>JBBCBC010000019.1:5004157-5209100 GCA_037126765.1 Stenogyne calaminthoides
CTGGTTGCATGGTGTGAATAATCTTCCTATTTATATAACGAGTTATTCCCTGGTCAAGTTTGATTTTATATGTGTCTTGTTAATAGCGACAAGAATATATACCTAACAACTTGGCCATGATATGTGAAATTATAAATTGTAGACACTATTTCTATGGCACAAAAATCTTATTCAAACAGAGGAACAGCATCCACTAAATACAACTATTAACTATTGAACCTTCTACATTTTTTTGAGCAAACCTAGGTCAGTGTTTTCATCAACAATAGTAGTCCAGCAATATAATGTTTAATATATATGGGAGTTTTCTGAAATCACCTTCATTTGTTGTGTCATGATACTTTTTAATTGGTGTGGTGGGCTGGATATTTTGTGAAAGATTATCAGCAACAGGACATTCACTGGTAGTAGACACCGTTGAAGAATTCATACCTGCATATCCTATAAATTAAACAGTAGAGTTAGGTTAGCCTGTCTCTACAAAATGCATTCATAGTTCATACGCAAAACCAAATCACATTATAAGCTCTTAACAGAAGCAAGTAAACCAGTTCTTTTCACCATTTGAGATCAAGCAAAATATATATCAGTCTAGATTATGAGTTTGACATCAAGACAGGAAATACCAAATGGACTTTGCTGGACTAAAATACTTGGGGAAATAACGAAACATCAGTTTTAGGACATAGGATGTGAAAATCAGACACTTCTCAACGGAAGGCAATTATTACCAAAAACCAAGAAAGTTACAAAATTTCTTGCTTCCTAGAGAAAGAATCTGACCAGCGATGGGCTGTGAACCAAGTTCAAAAGATAACTCTCTTTATATCATGAAAAGCCACAGTAAAAAAATAATTTTTTGATTACAATCTTAAGATTAGTACTGGCACTACTTGCTCATACATCCTATTTACTTATTAACTTACTTTTCCTATTTTTATAGACAAGTAGCCAACTGTTGCAAACAAAACTATAATGTTTTCCTTCCTTTTTTATATATCTATACAAGCATTGCATACTTGAAATATTTTTAAGAGTTTCACATGATTCCACATCGTAAACAAATAAAAAAAGACACGGCATCGGACATTGCAAATCAATGCACAAAAATATGCTTCAAATCAAAATTTCTTCCAAATAAATATAAATTAGTGCAGTAATTCATACACGTGTTAAAAATAAATGAAACAGGACCACAACAAAGCTCATATGAGTACAGTTTTTCTTACTCTTGGTAAGATCAAAGTAAGCAACTTTAGCAGCATTCATCTCTGCTTGCTTCTTGGTTTTAGCTTCAGCTCCTCGGAAAGTGTTGGCTCCCATAGTCACAGTAGACACAAATATTGGCCTATGAGACATACCTTCACTGACAGTCTCATATGATGGACAGACAAGACCCTTTTTCTGGGCAAATTCTTGCAGAAGATTCTTGTATAGACCTCCATCCTAAAGTCATGTCAAATTTATAAGACCACCTTTATCGGTGGTTCTGATGAACCGTTCATCATATTCAAAACAAATAAATAAATAAATAATTCAAAAGTCTAAGAATTTTGCATGACCTGTTCGGTGCAGAGAACGGGTTCGTGCACAGTTTTCAATATTTTTGTTGCGCCACTTTTCATATTATAATGGGTTTCATGATGTTTATTAGATAATTATTAAATTTTTAATTTCAACATATTATCTAAATAAAAAAAAATATAAAAATTTATTATTTTTTTATAAATAGAGATCAAAATTGATACATTTTGAATCATAATTTCCTATTAGTTATTTTTTCGTCTAATTTCTATTTGTATTTAAAATTTCTTAAATTTAAATTTTTTTATTGAGATTGTAATTTATTTAAGCGTATGATATTTTTCTTTATTATAGTTTAATTTAATATATCATCTTATTAATTTAATAAAAATTGATTATGGATAAATATAATTATTAAATAGTAAAAAAGAAAGATTATTTTATTTAAAGGTTGGGTTGTGGGTGTTTGTTGATAAAGTATGAAAAAGGATGAGGATTGGTTGAGTTGTAGATTGTATATGTGGAGGAGAGTGAAATGAATAATTTATTAAGAGGTTGGGTTGTGGGTGTTTGTTGATAAAGATAGTCTAAGAAAACTTTCCAAAGCAATAAATATAATCGCAGTAAAATCAGAATTATGTTACTGAAATACTAGCCTCTTGAATTACACCCACGGACAATGCCTGGCAAGCAACTTTAGCAACTGCTTGTTCAGCTTCCTTCAGTGTGGGGAAAAAAAATTCTGCAGATTCATATGATTTTCCATCAACACAAACCTTTGACTTGAAACGGCGATCATGTGGGGGCCCTTGCGCTTCAGTAGTGTACACAGGAAACCCCAGATCTTCTTTTTGAGCATACTGTTGCAGCTGGTTCTTATACATACTCAAGCTTAAGCCAGCTGTTGAAAAGAAAAAAAAGAAAAGAAAAAAGTAATGGATGATAATGTGCCGTGTAAAATGGGCTTTAAGTAGATGGAGAATGCTCAGACATACATACTTACACAATATGTGATACTACAAGATCTCTTTCTGCTAATTAGATGTAAAAATGCTCAGAGATGCATACTAACACAACATGTGATACTACATGATCTCTTTCTGCTAATTAGATGGAAAAATGCTCAAACAAACATAATGTTGGAAAACCACCAATCCCAAGCTTTTTGGGAAAAAGATTGTGCGGTAATGTCAAAAGTAAAGCGTAGAACTCCAGAAATAGCTCATTTCAAAGATTTCAAAATAAGAGAACTATCCAAATAAAGCACAACCAGAATAATGTCCCTGACCTTTGTAGCCCTTATCATGTGAATCTATTGCTACCATGTTAACTACAGGAGTTCGTATATCTGCATAATTCTCCTGCAGTACCTCCCCGTTGGCAGGTTTTGTGTTAGCTTTAATTTTTTTCTGCAAAAGTCCTGCACAAATATCATCGGACTCTCAACAACCACCATTATGATAATGAAGTCACTTGGCATATCTCACGAGCAATGTCATATGTATCTAACAATTCCATTCCTACTTCCCAAACCGTAATCAAAGACCATGATTACAAAATTTGATTCAAGACACGGAGTAAGATTATGGTAACCAATCAATAGATCAAATACAATTGAGAAAAGATGCCAACAGAAACTATCAAAGTCACTTGACATATCTCAACAACCATTGTGCATAACGAAGTCACAATATCTCACAAGCACTGCCACATGTATCGATTAATTTCATCTCTATTGCCCCAATCCATAATCAAAGACTGCACATAATTTGATTCAAGACAGAGTAAGATCACTGTAACAAATCAGTAATTACTAAACCAGATATAATTGAGAAGAGATGCCAACAGAAACTAACAGAAAAGGATTCAGAATTTCCAAAAAAGGAAAAAAAGAGAAGCAGAACCTAAAAGTTTAGAGAGCATCACTACTGTCAAAATGTCAGTAGTATACAGATGACTGCAAAGGTGTAAATAACTGATACGATAAAATTAACAACTAATTGGCAGAAGCAGATCATAGACAACCAGATAAATAAACAAAAAATAATAATCAATTAAACGAAAAATCAATAAAATCAAACAACAAATAATTACCAGGAGGAGGATTTGGGAGCGAGGAAGGGAGAAGAGAAAGCGGTAACAGCGTTTCGGTCTGCGTAACAATTGGAGTAGCAGCAGCAGCTACAGGAAGCGGATCGCCGGCGCGAGGCGTCTGAATTTGAGGATTCACAGCGGGTGACGGCGGCGGCGGAGCAGAGCCGTTAACGGCGGCAGGAGATGGAGCAGTGAGGTGATCAAATGCAATTCGAGCGGCGGTGTTCTGTGCCTCCTTGACCGATTTGAAACCCTCCGGCGTCTCGAACAGCTGACCTTGTACAGTGACGGTGGCGGTGAAGCGCGGCACGTGACAGGGACCATTTTTTCCGGTGGTGTATACCGGCAACTCCCAGCTCTTCTTCTGGCATAATTCCTGCAATCTAGTTTTATACATTTTTGCAGAGATTTCAGGAGAATAGGGTTTTGTGGAGAATTTAAAGGGCCTCCACTTCTTTTCCAATTCAGTATTTTTTACTTTTTAAAATTGATTTGCCTTCAGCTGTCAGTCTGTCACGTGAACCACATTTTAGTTTTGTTGATTTTTTTAATCCAATCAAATACTCATTTAAAATTGAAAAATATTAGTAACTCATACATTAATTAATGGTATAGTATAGAGCATTGATGCACACCTCAAAGGCAAAAACTTCCATCAACCGGCCCCAATCACGTGGATTTTCTTTTTTAATATTATTATTGTGCATATAAAATATTACTGTTTAAAAATTAAATATTTTTTAAACACAGTGATACTTGATATATATATATATATGTATTATTTTATATGTATAATATTTTGTATATATAATGGTAACACTGAAAAAAAAAGTTAATGTGAACTTAGATTAGAGCAGTTAAAAAATCGAGTAGCATAAGAGTTGAACTCAACTCGGCTTATTGATAAATGAGTCAAGTTCGAGATCGTGAAATAATAAATTTACTAATGAACCTACTCGATCTCGATTAGACCATATAAAAAATCGGGTCATAGGATTAAAAACTAGTCAATATTATTTTTAATACATCCAATTAAATAGTTTATAAGAAAAGTCAAAGACCATAATAGGGGTCTTATGTGCCCTACCAAGCCTACAAAGTGAAACCTTAGCGCACACGACACCAAGGATTCAATACGACCACTTAGGTCTACGTTGCCACGATATTGTTCTATGGAAGCCGGCGGGCTGTTTAGAAGCTTGGCCTGGTTTTTTTGGTGTCGTAGGGGAGGGATTGACTTTTTAACGCATATTCAGTTTTACCGGCATGACCCCACTGATTTATTTTCGATTAGAACATCAAACGCAACCCGGTTCTACTTGACTAAGCCCGTGCGAAAGGACCAAGAGAGTCTTTATTTACGCTATTCTTAGCATCTCGAGAGTCGATTAGTGAGCATCCCATCTCATAAGGAAAGCTTAAGGCTTGGTTGAGGGGGAGAAGGACTAAGGACCAGTCTAATGGGACCTAGAGGAGCTATAGACGAGTTATTGTGAATATTTTTAGTAGTCATTTAACACAAAAAAAAGTGTATACAACAATGGTAGCAATGGTATGTAATTTTAACTTTTTTAAGATGTTAATTATTTCATTAAAAAAATATTAATCAATTTATTTATATTAATTGTTTTATTGATGTATTAATTATTAACTAAAATAATAATAATTTATTAATATTAGTTGTTTTACTAATGACTAATGCATTAATTATTTAACTAAAAAATAACAATTGTGCACCACATTTGCACCATGTAATTGGTGCAAAATAATGTTATTCATAACCATTAAATTGCACACTATTATTGTTTGGACAATGCTATACGGGTATTCACTTATGAAGTGACAGAATCTTCCATCAAATCACAAAGTAAAATGACAAGAGCACCCTTAATGAGAAAAGTGTACATTTTAAATATTATGTATATTTTATTTTGAAAAGAAACAACAAATACTGAAAACTCGAAGACTTCATTCCCGTCATCGCCATTGTCCCCGTCGCACCACCGTTTTAAAAATTCCCATCGCGTTGCCGTTTTAAAAAACAGGTCACGTAGGTGAGGTGAGGGACAACCTGTAAAAAGTGGAAGAAGAAGAAGATAAAAATATTATTATTATTATTATTATTATTGCAGAAAATTGGAGAAGAAAGTGGTTAAAGGTGCACGGCGACTGCGGCAATGGAGTTAGCAAGTTTCCAATATTTATTATTTCTTTTTAAAATAAAATATACATAATATTTAAATGAACACTTTTCTTATTAAAGGTGTTCTTGTCATTTTACTTTGTGATTTGATTGAAAATTCTGTCACCCAAGGATGAATCACCCTCGCAGATCCTCCATTTGTTTATCAAGATTCATTCAGATGCAACATAACTTTTTTTAACAAAAGAGTCCAATCAAATTTGTTTTCACACAAGTATTAGCGCATGCATTACAAACAATCCCTTCAATGGTCAATTTGATTTCAAACAAATATTAGTGCATTACAAACAATACCTCATGGTTGTATCTTTCTTACCACTCTTCACAAGCCACAATTGATGTAATATGTAGCAAATAATTTTTCACAAGGTTTATAATAAAAAGAACTTGCTTCTGAACATCAAGTGCAGTCTTTGTAATTATTCCTCTTCGTAATTTATGAAATCATGATACAAAAAATATATATTATGAATTCAACTTGAAATATAGAGATCCAATCAACATATAATTTATTAACACACAGCTCCAATTAGTCACACCTGGTGATCTTGATTCAGATAAGAAAAAAGAACCCCAATTTACTTTCTCCAATACTTCCCTTCAATATCACTAATACTTGACAATTATATACAAAACCGGCACAAAAGATTAACATAGCATAGAACATAGATCGGAGAATAATTACACTAAATTACTTTGGAGGACAGCTTAGAGTTAAGCTAAAATCACTATGGTCCAAAATAATCGATTGTTACTAACATTTATTTACGCAGTTGCTTCTTTGTCTAGTTTGCGGGGGATAACCACAGTCTTCCACAGTTTCCAGGGCTGGTTCTCGAGTGTCTCCGGAAAAACTTTGGCTCTTTTTGCAGGAGGATCAGATCCTGAGAAATTTCCATTGTAACAATTTATAAATTATCACTAAACAATAATTTCACACTATTAGTCAATTGGTTATAAGAATATACATCCCAATACTTCCCATATATTGGACTTTAAAGAGTATCCAATAAATCATCACATTGTGAAGTTAGGAAATATCTTCATCTAATTAATGAGATGAAGAAAGGACTAAAGGTTCCAACTCTAAGCTTCCACCCTCAACATACGTCGAGTTTGGCTTCCATATAATAAGTCAATTAATTGATAGCAAAATGCCCTTTGATTAAGAAAATAATATTTTGAGAAGACTATATACCTAATAACTTGGCCATGATATGTAAAGTTATAAATTGTATGGACACCATTTCTATAACACAGACGAACAACATCCACTAAATACAACTGTTAAGTGTTAAATACGGGGTGATGCATCTTTTTCCATTTTTTTTAGCAAACCTAGGTCAATGCCTTCACTAAAAATAGCAGTCAAGTCATATAATGTTAAAGTATATGGGATTTTTCAGAAATCACCTTCATTTGATGTGTCCTGACACTTTCTAATTGTTGCAGTAGACTGGATATTCGTAGAAATATTACCAGCATCAGGACATATATTGACAGTTGGCATCATTGAAGAATTTGCTGTAGTGGGCTGGATATTCTGTGAAATATTTCCTTCAAATTAAACAGTAGAGTTAGTGAATATATTAGCGTGTCTTACTAAATGTATTCATACGAAAAACCAAATCACATAAAAAGCCCTCTGTATTTATAACTGTGTGGGAATTAAATCGCAGTCCAACAGAAGAAACTAAACCAGTTTTTTTCTCCATTTATGATCAAGCAAAATATATATCAGTCTAGATTATGAGTTTGAGTCAAGACAAGACATATAAAATGGACTTTGCTGGACTAGATTATTTGCTTATACTTTTTCTATTCTTATAGAGAGGAAATCAATTAATGCAGACAAAAACGTAATGCTTACATTTACTCTTTTTTTCTATCAATATCTCACGAGATTTCATCCACATTGTAAACAAATAAAAGAAGACATGGATCACATAGTATTGTACATTGCAAATCAATGCACTATGCTTCAAATCAAAATATCTAGGTGTAGTTTGAAGATAACTTTTTTTTCAGATCAAGAAATAGGAGAGCAGTAATTCGTACATTCATCAACAATAAATAAAATAGGACCTGAACAAAGCTCATATGAATATAGTTTTTTCTTACCCTGAGTAAGAGCAAAGTAAGCAACCTTAGCAGCATTCATCTCTGCTTGTTTCTTGTTTTTCTCTTCATCTCCTCGGAAAGTGTCAGTTCCTATAGTCACAGTAGACACAAATATTGGCTTGTGAGACATGCCTGAGCTGACTGTCTCATATGATGGACATAGAAGACCCTTTTTCTTTGCAAATTCTCGCAGACGATTTTTGTATACACCTGAATTCAGACAAGCAACTTTAGCAACTGCTTGTTGAGTCTCCTTTTGTGATTCAATAGTCGAAAAGAGAAAATCAAAGAACATGGCAATCTGCTTTTTACAATCACCTGTTTGCATACCTTATGTATCTTTACGTTAATTATTTCTAATGAACGATTAACCTTATGTTAGTATCAATCATACACATGTGCTTGACTGCTTGGGTACGAAAATTAACGATAAGTTCACTCCCCACTAATTGATCTAGACAATCACTACTTACACCCATCAAATTTCCAAATCTTAAGACGTATACAGATGACTGCAAGATGAATAACTGGTGCAATTAAACTAACTAATTTGCACAAGGAGAACACAGACAAATAATTACATCAGATAAATAAATTAAAAAACAATTACCAGGAGGAGGACTTGGGAGGGAGGAAGAGAGCGGAGAAGGCTGTAAAAGGTCAAAAACTGATTGCATCTCTGGAGGTGGAGCAGCTATAGGAAGTGGAGCACCGGTGCAAGCAGTCGGTGGCGCAGAGCCATTAGCCACCGCCACCTGCGGAAGAACATTGGAATGATCAAAGGAAATTCGAGAAGGGGTGTTCTGTGCCTCCTTAATTGTCTTGAACTCCTCCAGTGTCTTGAACACCTGATCTTGTGCACTGACTATAGTAGTGCACATGTGCCACGAGTCATATTCATAAATAGGTGAAGTAAAACCATGAATTAAATATCCAAATAATAGCTCCTGAAATAGCTCATTCAAGTAAAACTCCAGAAATAGCTCATTCAAGATTTCAAATGATAGAATATCCAAATAAGCACAACCAAAATAATTTCCCTGGCCTTCATGTATCATGTGAACCTTTTTATATCATGTTAACACAATATGTCATACATACAAAGATCCTGCACAAATTATGATGTCACCTCACATCTCTCACAAGCACCACCATATCAATATCCATCTATTAATTTTGTTCCTATTAATAACCTATTTTTTGTCTAGACTAAGATTATAAAATTTGATTGAACGTATGTTGTAAGATCACTCAACCAAACATTATAAGCAGAGATGCCAACAGAAACTAACAGATAAGGATTTAGAATTCTTTTAAAAATAAAAACAACACAGATGACTGCAGGATAAATAATTGATGCAACTAAATTAACAATAAGTTCACTCCCCAGTGATTGATCTCACTACTAAATCCATCAAATTCCCAAATCTTAAAGAGGTACAGATGACTACAAGATAAGTCACTAAATTAACAACTAATTAGCAGAAGGAGAACACAAACAAATAATACCAGGAGGAGGACTTGTAATGGAGGAAGGGATTGGACCAGGCTGTAAAAGGTTCAAAACTGGCTGCGTTTCTGGCAGTGAAGCAGCTACGGGAAGTGAAGCATTGGCGGAAGCCGTCTCCAATTGAGAATTAACAGTGGGCAGAGCAGAGCCAGTATCTGCCGCAACCGGTGGAAGAACACTGAAGTGGTCGAATGCAATTCGAGCAGCGGCGTTCTGTGCCTCCTTAGTCGTCTTGAAATCCTCCAGTGTCTCGAACACATGACCTTGTACACTAACGGTAGCGGTGTACCTCGGCACATTATGCGGGCCATTTTTGTAGGTGGTGGCGGTCCTGGTGGAGGTGTATTTGGGCAACTCCCACTTCTTCTTGTGACATAATTCCTGCAGTTTATTTTTGTACATGTGACCAACAACAATTCGAGCAGGGGTGTTCTGTGCCTCCTTAATTGTCTTTAACTCCTCTGGCGTCTTGAACACCTGACCTTGTACACTGACTATAGTAGTGCACATGTGCCACAAGTCATATTCATATACTATAAGTGAAGTAAAACCATGACTAAAATTAAAAGTACACAAGATTAAACCTATGATTTAATTCCACGTATGCTTCCATTATCGCATTTCCTTGTTCTTCTGGGTGTAAAGTAATTTAACTGTTTGCTTTCATGCATGAGCTCAAGTTTCAATTCCTAGCTACATAATTTTTTCTTTTCAAAAGTGAATCAGTTCACAAGTTACCAAATTTAGTTTCAGCATCACCATACATGAATACTGACCCAAAGAAATTTGATAAGGAAATCTCACTTTTATATGCCTACAACTAACATGTCAGAAAGACCGAAATGAGAACCTTTCAATGCATACATACATAATGTTAAACAGCTTTTCTGGGAAAAGATTGCGCTGGAATCTCAAAGCAAGACATAGAACTCCAGAAATAGCTCATTTGAAGATTCAAATAATAGAATATCCAAATAAAGCACAAATAAATAATTTCCCTGGCCTTCATAGCCTTTATCAGTTTATCATGTGAAGCTATTTTGAAATCGTGTTAACACAATATGTCAATACATACAAACATCCTGCACAAATTATAAAGTCACCTGTCACATCTCACAAGCACTACCATAACAATATGCATCTACTAATTTCATTCCTATTAATCACCTTTTTTGATCTAGAGTAAGATTACAAAATTTGATTGAGGTATCGCTCAACCAAACATTATTAAGAAGAGATGCCAACAGAAACTAACAGAAAAGGATTTAGAAATTCTTTTAAAAAATAAAAACAACACGGATGACTACAGGCTAAATAACTGATGCAATTAAATTAACAACTAATTAGCAGAAGGAAAACACAAACAAATAATAACACGAAAAATCAGATAAATAAATTAACAAACAATTACCAGGATGACTTGTGATGGAGGAAGGAACCGAAGAAGGCCGTAACAGGTCAAAATCCGGCTGCTTTTCCGGCGGTGAATCAGCGGTGGAAGCCGTCTGAAATTGAGAATTAACAGAGGACGGCGGCGGCGGTGGAGGAGCATTGAAGTGGTCGAATGCAATTCTAGCAGCCGTGTTCTGTGCCTCCTTAACCGTCTTGAAATCCTCAAGCGTCTCGAACACGTGATCCTGTACAGTGACGGCGGCGGTGTACCGGGGATGAAGACGCGGATTTTTATCGGCGGCGGTGTACCGGGGATGAAGACGCGGATTTTTATCGGCGGCGGTCCTGGCGGAGGTGTATTTGGGCAGCTCCCACTTCTTCTTTTGACATAATTCCTGAAGTCTAGTTTTGTACATTTTTTTAGGAGAATAGAATAGGGTTTTGTGAAGAGAGATTGGGAATGGGTTCTCCGCAATGCGAGGAGAATTTCAGGGGAATTGTGTTTTAGCCAAGGGAGCAAAGAACAAATTTGGGGATCAGTGAATTTATATGTGGGACATGCGGGGATAAAAGGAGTATCTAAATTATAATAAATTAATAAAAACAGAGGAATATTCTCAAAGATTTTGTTATGGGCCTATTGGCTATTGCTTGGCAAATACTTTAATACAACTGGATCGATTTGACACGTTGCTACAATAAATGGACCGACCGATTTTTTTTTTAGGAGCTCATACATCAGAAATTAATCAACAAAATGATCCAGAGTTTGGGACGTAATGTGTCCAGGAATATCTTCACCCACCCAAGTTTGAGGGAGGGGAGATTTGGTAGCCATTTTTGGCTAAGTGATGTGACATAATGTTGTCGGCTCGGAACAGTACCAAACACCTTTCACTGAGGCGTTCGTGATAAGAGACCTTGCCCTGTTGATGAGGTTTTCTTCGTAGCCTTTATAATCCTCTGTCGAGCGTATAGCGTGGATTGCATCGATGAAATCTGAGAGGATACTAAGGGTACCGGGAGCATTTTCAAGGCAAAAAGTAAGTCCGTCAATAATGGCTTTAAGCTCGGCGCCCATGACTGATCCCGGGGGTTGATCCTATGGAATCCCGCGACCCAAAGAGTTCCATTTTGGTTTAAAAACAACAAAATCGACCACAAATTTTAGATCTTCAGCCTTGTAAGCAGCATCAACCTTCAGAGTGAAGGTGTTGTCATCTCTTTCAGATTGTCGTAGTAGGAAGTTGTTGTGCGTAGGAGTTTTGTGAATAAGGTTTTTCCTAGCTTCTTAGAATTGGAAGAGAAAGGAGTCTGTCCAGTCCGCCATTGTTTTTCCTTTGTTGTCCGAGCGGTGACGGTGTCCATCTTTTTTGTGGGTGAGATCACATCGTTCTTTCCAAACCCCCACATCTTCATGCTCAACTTCTCGAGCTCGTTTTTCTTCAGTATTTTGATAAAGTGTAGGAATAGGTTTTCGGGCGATGAGAAACGAGCTTTTTATATAGTGTTCCACCAATTTGTTTGTTTCCATGCTTCTTTGATACCCTAACAAAAGAATAAAGCGTGATTAGTGTCAGCCCAGTGATAACCACAAAGAACGCACCTGGGTAAGCAAGGAACATGATGTATCGCGAGATTAGCCTCTGTGGCGATTGCTTCATTGGCCATTTTCCAAAGGAAAATCTTCACTTTGGGGGGGGGGGAGATTGAGGTTCCAAATTTTCCCCAAAGGGATGCGAGGCTTGCCGGGTGGAGTTTGAATCCTCACAATCCGGCTTGCTGTAACAAGGTTAGTTGTTCCAATAGGCAGATTTGACCTTGTAGATGCCTTTCTTTTCAAAAGACCAGAAACGAGAATCACATGGCCCGTTATGGTCGATAGGGATTCGTCTAATCGCATTCGCTTCATACTTGAGAAAGATGTTATTGATTTTAGGCAAGTTCCAAACTTTGTACAGGGTAATAAGTTCATCGACTCTGACTTTGCTATCAAAGGTGGAGTAGGACGTGATTTTACCCGAGCTCAAGTCAGGGATCCAACGGTCTTTTCTCGCCTGAATGTTTCTGCCATTGCTGATTTTCCAGAATAAACCTTTCGAGATAACCTGTTTGCTCCAAAGAATCGAACACCAGATATAGGAGGGGTTAGAGCCAATGGTGGCCTCCATAGTATCAGTGTGTTTGAAGTATCTCGCCTTAAAGACTCGCAAACCAAAGAATCGTATTATTGTATGAATCTCCGATTTGTTTGGCCAAGATTGCTTTATTGAAAGTGATCAAGTCTCTGAAGCCCATGCCCCCGTCCTTCTTCGGTCTCATGAGGGTTTTAATGGACCGAGCGAATCTATTTCTACTAAAGTGTTAAAATAATCATGTTTAAATTATATTATATCTTACCGTGAGATTGTCTCATACAAGTGTGCCTCGTTTTTATATTTATTTTTTTTATTCTTCTTTAATGTTATTTTGACATTTTACAGTATTTGCAATTTAGATGTCATTTTGTATTTTTTCAAAGTCAATTAATTATATTTTTTTTCTGTTTCACCCTTAAAATTATTAAAAATATGTTAAATCGGTAATAACTTTCAAACTCTTTTTTAGAATTTCAAAAGCAATTAATTAAGGGTATAAGAGGAACAACCAATGAAAGTCATATCCTCCCAACCTCTTAAATAACTATTTTTTTTTTTATCTCTGAAAACTGCTTTTTTTTCCAGTTAAGTGGCTGAAACATGTCATCAATTCATGGATTTTGATCCTCTTCTGAAAAAATTTCTTTTGGTGTGAGCATATCTACACGTTAATCGTGTTCACTCCTCCGTCGTGGGTCTTATTTCATGTTTTTCTCCTTATTATGGGCCTTGATGTTTTATTTCTGCTTTATGGTTTTATTTCATTTTCTTATTTATTTTTTGTTCTTTGTTTGTTTTGTTCTTGTTCCTTCTGAGAAATTTTTAGATCCATGGTTATATATCAAATTTGAAAGAGTTTTGAATTTGTGTTCCCACCGAAGAAGGATGATTTGGATACCATCATTGCGGATCTTATTCTTGTTGGCCGGGCTAGTAGTCATTAGACAACAAAATTTATGTTAATTCGTTATTTTAATATTGTTTGTGATGGTTGACACATTTTTCTTTTACCGATTCTCATCTTTTTGTTCGGTTTGAGAATATTGTTTCTTTTGATTAGATGACCTGTTTGACTGTAATTTATTGTTTATGAATAAAAGTCATCTTTTGACAAAAAAGTTATAGGTATAAGAGAAAATTAATAATGTCTCAATAAGTCTACATTAATCTTAAATGATATATATATTTTGAATCGAAGGGAGTACTAGTACTCGTCTCAAACTTTTTAAAAAATTACCTAATTTATTTGTACTTGTCTCACACCTGATTTTCAATAATTATATTTTTTTTAATAAAAAAAGTGAATTATTATTTCACTAAAGGCTACATGTGATGTGATACCCATATAGACAATAACAAAATTGCAGTCGTTTTCTTTTCACTAGGATTTGAGCGAAATTTATATAATGACTCCCAGTAGAACAGGGTAAAGGAATGATGCTAATTGACTAACATAACAGTTGGATTTTTCTCCCAGTCCACAAATGACGGTAAACGTATATATTATCTTCAATAATTATATGTTATTGGTAGGGATGTAATATTATAAAGTTGTTCGCGAACTATTCGAAACGACTCGATAAATATTCGTCCGATACACTTTCTAACAAATTTTGTCAATATAAACAAACAAACTCAAACTTAATGATATTCAATTTATTAGCTCATGAATAGACTCGTTAATAAGCTCGTGAGCTAGCTCGAAGAAAATATAATGAGAAGTTTAATTTTAATTTATAATTTCACACTATATATATATATATAATAACATAAATGGGCATCTAATTTAGTAGATTTACATAATTTTTAGAACTAAAATTTTATTTTTATAATTAATTGATAAATAGTTTAATTTGATATTAATAAAATTAAATTTGTTTGAACTCGTATAGGCTTGACTAAGCTTAAAAAATACATAAATATTTGATATTAAACTTCGATAATAAACGAACCTACTTCGAACACTCAAAGTAAACTCGATTCAATCACATCTCTAGTTATATGTGCACTTGTTTAATACCATTTAACTTTCTCATGCATAAATTAATATTAGAGCAAATTACAGCCCAATACAAATACTTTTTCCAATTATAATCCACTACAAAAATACAATTAAAAGACTAATTTGACACTCACTGGTCTCTCTCTTCCTCATGTCATACACGTCCCATCAATAATTCATTTTACATTCAGAAATCCCTCTCACCCTCATTTCTCATTTCAAAATAAAACACCCTTTCTCTCTCTTCCAAATTTCTCTCTCAAATTACCAGATCTTCACAAAAATATCACCGCCGAACTGCACTGCCGCCCCTCTTCTCCACCGAACCGCACCGCCGCTCCTCTTCCACCAATTTTTTCCCCCAAGATCTTTAAGATGAGAATGGCGATGGGGGATTTGGTGGAAAACGTCGCCGCGAAATGTGTCGGGTGGATTTGGTCAAAGTTCTCCGCCGACCAAGTACCGCTAGCCAGAATCGCCGCGAAATCGCCGAAGCAGAAGGAAATGCAAGGGTTATTGTTGTTGTGCCATCTCACTGGACCGTCGCTCCTCGCCGCGAAAAGCCAGGTGAAGAAATCCGTTAGCCGGAGTCAGATCTAGCGCGTTGACGCGGTGGCAGATGAAGGGAGATCTGGAGGTCGCCAGTCTCTGTTTCGCTTCTTAAAGTAATGGCCGCGTCATTCATATCGATCCGTCTTCCAGGTATGCTTTCTTTCTCTTAGATTATGCACTGATTTTTACTCTGTATTGTAACAGGAAACGAGTGGCGTTAATTTGAGAAAGCACCTTGCAGTATCACTCACAGGACACAATGCATGAGTCGAAATTGTGTTGTAGATTTCAAAATACTAGGATTGTCTTATACATTTTTTGTTATATTTAATTCTATCATTGCAAGAAATACCAATGAATGTTGGGCTGTGGATGGACTTTCTTGAACTGGATGATTGTCTAGCATATAGTCTCTTGCATAGAACATGGAAGGACACAAACACTAGGTATTCTTAAAAATGGATTGCTCATGTGGCTTTCTGTTTGTGTGTGTGTTTTTTTCCTTGGTTATTGGATGTATTTGTGATTATTATTGCATCCATATGTCTTCCCCTGCAATTAATTCTAAAATTTGGCTGATAATTGTGCCTATTAGTAAAGAATAAGGCTAAAAAAAGTACAGCAAAAAATCTCACTGTATATAAAAAAAATTCACTTTACAAATAAAAATCTCACTATGTATAGAAAAAATTTCGCTTTACATATAAAAATCTCATTATATACAAAAAATTTCACTTTACCTAAAAACTCTCACTACACTTTAAAAAAATCACTTTACCTAATATTTGCAATCACTTTCATAGAAAGAAAAACACTTTAAAAAATTAGAAGAAAAAATCACTTAAAAAAAATCTCACTATACTGCAATCATTTTCATAAAAAAAAAGTGAGTCAAAATTTAGTATACCTACATAATTTTCATAAAATTAGAAGGAATGAGTCAAAATTAAAAAAATTACACTTTGGTTAAAATTTTCCACTTTCAGTGACACTGTTCATGGGCGAGACACTATTCACGTGCGGGACACTGTTCACGGACGGGACATCTGAAAAAAGGAGAATGAAAGGCACATGAGTCTTTTAATTGTTCTTTTTGTATTGGGTTGTTTGGGGAAAAAACATTTGTACTAAATTATTTTTTTCCCACCCACTTTCTACCTAGATGTTCTTTTCCCATAATATTAATATGTATGAGTTATTTTTAGGGGAAGTATGAGTTGTTAGAAAATTGGTTTGAATCAATAAAATATTATTTAATTATAATTAAGAGGATGTGAAACACTCATCTTTAATTAAATTAAATAAAGGGCATAAAATTTAATTTTGGGAAAGTAAACGGCGTAGTGTCGATCTACTTTTGGAGTAGATGACCGTAATATATTTATAATCTCAAAATCGAATTTCGGTGATTGAGAAATTAAATCACGAAGTTGAAACGTCAACACACTTTTTATGACTTTTGGATGAAATTTGGTCTTGGGCTTGGAGCCCATATTAATTTTTTGGAGCTTGACCCAACTAAAATAATATGAGCCCAATATGCAGAGCTCAATTCGGGATTGAGTTGGCCCAAGTGAATTTTAACACATATCTACATAAATTGATTTTGAACTCAAACGAACTCCGATGTCGAGATGTCCGTGTTCATGGACGCTCTCCTAAAAATGTGTAACGATTCGGTTACAATCTGACCATCAATTCCATAACTCCTGAAATTCAATTCTATGACTCCTGGAAATTGAACCTAGGAGGCTCCCCATTGAGTGGACATGCTCCTATAAATAGGACATCATGAATGGTTTTTCAAAACACTGAAAATACTGTAAATTTGAGCTCACAAAATTCCTGGCCCAAGTGAATTTTAGCACATGTCTGCAGAAATTTGAATTTGAATTGCATTTAAACTCGAATGTCGAGATGTCCGTGTTCATGGACGTTTCTCCTAAAAATTTGTAACGGTTCGGTTACAATCTGACCATCAATTCCATAACTCCTGAAATTCAATTCCATGACTCTTGGAAATTGAATTCAGGAGGCTCCCCATTGAGTGGACATGCTCCTATAAATAGGATATCGTGCATGGTTTTTCAAAACACTGAAAATACTGTAAATTTGAGCTCACAAAATTCCTGCATTCTGCATACCCGATTTTCCTGCATTTTAGAGTCGCAATTTCTCCTGCGCCAATTCAGTTCACTGGAGCTATCTACACGTGTAAAGAGGAAAGTCGTTTTACCTTTGAAAACGATACGTCAAATCGAGAGCACTATCGAGGCGTATTTCATTTTGCGGAAAAAGGTTCCACCTTGACTTAATTTTGGTGAGTTCTTCTTGTTTTTTGTCTATTCTATTTTTTGCTCGTGCGGTTGCTGCTGTTCGTGTGTAGTTCGAGTATTCCAGAAATCAGCTTGTGCGTGCGAAGTTTAAGTTATATTTCAGAATTAGTACGTGCAGAGTTCGAGTTGTTTTCAAAAATTAGTTCGTGCGAAAATTAATATTTTCCAGAATTAGTGCGTGCGAAGATTGAATTGCTGAAGAGTAATTCTTATTTTACTGAAAAATAATAGTTTGTTTATTGTAAAGTACTATTTATTTTCAATATTTTCTATTTTTATTTTTAATTATTTCTCTCATATTGTAAGTCGTGCTATAAAGTCAATATGAGTTTCTAAATGAGTAATCCGACTAGTACCTACCAATCAAAATACTAAATAATAGGTATATAACTAACTTATACTCAGTATATAGCAAAATCATAATTAAAATAATAAGGAAATATATAATGCATCACAGTGTTTGTGTTTAGCTTCACGTTTAATTGTGATTTCCTTTAACACTTATCTAAAACAATACTTATTGCAAGTTTGTAACATGACTTGACTTGAATTCAAAACCACACTTTATTATGATTCGTTACTATAAAACTTTGATATGAACATCAAGTGCAGTCTTGTAGCTACTCATCTTTGTATTCTATGAACCGAAATCCAAACAAAATATATACCATTAATTCAACTTGAGAAAAGAACACACTGTCGTTCTCTGTCACACATGTACACGTGATGATCTTGATTTAAGGAAGAAAAGAACATTATCTTCATTTCCCTTGTATAATATCACAAATACTCGATAAGGATGTGCAAAATTCGTGTAAAAGATTCATAGCATTGAACATACACCGAAGTATAATGACAATATATTAACTATAGAGGACAGCTTTGCAAGTAGATTAGATCCCGAGAAGTTTCCATTTGGAAGAAGTTATAAATTGTCACTAATTTGAAAGGAAAAAAAAACGATAATATAATTCAATATATGTATTATGTATAATGGAAAGAAAATACATATAAAATCAAGAGGAATCTCCTGCACACTCGTTACACGGTAAAACAGATGCACAACCCTAACTTTTTGGTGAAAATGTTGGGACCTTCGATCAAACAAAGTCCACACTGATTATCAGAAGATCATGTGATTATATAGAGTTGGAAGATACTAAGGGTATGTTCGTTTCGCGACTATTCCGGCGGACTTTGGATCGACTTTACAATCTTAAATCCCCATTTGTTTTGAGACTTGAAGTAAGGATTTTGAAATCCTATTGATCCTACGCTACCTCATAACCTACTACTACTTTACCTTTTATTCTCTCAATACACTCACATCATCTACTTTTTATTCTCCCAATATACTCAAAATAATATAATAATATCACATCAATCATGTTTTTCACCATCCTACCCTATAAAATCCCATAACAAACATACATCTTAACTATTCATTAAGATTTTGAAATCCTAGGACTTCAAAGTTTGAATTTTTCACGTCTACTATAAGCCCGAAACGAACATACGTACCCTAAAGGAATTGATTAACACTACCTAAAATCAACAAGATATATAACATTTTTTTTCTGGCACCCATTGTGAAATAAGTCTAAAATTAAGCATGTTTTGTGTGCATATGAGTGTGGACACACCATGCTAGAAAAGACATAATTAATATTTTTGGTGAAATTACTAATACTAACAAATCAATAGAGATACTTTTTAGTGAAATAACTATATTTAAATAAAAAATATGCACTGCTTATTAGGGTGCAATAAAATAACATAATAAGGTCCTTGGAACCGCTAGTAATTCAATTGGGTTTTGGAATCTCATCGGGAAATATCAGTTCCTATAACATCAGTAGATACAAATATTGGACTGTGAGACATACATGAGCTGACAGTCTCATATGATTGACATAGAAGCCCATTTTTGCAAATTCTTGCAGAAGACTTTTGTATGCACCTTAGTACTACAACACTTATCTATGCAGTTGTTTCTTTTGTATGCTCCTGAAGTGAGAAGTTTCCATTTTGAAGAAGTTATAAATTCTCACTCATTTGAAAAACCAACACGAAAACATAATTTAATGTATCCTACTGAATAGAAAGAAAAGATAAAGTCTAGTTGGTCTTTTACACTAGTTACACTGTGCAACTCACTTTTTAGTAAAATAAATTATAATTTGTATTGAAATTACAAATACCAACAAACATGAAATATAATTATTATTAGCACTAACAGTTAATTATTATTTTAATACTTTTTAGCGAAATAACTAATATTTAAAAAAAACACTAGGTATAAATTACATTTTAGAGTCATTGGAAGTTCATATAACTCGAGCAAACATGCAAAGCCTCAAATGTATCTATAATTGTAATATGCTCACACAACGATGTCTATAATGTGAAAATTAAATCACAACTAAACCAGTTGTTTTCTCCATTTAAGATCAAGGTAAAATATAAATCAGCCTAGATTATGAGTTCGATCATTGATTTCAAGAAAAAGACATATCAAAATGGACTTATACTTTTCCTATTCAATCTTATAGAGAGGACGCCAACAAATGCAGCCTTAAGCATAATTTTTTTCCTTTCATATTTTTCTATTGAGTTTTTTGCACTTTTGGTCCCACAAGACACGTCCCCTCACAGTTTTGGTCCCGCGACTGAAATTTTCGTCCAATTTTCCGTCAAATTCGTGCGTCCCGAACATGCGCCGTTAGTCAAACGTTAAAAAAATTATACGAATTAAATAACAATAACCGTTAATTTCTCTTCCATCCACTGCGTGCGATTACACCATTGACTGTGTGAAAAAAAATTCTTCAACTCCTTGGACAATCTGGAACCGCTGGCGGAACCGGCGCCCTTATGAGGGTAGACGATATGGCGGCCTTTAACCATCTACTCGCGCCCATACCCTTGCCGCTCTGCTTTCAATCCCGTCATTCAGAGCTCCTTCAATGGAGACGCCTCATGATTGCTACCACGCTGGGATTGGCGACACAGACACAACACTCATTGAAGCCCGGGCTTCGCCAATCGAATTCGGCCGATGATTAGCCCTAAAATTGGGCCTGAGCCTACTGCGTCGCGCGACTGAATTGCCAACAAGGGCTGTTTCTGAGTGCCCAATGGGTACACAACAGCCTGCTGGTGCTGTTCATAATGCAAATATTGGCTGCCCATGTCGTTCGTAATGGTAATAAGGAACTTGTGGTTCATGGTGATGGGGCTTTACAACAGAATAAGTCATTTGCACATGCTCTAAATCCTTCGACGGTGAAAGGATCGACGATTTGATACATAGGCATAGGCAAGGGGTATGGGACTTGCAACACTCTATGTATCCTTTTGAAGGCTGCTGCTAGACCAATTCCGACAAAATGTAAGTACTCAGTAAAAAATGAGGTAAAAAAAATCTTATGGGGCCAAAAAAAAGAGTTTTTCCTCCATAAACTCCCACACGCACCTCTGTTGACCAAAAATTCTATGGGACCAAAAGTGTTAACGGATTTTACAGAAAAATTAGCGGTGGGACCAAAAGTGTAAAATTTGGGACTAAAATTGTAAAGGGGCGTGTCCGGTGGGATCAAAAGTGCAAAAAAAGCCTATTTTTATATCTATCCAAGCATTGTATACCCAAAATATATTTATAGAAGTTTTACGTGATTCCATCCACATTGTACACAAATAAAAAAAAATTGTATTGGTCCTTGCAAATAAATGCACTATTTTTCAAACCAAAACTTCTGCGTAATTTGAAGATAATTCATCAAGAACGAAAGCAATAGAGAAAAAAAAATCTCATAAGAGTATATATAGATCTAACATGAACTCTCTTTTTCAAATATAATGAATATCAATATTTACACTTTGTACACACAACACCAATGCTTAAAATAGAAAAGAATTTATGGATTCATATTAATTTTTGTTCTTTATTTTACATGTGCATGTCTTGTGAATCAGATACATAGTAGTTGATCAGTACAGACTAATTTTTAATCTTCGTGCATCTGAATATTAAAGATGGTAAGTGAGCTCAACACTTCCATTTCATTCTTTGATGTTTCATGCTCAACTTTATCCCTTAAAAAACCTATAAAGTTCATGAGTAACACTTGTGTGCACCAACTCCACAAGATGCAATTGAATTCAATTTTTAATTTTTAATTTGAATTAGCTCTTAATTCTAAACCATGAACCCTAAACCATGAACCATTCGGAAAGGGTGAACCATGAACCACTTCGGTTTGGCCGGGTTAAAAAAAAAAACTAACTAGACCTAAACTCTAAATCATGAACCCTAAGTCCTAAACTATGAACCATTTGGGCCGGATGAACCATGAACTATTTGGGCCGGGTTCGGGTTGGGTTGGGTCCGGACCGAAAAAAACTGAAAACAAAATAATAAATTGAAAAAAAAAATTGAAAAAGAAAAGAAAATTCCAATTGCACCAATTCTAAATTGGTACAAATGGTGCACAGGAGACTTTGCCAAAGTTCATGAAACACCTTTATTTATTAAATGACAAAAAAAAAACAATTGTATATTGTATACATTAAAAAATGGACATTTTAGATAAAATATACTCTTCTAAAAAGAATGTGGTGTATATATTTAAAATTAATTGCATGAAACTCTCTTGTTAATTTGCAAATAATATATGAAATGTTATAGTGATTTGAAAATCGCATAAAACCTTTGATTTTTTTAAATAAAGTTAACTCTTCTTTTCTTTTCTTTTTTTCAGAAACAAACTAATAATTCTCTCTGTTTTTCCTATTTCTCGTTATGCTCTCCAGTATTTAGAAAAACAAGATAGGAGAAAAAAAACTGTTAAATATTTTCAGACATAAAGGGAGAGTTAGTTTTATTTAATAAAACACAGAAAAGTTTCACGCAATTTTCAAATACCAAAAAAAAAATGGAGCTACATTTTCAAACTAAAATTTCTAGATGTAGTTTGAAGATAAATAATCAAGAATGAACGAAATAGAGCATAAACAAAGTATGCAGCCTTAGCAACATTCAACTCTGCTTGCTTCTTCGTTTTGGCTTCATATCATCGGAAACTGTCAGTTCCTATAATCACAGTAGGCACAAATATTGGCTTGTGAGACATACTTGAGCTGTATGTCTCATATGATAGACCCTTTTTCTAGGCAAGTCTTGTAGATGTTTTTGTATACACCTGCATCCACAGAAGCAATTTTGTCAACTGCTTGTTTAGTTTCCTTCAACAGTGGAAACGAAAAATAAAGAAAAAGAGAGAGAAAAAGTAATGAATGTTAAATTGTTATATATTACTACCTCCGTCCCGTACTCGATTGAGCATTTCACTTTTTGGCTCGTATTTTATTGAGCGAGTTGTTTATAGTATATAAAATGATAAAGTGATTTTTAAGACATGGTAGGATAGATGAGGGGTAGCACTATCATAGCTCACCTTAAAAATCTCTTTATCATTTCAAATATTAATAAACAATTCGCTCACTAAAACACGAGTTAAATAGTTAATGTTCAATCGAGTTTGGGACAGAGGGAGTAATTGTTTAACTAAAATAATAAGTTAAGCACCAAAGTCGCCCCGTACAATTTGTGCACAACAATATTGTTCATACTCGTTAAAGTAAAGGATAGTGATTGTTTATTGAGATTCATCCAGATGTAGCATAATTATTTTTAACAAAAAAAATCCAATTAAATATGTTAGTGCATTACAAACATTCCCTTTATTGGTTTTATCTTTCCTGCAATCATTCCTCACTGAGTAGCTATGTAAATATGTAGCAAATAAAATTTCCCAAGTTTTATTATAAAAACTTTGGTTTGCACATCAAGTGCAGCCTTCGTACTTGCTCCTTTTCATAGTTTATATAATATCTTAATCCCAAGGAAACATATCATTAATGTGCACACATAATCCCATTCTATGTCACACATTATCTTGATTTAAGGGGGGAAAAGAGACTATTTTTGTTTTCTCCAATACCTCACTCAAGTATCACAAAACCTGTACAAAACATTAATAGCATAGAACATACACTGTAGTGCAATAACAACAGTTAGTTAAGCTTGAATTACTGTGGTCCAAAATAACATTATACAACAGTTATTTATCTATGCAGTTGTTTCATTGTCAAGTCGGACTTTATACGCAACCCACTTTTCGTTGCTATATGGCTCCACAATCGCATTTTCGGGGATTGGGCAGTTGACGCCCCAATGGATAACCAGAGTCTTCCATCGTTGCAAGGGCAGGTTCTCAAGTGTCTCCGAAGAAGCCTTGGCCCTTTTTGCAGGTGGATCAAGCCCTGAAGTGAGAAGTTTCCATTTGGTATCATTAATTTGAAAACACACCACCAAAACATAATTAAATGTATTCTATTGAATGGAAAGAAAAAACATATAATATTAAGAGTTGATCTACTGCACATTAGTTACACTTTTTACTAAAATGATAAATATATTTTATGGAACTATTAATACTAATTTTTAGTGAAATGACCCTTTTAGAAAATCAACATTAGGTTCACAGTGCAATTGAGGTGTGAAAAGATTTGGTAATAAAATTAACATAATAGTGTCATTGGAACTTCATAAAACTCAAGCAAACACGCAAAGCCTCAAATCTCGCACGAAAAAAGGAAAAATAAAGTAGCTCGGTACATCTAATGATTTTATGATATAAAATTCAAACATCGACTATGTTTAAGAAGTGGGAAAGCACAGGACTCAGCAAAATATGGTTTCTTTATATTCCCATTCTTCAAGGTGATGACTTTCAATTTTTAATTCGTTTTTTTTTTCTTTAAAATAGGGTTTTATTGCACAAAACCACCTCGTAAATTCATAATTTGGAAATATTGTGCGAAATTCCTTCATGGTTTCAAAATTGAATGAAATCCCCATGTGGTTTCGTGCAATTTCCAAACCATGAGAAAGTTTCGTGCAACATTTCCAATTGAGGGGGTTTCGTGCAACATTTCCAAAACATGAGGGGGTTTCGTGCAATTAGCCCCTTTAAAATATACTATGCACCACAAATTCATGGTCCATGTATATTACCCGCCAACAACACCTACATCCTAATAAACTTAAATCAATAATTCTAAACTAGTAATTCAATTTGGTTTTAACAATTTACTTCCCAACATTTCCTCAAATACTTGGACTTTGAGTCATTAATCCTTTATCCAATAAATCAACACATTCGTGGAGTAAGAAAATATATTTTTATGAGATGAAGAAAGAACTAGAGGTCCATCGTTATACCGAAATCTCATACCGAAATCTCATCCTTGCACTGTTGACTAGGATAGTGTGAATGACAACATTAGGATCTTCCTATTGATGATTTATTCCCTGGTCGACTTTGGCGTTCATATAGGTCAAGCAATAGCAGAATGTCCTTTGATTAAGAAAATTTGATCATGAGATGATTATATACCTAATAAATTGGCCAGTAATATGTGAAGTTATAAATTGTATGGACACCTAGACTAACAAAAATTTCATTCAAACAGACTAACAACATCCACTTAACTTAATACAACTGATAATTACAAGGTGATGCATCTTTTCCATTTTTTGTGAGCAAACCTAGGTCAGTGCGTTCACTAACAATGGTACTATAGTAGTCAAGCCATATAATGTTAAAAATGAATGGGATTTTTCAGAAATCACCTTCATTTGTTGGGTCATGATGTTTTCTAATTGTTGAAATTGGCTGGATATTCTGTGACGGATTATCAACAGAATATTCCTCGACAGTTGACATTATTGAAGAACTTGCAACTGCATATCCTTCAAATTAAGCAGTAGAGTTAGTGAATATATTACTAAACGATTCATACGAAAACCCAAATCACATAAATAGCCCTCTGTATCTATAATTATAATTTGCTCATACAGTTCCATCTATAATGTGGAAATTAAATCACAATCCAACAGAAGCAACTAAACCAGTTCTTTTCTCCATTTAAGATCAAGAAAATTATAAATCAGCCAAGATTATGAGTTTGATGTCAAAAGAAGACATATCAAATGGACTTCGCTGGACTAGTGTATGTGTGCCACGAGTCATATTTCAGAATTAAGTGAAGTAAAACCATGAATCAAAAGTACACAGGATTGAAATTATAATTCAATTCCACATATGCTTGTATCGCATTTCCTTGTTCTTCTGGGCATTAAGTAATTTAAATGCATGCTTTCAATTTTCATGCATGAGCTCAAGTTATAATCTGAATACATAATTTTTTCTTTCCAAAAGTGAACCAGTTCACAAGTTACCAAATTTAGTCATCAGCTATCACCCTACATGAAATATTTACCCAAAGAAATTTAATAAAGAAATCTATCTTTTATATGCGTACATTTAATAAATCAGATAGACCTAAAATGAGAGTCATTCAATACGTAGTGTCGCCGCTAACACTATAGGTCATGCATGCATAATGTTAAACAACCACCAATCCCAAGCTCTCTAGGGAAAGATTGTGCGGGAATCTCAGAAGTCAAGCATAGAACTTCAACATAGTTCATTCGAAGAATTCAAATTATAGAATATCCAAATAAAATACAATTAGAATATTTTCCCAACCTTCGTTGCCCTCATCATGTGAACCTGCAGAAGCTTGTGTATTTGCATGGTTCTCCCCATCGTCAGGTTTGGGGTTAGCAACTTTTCTTTTGGGCAATAGTCCTGCACAAATATCATCAGAGTCTCAACAACCACCATTATGCATTATCAAGTCACCTAACATATCTCACAAGGACCACCATATGTATCTCTCCGTTTAATTCCTACCATCAAACACTTTTTACGAGACTACGACTGCAAAATTTGATTGAAGGGATGACAACAAAAAAGGATTTACACTTTTTATAAAAACAAAAGCAACACAGAATCAAAAAATTCCAGAAAGCATCAAAATAGGTTCACTTCTCAGTGAATGAGCTAGACAATCACCTACTAGTTACAGATCCCTAAAAATAAGACAGAATCAGAATGCTACCACAATAAGTTCACTTCTTAGTGACTGAGCTAGAAAATTAATCGCTACCACATACTGCAACTTTCCAAATCTTTAAGAGGTATACACATAAATAACTTATGCAATTAAATTAACAACTAATCAGCAAAATGAGAACACAAACAATCACATGAAAAAATCAGAGAAATAAATTAACAGAGTAACTACCAGGAGTAGGAATTGGGAGGGAGGAAGGGAGCGGAGAAACCGGAAACAGGTCAAAAATCGGCAGCATTTCCGGCAGCGGAGCAACTAGAGTAGCCACAGAAAGTAGATCCGTCTGAATTGGAGAATTAAACGCGGGCGGCGCCGATCCGGTAGCTCCGGCCGGTGGAGGAGCATTTAACAGTTCAAATGCAATTTGTGCCGCAGAGTTCTGCGCCCCCTTGGTCGACGTGCACTTCTCCGGTGTTTCGAACACCTGATTTTCTACGGTGACGGCGGCGGTGAACCGCGACAAGTGACGGGGGCCATAAGTGACGGTGGTGTATACTGGCAACTGCCAGCCCTTCTTGTGACATAACTCCTGCAATTTAGCTTTATACATTTTGCAGAGAGAAATTTAGGAGAGTGAGAATGGGAGGAGAGATTGTCGGGTAGTTAGGGTTTCCGTCGACGGTGAAGCACCTGAAATGAACGAAGGTCGGAGACTCAGAAATACTGAATCTATATGTGGGATATTCAGGGAAAGGGGAGAATCTAAAATAAGAAAAAACAAAAAGGACTATTCTGCAAGATTTTTCTTCTTGGGGGGATTTATATGTGAGATATTCATACAAAAACTTGTAGGTGTGTTTGTTTTAAGCTTGAGGTGGGTGAGACAAATCCGTACGGAGGAAAAATGTGGATGGAGAAAATTTCGTGAATAGTAATTCTTTGTTTGTTTTTGGTTGGATGTAATAGGGATGAATGAAACTTTATATCAAATAAATATTTTTTAATTATGATGATGTATTATTTTATTAATGTTAGTTAGTGTGATAATAATTGTATGAAAGAAAAGTGTAAGAAAAGTAGGAGAGATAATGAATTGTTGTAAAAAAATATGAAAAAGAATGAGTTGGTATAAGAAAAATAGTGATATGATAATTTTAGGGGTAGTTTGGTTTATTAGATTAGATGGGTTAGATGATTTTGTGGGCTTATATAAGTTGTTTTGTTTACAGGATTAAAGCCCGGTTTCAATGTTGGGCCCAGGTCCATTTTCTTTATTTAACCCACACTGTCAGGATGCTTTGTCTACAGCAGGGGGGTGAGATAAATTATAAATTATCTGGAGAAAATCGGACATATTGTGAAGAATTTTGAAATGTCACTATTGCCCTTCATTATTTAAAAAATATTACGTTATTGCCATTGAATTATTTTAACAAATTTGGCCCAACCCTCATATCGGCCCATCAGGTTATAAATCGGCCATAGCCCATATATATACAGATTTCCCTTTGTCCGTCGTGAAGATTCAACAAAGTAGCAGCTACTGTCAATAATTGTTCCCGTCGACCACCATTTCTTCAATTCTTCCACTCTGGTTCATTACTTGTGTTGAAAAATGTATTGTGATTTCTACTTAAATCTGAATCTTGTCATGTTTTTGAGCCTTTTCCCGCGTTGACTCTGTCGATGATCAGCCTCGCCGCCGCCGCCGTTTTGGGAGTTTGTCGCCGTTGACTGCTCAAGCCACAGGTGTTTCACGGCGTGCTCTCCATATCACAGATGAAACCCCAAAAGTTTAGAAAATGAAATCTCTGTAATCTCCATTATCTAGAAAAATACTGGTCGTACATCCCCTCAATCCAACCACAACTTTTGGCATAGCACACGCTCTAATTGCATTCCCTGTTCTTCATAAATATTTTATCATGACTTTATTTAAAATTGACGAGGAACCTAGTGTTTGAACGGCAGCACAGGAATCAATGGTGGCTTACTAAGAGGTGGTGTATTGTGTATGTATAGATGTATATACTTTTGTTTAGTTGTGTTTGTATAAATTTGTACATATGTGATGGTTGTGTTCTATGTTTTAAAAACCGGAACCGGAAGTTGAGCCGGACGACCCCAAAAAAAGGTTGGACCGGGGTCGGACCGGTCGGACCGGATTGAGCCGGTATGACGTCATAATAAATATTATATATATATATAATATGCATAATTTTTAAAAAAATTCAAAATTACATCTCATTTCATTACTTTTACCCACAAAAAGTAATTTACTTTTACATCCCATTTAATTACTTTTACCCACAAAAAGTAATTTATTTTAATAATAAAGCAAAAAAGATTACAATATTTCCAACCAAAAATAACTTTACCACTCTAAATATTAATAAATAATTTTCACATTAAAACTCGTGCTAAAAACAAATGGATAAATAAATTTAGAACGAAAGTAGTATTAATTACTTGATATTTAAAATTTCAGAGATCAATACTAAAATATATAGTATTGAGATGATATTATAATTTTTATTTTTATTTTTTGACAAAAGAGATGATATTATAATTACACTTGAATTCATTAAATTTAATTTTTTAAAAACCTTATAAAATAATATTTTAAAATTTGGAGTACACTTAAATTCTTTTTAAGAAAAATACATATTAATTGTATTTTATAATTGAAAAATGAAAAGCAAAGCCCCAAAATTGATAAAAAATTTCAATAAAAAAAAAAAAAAATGGGTCAATAAAAAAAAAAAAAAAAAATGGGTCAATAAAAAAAAAAAAAAAAAGACCTAGTTAAATAACCTAATCTTCTCTTCTTTCCTTCATTATTCATTCTCCAGCTTTTTCTTCAATCGGCCGCCGCCTCGGCCAAGCCATCTACCACCAAATAACCACCATTTCACCACCATCCACCATCCACAATAATCCATGACGCGTTGCCGCCAAGCCATCCACAACCATCCACACCCAATGCCGCCCACACCCACCACCATTTCCGCCGCCGCCACCACCGGACGCAATTTCTCAAATTGCACCGCCTTTTCCCGCCCCGAAGGTCGCCGCCCCTAACCGAAGGCTATGGACGGGCTCGATCTCCCTTTTTTTTTTTTTTTTGTTTGAAACCTGAAAAATCCGGCGGTTCACCTGCTTCCTTTTTTCACCGGTTTTTCGACCGGTTTTTCCGATTTTGAGGTGGGCGGTCAATATAATGTTCTATACACCTCTATTGGGCCGCTTTTGAGCGGTTCACCGATCCGACCGGTCGGACCGGCCGGTCGGACCCGGTTTTTAAAACATAGGTTGTGTTTGTCATTTAAATGGCAAAGGGTATAAATGGAAATCTCGGGAAAAAATGTGGTTAACCTATAATCCACTCAATTTGGGATTAAATGTCTTGAACATAATCTAAAAATCCCAACAACAAATAATGTGTCAAAAATTAATTTGTGAATAGTGCAATCCCTTTAAATTCTGTCCAAATTAATCCATCCCGTCAAAAAATCCAAACACACCCTTATAGTATAGATGTATAATAGAAATGGATGTGTATTTGGATGGAAGATGGGATGTGAAAATTCGAAAAGTGGATGGGACGGGGGAGACCCATCCCCCATCCGGACCTCCCCGGCTGAAAACAAACACCACCGTATAGACTTGGTTCATGATATGAATTTTGTTTTTAATTCATGACATTTGCTCCTATCTAGGATATAATACGGGTTAAGTTTAGTGATTTAGAAAAATTAGTTAAAAATGAGTGAAATTGATCAAATAATTCAAGTTCATAGCATAGATCTGGTTCATAAGAGACCAACTCAAATACTAATCCCCTATATCCTACTTTTGTTTAAAAAATTAATAATTTGTACGAATTTTAATATAAAAATTATTTATTATTATTAAAATGAATAAAACTGTCTTTTGATGGTTAAATATGTGTGTAAATTTAATGAGATAAAATTAATTTTAATGTAGAAAAGGATAAAATTAATTTAAGTATTAAAATGTTTAATGGGTATAGATAAAAGGTAGAAAATTATTTTATTATTATTTATAAAAAATATTTAATTAAATTTAAGACAAATTCCTTTGGTAAATGTTCAAATAAAAATAAAATAATGGACTACTAAACCATTGGTCCATGATGTTTAAACATTGGATGGATCCTTTCAAAAAATAAAACATTTGATGAATGAAAATTGATGTTTAAAACTATTATAAATGATCTTTAAATTGGGGAGAGATTGTAATCCATTCAAATATATAGATGAATAGAAAAAATATTGTTTACAAAACAAAGAATAAAATAAGGTGATAATGATGGTGGAACCCAATGGAAAATGTATAAATAGATAAATAATTTATAATTATTTTAAAATTATATTTAAATAATTAAATATATAAAAATTAATAATGTGCGAATGATGTGGAGGATAGAGGAGATGAATGGATGAATTTGTCATCCATTGTGCTCCTTAAAATAAGGGCTCATTTATAATACAATGTTCCTTATTTTGTACTCCCTTCGTCCCAGAAGACTTAGCACATTTTTCTTTTTTGTCTGTCCCATAAGACTTTACACATTAAAAAATGGACACTTATTATCCTTACAATCTGTGTTTTAAAAATCGGAACCGGAAGTTGAGCCGGACGACCCCAAAAAAAGGTTGGACCGGGGTCGGACCGGTCGGACCGGATTGAGCCGGTATGACGTCATAATAAATATTATATATATATATATATATATATATATATAATATGCATAATTTTTAAAAAAATTCAAAATATAGAGTATGATAAGTGAATATAAAGTATCTAAAGTCACTTCAAAGTTCAAACTTCAAAGTTCAAACTTAAATTTCTAAACATAATAGAAATGTCCATTAACATAAATAGTTCCAACTTTCAAATTTCAATTTCCAAACATAATAGAAATGTCATCAACAATACAAAAGTCATAAGTCATAACATAAAGCAAACATAGTAGATGTCAAATACAATACAAGAGTTTGAAATTCAAATCATCATCACAAATGTCTTATGATTGTAAAATAAATAAAAGTGAACAACAAGTCCAAATTTTATGCCGTAAATTGTCTTCCAAGTTCCTCATCCAACAAGTCCAAGTTGCCCAAGCCATCCAAGTCTAAGTTTTCAAAGTTGTCCAAATCAACATCATCATTATCAATGGGTGCATCATTCAAGTTAACATCACCTAGATATAAAACATATACACCAATAAAGAAAATGAAGACTATAAATAAAGAGAACAAGATTTAAAATTTTATTGATTTGCATTATAAATTCAAGAAACTAAAAGTGAAATAACAATCAACTAGTACCTCCAATATTTGTGTTTTGTGAAGTACCAACATCATTATTCTCTTGCATAATAGGTGTTACCACAAGTTCACCTTCTTCACCTTCTATGTCATCATCAACAATCCAAGAATCCACCTTATCGATGCATTCATAATCAAGGGGATCAAACATGTCCATCTTATCTTTACCACTACAATGAAAATCACAAATTGTAATGAACATATACAAGATCATTCCACAAACACAAAATCAAAATGTATATAGACTTTACCGATCTTGCAAAGCGCAAAATTGTAATGAACATATACAAGATCATTCAACCTTTCATGCTCCAACTGCTCCTCTTCTTAGTATGAATGCTACCAAATACACTCCAATTACGCCACAACCGAAGAAGAAGATGTTTGACTCAAGATTCTCACAAAGAAGATCACGTGAACTTTTGTGCGCATTTGAGCCAAATATCCTCCACCATTCATCTAAAATAAATTCACGAACATATATATTATATAATGCATTCAAAAAAACAAAGATAAAAAGAAATAATGAGAAAGGAAAAAAAAAAAATATACCCTAAAAAAGTTTTTTGATGATGGTCTAGCCAATGAATTTGCAAATGAACCCATACCCTCACGAAATATTGTAATCTCATCAATCACATTCGGCACATCTTTATAATAATCTTGAATTATCTAAAGCAAACACGTGAAAGCATGACTAGGTATTTGATGATCAGGGTCATACTGAAATCTAGGATTCAACCAATAAGCAGCTCCATGAAGATTCAACTTCAACATATTGTCAAACCTCTCCTGAATTTTATCCACAAATGGCTTATACTTAACTTCATCACCTTTGAACAGTTCTTATGTTGCTCTAATTGCCCTCTCCAACCCCTCATAAACATAGCCCAAAGAAGGTTTCTCATCCGTGTCACAAATGCGTAGAAGCCGCATAAGAGGTTCCAAGATCTTCACAACTACATTGGAATTACTCCAAAACCCACTGCTCAAGACAATCTCCTTACTCCCTTTACCTTTGTCACTATTACAATTTTCACGGTACTCGTAGGCATAAAACCAAGGCCTCCAAATCAGCCCTATGATCATAAAGACTTTTCAAAGCAATGAAATTTGTACCAAACCGAGTAGCTGCAGGCCTAACTATTTCAGTCCATCCAGTCCTTGCTCTCAACCAACCAAGTCACCATTTGTTGTTATAAAAAAAAGCTGGTGATTTGAATGCCATAAGAGACACATGATGAGACAGTTTTCATCTTGCCAATGTCTTTCAAGATCAAATTGAGACAGTGAGCAGAACAAGGGGACCAATAAATTTTTGGATATTTTTCATTCAACCTCTTTCCAGCACCCTTGTAGTTAGCCGCATTATCAGTAACCATATGGACAACATTCTCCTTTCCCACAAGTTCCACTATATTTGAAAACAAATTGCACAAGAGTTCCGAACTTGACTTCACACGGGATAGATCATAAGACTTGATAAAGGAGACACCATATCGACTATAAACCAAAAAGTTGATCAATGGACTTTTACTCTAATCTTTCCATCCCTCACCCATTATTGTACACGCACTTTCACCCCATTTAATTCGAAGAGCATCAGTGGTCAAGGTAACTTGAGTCTTAGCTTCTTTCAACAAAGGAACTCTCAAAGCATGGTAATTAGGTGGAGTATAGCCATCACCGTATGCTGCTATTTTCTCCATAGCCGGTTTAAAAAACTTGGAATTCACAACATTCATAGGTATGCAAGCATCATAAAACCAATTTGCCAAAGCCAAATCAGTCTCATGCTTTTTTTCCTTACTTTGCCATGAAGCTTTTATGCTAGCCTGAGACTGATTTGGTAGTGGACTAGATTTCAAAAAGTCTCCAACAAGTTTTTTTCTTTTATTAGCAGCAAGGGCACTCAAATCATTTGTCATTAAAATTTCAACTTCTTCTCCACCTATCATACAAGTATTCGGTTTAACTTTGTTCCTTTTAGCAATTGCACATTCATCTAACGACTTTCTCATTTCAAGCGTCACCTCATGAGGAACACTAACACAACTAGAAATATTTCCAGTAATTTGTGTTAAATGTTCTTTCATCCTGTGAATACCCCCACCTCTATACTTTTTTTCCAAACAAAAAGAACATAGGAGATTTTGGTTCTTACCAACATTTTTATCAAAGATCAACAATAGAGATATACTTCCAAGTCGGATCAAGCTTTGGTCGGTCGAACATTAAATTAACTTCCCGGTTCCCGATCAGAACGAAGGATTAGAACCACCCGTAGATGCCGTTGGAGAAGCTTATTTGGAGTAGAATGAACAAATATGAGTCATTGATTGTGAAGTATCCATTTTTCTACAAACTACAAAGAATAAAAATCAGAAAAAAGGGGTTTGTTGTTTCATAATCTTTCATCAATAATTGGACTGACATAGAACAGTTCCAAAACATCCAACATTATATTTCTCTATAAAAATATTAGCAAATCTAGAGCTAACATTAATCACAAAGAAAATCAGAGGAGACAGAGAAATTCTTCTTCATCTAATACCATCTCTCAACATTCTAAGGTTGGGCCATAACCGCGAACCTTCACCTTTGCTAACGCATTAGTATTTAGTACTGGTATTAATTCTCCGCGTTCTGAAAATAAAAAAACAGATACATCACTCAGAAAGCAAGAATCACATTCCTCCCATCTTCTTCACGCTATTCCATCATTCACCATCGCAATATTGAACCAACTGAACTCCAAATCGTATAACTAAAAAGTAAAGGGCACTCGCGAGAATCTTGAGGTAATTTCCTCGTTCTTTCAGAATGATTAAAGTAACAAAATATTGCGCTATACATATCCTGCTTGCTATTCGTTTTCGTAATTATAAAATTGTAGTTTCTCAACGGAAAATGAGATGGGAAATCTGTTGTTTCGTAGTAATAAACTAATAATCGATTTATTTAAGAAGTGGAAAAAGAAAAAAAAAAGAACAAAACTCACCGCGATTGGCGGCGAGCTCGGGCGACCGGCGGCTGCGAGCGTAGAAAACCAACGGCGACGAGCGACGGTCAGGCGAGGCGAGCAATCGATTTCGTTTGGGTTGGATTTTGTTTGCCGCTGTGCTTAGCCGCTTAGGGCTTTACTCAATTCCTAGTTTCTGAAAAACTGAATTGAGGAAGAAAGAAAGAATTAAAGAAACCGATTTCATTTTTTCAGTAAAAAATAAAAAAATAAAAAAATAAAGTGAAAACCGGTCAAAACCGCTGGTTTAATGGTTGACCGGTTCCCGGTTTTGACCGATTTTCAACCGGTTTTAAGGATAGCGGTCCAATAGCGGTTTTATACACCTCCATTGGACCGGTTGTCAGCGGTTCACCGGTCCGACCGTTCGACCGATCGGTCGGACCGGGTTTTTAAAACAGAGCTTACAATACACACTTATTACCCTCATACACATTTACTATCCCCATAAAACAACATTTTTTAATCTCTGCTTCGAAAAGTTGGCGCAGAATCTTTTGGGACGGAGGAAGTATTTCCCAAATATGGGCCCTAAAGGCTACAACTATACAAATGTTATTTAATTATTAAAAAGTACAAATAAGAGATAACCAGTACTATGCTACACGCACTCATTTCATAGTTAATAGTTGTACAATTTATTTTTCACGCACGCACTCGCTTCATCCCATTTATTATTCATGTGTATTAATATGTATTTTTTTATTTAAATATTTATTATTTATACGAGTTTTAATAAAATAAATATTTATTATTATTAAAAGAGATAAAATTATTTTTGTCAACTGTCTATTTAAAATTAAATAACAAGTTAATATTTGATTATAATTAAATAATAAATACAAATTTAAATGATAATTAAACAATAAATTTTCATGTATCTCATTAAATAGGCGGATACCATGCACTTAATTATTGAATTAGATTAACATGTTTGGGCGTTGTTTGTGGGGTGGGTCTCATGTGCATGTATTATAAAAATAAAAATTAGAGGTGTATGAAACTTTTAATTGCAGTAACGTTTAAGTAAATTGTAAACAAATGGTTGGGTCTTGAATTGAGATTAAAAAAAGAAAACATCAAGTTTTACATTGAGTAAAAAATAGAAATTGACCCAATTGAGACATTTGTAAAATAATAATTTATATTGAGACTTACTCCCTCTATCCCGTTTTGTTTGTCCTTCTACAAGTACAAATTTTATACCCAAGTAATTGTCATACACTAATCTATGAAAATTAGTTACTAGTATTATATTTCAATTTTTCCTTTTACAATTATTTTTTTTTGTAATTGTATGCATTACACGACTGTATAAATAATTATATAAGTAAATAAAATAATAAAAATATTACATTATATATATTTAGTAAGTAATTTTTTAAATTCATATAAAATATTTTTAAACGATAAATAAAATAAACCGGGGAGAGTAACCTTTTTTAAGACAACAATTGTTTAAACACAAAATGACAATATTGTGTACATCATATTCACCGTACACCATTATTATTATTATTATTTATAAACCTTTACTCTTTTTAAATAAAATATTGATTTTATAAATAAAATAATAATGATGTACAATAAACATGTTGCATATAATATATTCTCCTTTTAACGGTTTCAACTCACTTTTCTCTAGAATTTGAAACACCAACACGGCAAGTTGGCAACATTTTCCTTACCAGTCCCCATGCAGTTATTGTCCACCTCCTTTTCCATAAATCTTGTTCTAAATAAGAGAAAGTCTTATTTGAAATATTGCACACTAATATTATGTACAATATAATATAAATAAGATAAAAATTGCTTAAAATTCGCTGGTTTGGGCGCGGGTTGGGTCTGGGCAGGTCGGGCGCGGGCAGTGTGTTCAAGGTTGGCGCGGACGGATATGTATTTATAGAATGATATTTTTATCAATATGTGTTATAGCCTAGTGGTTTATGTTTGTTGTTAATGAATTTGGTCGCAGGTTTGATTCCTACTGTACGCATATAAAAAAAAAAATTATGCATACAGTAGGAATCAAACCTGCGACCAAATTCATTAGCAACAAACCTGAACCACTAGGCTACAACAGATATTTGATAAAAACATCCTTCTATAAATACATATGCGTCCGCGCCAACCTTGAACCCACTGCCCGCGCCCTGCCCGCGCCAGACCCGCACAGACCCGACCCGCGCCCAAACCCGCGAATTTTAAGCAATTTTTACCTTATTTATGTTGTATTGCACATAACACTAGTGTGCAATATTTCACAGAAGACTTTCTCATAAAAAATATGTATAATTGCACCAAGTCCATCAAAGTAACATATACTGATTTTAAATATAAATCACAAAACTATATATTTTTTTTACGAAAATCACCGAACCAATTTCCAAAATTTAAGATGTGTGATGCATGTGTCTTTTTCAAAGGGTATTTTCGTAAAAAAATTCCAACCGTACTGAGAATTACACTACACCAAAATATCACAAAAGTTGCACTTAAACCGCCCAATTAGTATTTTTTTTTTCAACAAATTGTAAAAACTATAATATATTTGATCATATCAAAAACATGAGAAGGTTTTATGTGAAAGTGGTTTATGATACACCACTATTCATATTTTTAACCCGGATACCCATCGACCCGCATATTAAAAGAAAAGATCCATCCAAAAATACATAATTGAACGTGTGATTATACACATAAGAATTCTCTGATGTGCGTGTAATTTACACGCCCTAAAAGGTGCGATTTATATGCCCTAAAAGGTGTGATTTACACGCATTGAGAGTGCGATTTACACACACTACGGAAGCAATTTACTCACGTACACCCAGAGATCGAAAACTGAAGTTCGAAGCACACCCAGAGATCGAAAACAGAAGTTAAAAGCGACGGGATTTATGGCGCACGGTGAAGTAGATTCATGTGAGAAGTTATTGAGTGATTTTGGAGAAGGAATAAAGGAATTTGAGATTGTTTCTGCACGTTAATGGTTGATTCTGGAGATTTAGGTATGTCACGAACGTTAATGGCTGATTCTAGAGATTTAGATTGATAATGATTAGCACTAAACACAGATTGATTATGATAATTGCAGTACATTAACCTGATTGAGCGAAGCTATTAGCACTGAACACATATTGATTAATGATTAGCACTAATAAATGACTGATATCACTTCCTCTTTTTATGATTATGATTAATTGACCTTATATCAATCAATGTTATCTTCATTATTGCTTGTAGTACTATCTAATTACTTGATCAATAAAACTCGGTGAAATTGTGTGAATTGGAAATTTGATTACATATAGCGTCTGATTTTATTCCTTGGATATTTAAACATCATCATTTAGATAGATATAAATTGTAAATGTAACTCTTGATTTTTAATTGACTGCTTTCTGCTTCTAATTTTCAGATAATTGTGGCGTATATAACTGTAAATTATCTTGAATTAATGGATTTTGGTGCTAATTATCCCATCCATATTTTTCTAGAGAACAGCACTCTTTTTTCCCCCCTAAATGTGGAACATTTACTAAGCTAATTTTTTATTTTTTTTGTAGCATTAAACCAGTTGCTAGGATATCTAAGATTTCTTATGTAACTAGTGAAGGAATCAAATTTTGTGATACAAAGTTGCAGATTGCTTGAGTTTGCTTCTGTGCATCTTATATGGAAAAGTTATTCAACTGCCATTTGCAAGCATCGAAAATTAATGTATTGCATGATGCTGGTGAAGGAATACATGGAAATAGCTTAAGCATGGCCTTTGATTTTAAATATTTATAATTCATTAGTTTACAGATTACATATTAATGTGATCATGATTCATAACCATAAACCTGAGTTAAAGGTTACCTCATATATAGCATCTGTTAGTAGGCTTTCCAGCCATAGTTTTATTAGTAATCAATTGTGAGGCTTTATTAGCAATCTATAATTTACCTAATGGAGGAATATTTAGACCAACCTTTACTGATTCCAAAGAATTACAAGCCTTATCCCATGCTTTCTTGAATGCCTGCAATGGCAAAATAATTATGATGTGATGGTATAAGATGTAGATTCAAATATTTGTTCTTAGTTCTTACGAACTACATTCGGTTTTTTTGCGTGCAGGAGATGGCTCCAAAACAGCCTAACAGTGGGATTTTTGTTGGATTGAAGAAATGTCATGTTTGTTACTCCGAAGGAATTAGCGCAACTACTGATATTTTGTCATTTCTTAGTTTTGTGTGGGAAAAAGAAATTTGATTATGTGGAATTTGATGATTAGCTCAATACCATATCTTATATCAATTAATACTATAGCTCTTGTTATTTAATACTATAGCTCCGGTCAATTAATACTATAGCTTATATTATACCAATTAATACTATCTTATATCAATTAATACAATAGCTCATTTCAATTAGTATTACAGCTTATACCAATTAATACCATAACTTATACCAATTAATACTATAATTAATATCAATTAATACAATAGCTCCTGTCAATTAGTAATATAGCTCTTGTCAATTACCACTATTGCTCATAGCATAATTTAATACTATAGCTTATGACATATATCATAGCTTATATCAATTAATATTATATTTCATATTAATTAGTAATATAGCTCATCCATCTTCACATTTTGAAGAATCTATTAGCTTTGAGTTATTAATGGATAATCTAAGAGAACTAAAAATGAATAAAAAGTGGTTGAAGAGGAAAAAACTTGGCTAGTCTCTTTTCTTTTCATGGTCGTCTTTGGAATTTGATGCTTGGATTACTTAGTTACATATAGGTTGAATCAATTAATGCCATAAAATAAGATAGACTAAGGGTCGTTTGATATGATTCGGGAATGGTAATGGTATCATTGAGGGGTCATTCACTAATGGTTATTGATTGCATTATTATAGCTAGGTTAGAACATCAACAATAGGTATCATGTGAGGTGGATTGAGTGAGTGGGGGTAATCAATTGCTTACTTCTATTCCCATTACTTGTGCATCAAAATTACCAAGCAATATCAATAGAAGTTAATTTCCATTACCCACTTCCATTACCCCCAACCAAGCGGACCCTAAGTTCTCATAATTAATGATGATACTGTCCAAGATTATATTACAAAACGAGTTTTTATATTAGAAGAACTCCTATATATGTTTTTTTTATGAATGCCGTAAAAAATAAATAATATAGCTCATATTATATCAATCAATACTATTGTTTATATCAATTAATACTATAGTTCATATCAATTAATACTGTACCTCATATAAATTAATACTATAGTTCATATAATTTTATACTATAGCTCATGAGGTAGCAAACTCACATACCATAGCTTATGCAAATTAATACTATAGCTTATACCAATTAATACTACAACTCATATCAATTAATACTATAGCTTCTTGTCAATTAATACAATATTTCATGACATATATCATAGCTTATATCAATTAATATTATTTCTCGTATAATTTATTATTATAGCTTATACCAATTAATACTATAGCTCATACCAATTAATACTAGCTTCTGTCAATCAATACTATAGTTCATACCATAATTTAATAATATATCTCATAACATATACCATAGCTTATATCAATTAATACTATTTCTCGTATAATTTAATATTATAGCAAACTCATATATCATAGCTTATAAGATTTAATACTATAACTCATATCAATTAATACTAGCTCAATTAGTACTATAGTTCATATTATACCAATTAATATTATAGCTCATATTATACCAATTAATACTATAACTTCTACTAATTAATACTATAGCTCATGTCAATTAATACTATAGCTCATACTATAATTTAATACTATAGCTCATTACATATATCATATCTTATATCAATTAATACTATATCTCATATAAATTAATACTATAACTCATGAGGTAGCAAATTCATATATCATAGCTCATATCAATTATATTATATCTCATATCAATTAATACTACAGATTTAAAAATTAATTCATTTTGCTTCTTGTGTGGGACCCACTTGTAATTATGGACATTGTTGAAAAAAAAACCATGTGGAATTGACCATATTTTTTAGATGATTCCATCATAAATAAACCTCAGATGCATACATCTCTGTAAACTTCAATGTTATCATAAAGTTATATTCCATTCACTACTGATATCTGTCGAAAATTTTCACTCTTTGTAAACTTAGAGTTGCAAGATATTACATTCTTTCATAATTACAGCTCATTTCCAAAATGAAAATTACAAAAGCTCCCAATTTCAAAAGTGTTCCTATACCAAAAGAATCAACAAGAAAAGCAGAAGTTGACAAAAAAAAATGATAACATCCCAACACAAATAGAGCATTTCCAAAAATGAGACCAAAACATTCTCAAATCTTATAAAAACAATCTTTCGTTTGCCTCTTCTAATTTCACTCATTTTTTTTCAAATTTTCTTCAACTTTTTTTTTTTTTGCTTTTGTAATAGCTTCTCTTGTCTCTCTTTCTTTTTTGCAGCACATAACTCCAGCAAGAAGGGCTTTTCTTTGCAAATGTAATAGTAGCAATTATAACTCCAACAAATCAGTTTTTATATATAGCTTTTCTTCAAATACAAAACTGCAGGTTTGAGTCATGAGGAAGCTGCATCTGCCATTGCTCTTTCCTCAGGTGAACAAAATTTATCATGTTATATTAATCAATGCAGAAATAGGGAAAATAAACAAGCACCAAACAAAGATGAACAAATTAATGACTACCAACAGATTCATCAGAAATTAAAATTCAATAGCAACAAGCAACAATGAAATGGACACATGAACACTGTCAATGTATAAACTACACTAGTATTGCACGAATCAGTCAAGAAGAAATGTATATACATAAACAAGTATAAAGGATTGGATTAAAATTAGTCAACACAAGCACCGGATGAAACAAACATCAACTATTGAACTTGACAAATGTATTTTCTACTAGAATATTGCAAGAATTAGTGGGCAAGATATGTATAACCATAACCCTCAATAATGAATGTGAAAAATAACATATTTGAAGCCTAAAATAGCACATCTACTTTCATTTTCTAATTGAGAAATCAAAACAAGCAAATGGTGCAACTTCTCTAAGCTAGCTATCCTGATGTCACTGTTGTTTCATAAACAATTGTACATTACAAATTCACAATGAAGAGCATCTTTCATTTGCAGATATGCTTATACCAAAATCTGCCCAAATGACATCTACCAAACAATACACCATTTTGCCTCCTGGTTTAAATCTTAAAATATGTTGAATTCTATATGTGACCCTTGATGAGAGACTATGTACTCTATAAGCTCTCTTAAACCTAACTTTGAACTGATTTCCTCAGAAACAACAACTATAATACCCTCAAATTGTTATAATAAAAGTATAATAAAACTTCATATCACAATCATATGTTATCACAATTTCTAATTGTTTCTATTCGTTCCTCCAAGCACGCAAGATAAGAGAGAAACCAAGATTTTGCAACTGAGAATCTCTGAATCAGAATTCTAATTGTTTCTAGCAATAAATTTGAGCATTGAGCGAAATTAGAGCATAAACTAGAGCATAAATTCCTACAAAGAAATTACTCAGACTCTGTGCTTCTTCCCCAAATTAACCGCAGTTTCCTAACACTCACACCATCAATATTACCCATAATCAAACGTGTAGATATACAAATTAGAAAATATTAATGAAATTCAGTGATTTCTAATCAAAATTCTTCAAACAAAATGGGGGAAAATGAAATATATACAGCTTATACGCGTATACATAACAAAAAATATAGAATCATTACCTCTCAGACGAAGATAACCAAAAAACCGTCGAGCAGAAACAACAAAATGACAAGCAGATTGCGATTTTCAAAGGGAGAGAGTTAGAGACGAGCATATCGAGATTTTGAGACGAGAAGATTGCAATTTTGAGATGATCGCGCAACGAGGTTTTGGGACGGAGAGAGTTCGCGGTGAGATGAATTATGGCTAGAGGGAGAAAAATATGAAAAATTTGAAGGAAAAAAGTAAATAGAAGGGAATTTTTGATTTTATATATTGACCCATTTTTTGACCCGTTTTTGAATTTAGATAGTGGTGCACGGGTTGAGGAGTGGTGTAACTGGTTCATATAATACTTTGCCCAAAAACAAAAGAGTTTCTATTTTACATACATGATGGTAGAGTCAAACGACGGTTTGTATATTTTGGTGAAAAAAAAATTGTTATTAAACATTAACGTTAAAAAATATAAAACACCAGTCATATTGTAAACATTCTTACCTTAATTTATGTGTTCAAAAATTATAGTTCAATAATTTAGTGCAAAATAAAAAATATCATTAATTTCAATGCGATTCAAGTGATAAATATTACTAGATGATTTATGTGCAACTTTAGAAATAATACGGTGAATTAAATACAATTCTCCATTTAAATGAAACTTTCTTAACAAAACATCCTTGGAAAAAGCACATACCAACACATGTTAAAATGAGAAAATAAACATAGCGATTCGTAAGTTGAAAATTGATGTTTTAATATATGGATTGAATTTTTTTTTAATAATTTAGGGGTAAAAATCAATCATAATTTGATGGGTTTAGTGCAACTAGACCTGCATAATATGTGAACACACAATTAGATACTTTGTCACACATAGGGGTGAAAACGGATCGAATACGAACGGATAGTGCTTATACCGTATCCTAAACCATATTTTTTTCTCGAATTTGGAGTCGGATACGGAAAAGCCGGATTAATAATGAAAATATTCGAATATTTGCATACGAAACGGATTCTTCAAACAAAATCCGGACCGGATTCGAATAACTATAATCGGATAATATATTTCAAATGAAAATCATCAAAATGTGATTGAAACACATAAAAAAAACTATTTATGCAATATTTCATTAAAGTTCTAATGCAAATTATAAAAATTATATCTACAAAATTAATAATATGAAAACTAAAAAGCTATATCCTTTGAATCATCACCACTCCAAAGACAACATAACGCCTAAGAAGACATATATAATATTATAATGAACTTTCAAGTTGATACTACAACGCCACACTTTTTAACAAGTCATTAACTATGAATCCGAATTAGAATTTAACTAAAGGGAAGTAAGCACGGTTTAAGCCTCACCGCAAAATAACCGAGATGTTAGAATAAAGAAGGGAGAAGAGCAAGCGTAAATTTTCGATCTTATGGTTTCATAATTAAGAAGCAAATAGGAAAAATACATTTAGTTTTCGACATCTTCTTAATAAAATTACTTAAACGATATTAAGTACTAATATTATATTATATATATATATATTAATATAACATATAAAATAAAATATGCCACACCAGTCATTTGATTGGGAACATTCTTACCTTAATTTATGTGTTCAAAAATGAATTTGGAATAATTTAGGGAAAATATAAAATATGGATTGGTAATTTCAGAGAAGTATTTGGGTATTTGGTGTTAGAACTTAACAACTAATACGGTCCGATAAAAAAAATTAAAAAATTAAAAAAAACTTTATCCTGATAATATCCTTGGAAAAATATGGTAAAACTGTTAAAATGAGAAAATAAACATTATGTATTCGTAATTCAATTCCGAATTGATGTTTTACTATCCATGGATTCAAATCCGTTTTTTAATAATACTAGTTTTTATATCAATCATAATTTGATGGGTTTATTCCAACTCGACCTGAAAAATATCCGATCTATTTTCACCCCTAGTCACACATGATGACCTTGATTTAAGGAAGAAACAAAAAACCCCTAATAATTTCTCCAATAAATACTTGATAATTTACAAAATCCATAAAAAAGATTCATACCTTAGGACATACACCTAGAGTATTACTAAACCTATTATTGAGGGGGACATCCTAGAATTAAGCTACAACAGTTTGCTACAACATTACTCTAAGCTAGAACAACAGATTTATACAATACTACTCTAAGCGAAAACTCAGCCTTCCACCGAAGCCTTAGCTCTTTTTGCATCTCGTTCAGGTCCTGAAATGAGAAGTTTTCATTCGGAACAAGTTATAGAATATCACTAAGTTGAAAAAAACATGTAAAAGTTAAGAGTTGGTCTCTTGCACACAGCAAAATGTGCACGACTATGAGCTATCACTTTTTTGTAAAACAATTACAGTATCACATGTAAAAGTTAAGAGTACTGTTTTTTTGAAATTTTTAGTGCTGACAAACTAATGCCTCTAAATGAAATAGCTTATTTTTTTTAATATACACACCAATTACAGTATCACATGTAGAAGTCTTTGCAATAAAATTACATAACTCAGAATCATTGGAACTTCATATAACTTGAGCAATCATGCAGAGCCTCAAATGTCACACAGGAAAGGAAAGATGGAGAAGCTCGGTACATCTGATAATTTTGTGATATAAAATTGAAATATCCCAATGAGAACATGTTGTCTAATTTAATAATTTTACCCTAGTAATTCAACTGGTTCATATTCCCCCATACTTTCGGACCTTAAAGAGTCCATTTGTCTTTGATCCAATAAATCATCAAATTTGTGTAGTAAAAATGTCTTCTTCTAAGATGAGGAAGAAAGAACTAACTCTAAGCTTCCATCCTCAATTACATTACACCGAAATTTGATTTTGACAAGATATACACCTAACAACTTGGCCATTATATGTGAAATTATAAATTGTATGGACACTATTTCTTTGGCACCACAAAAATCTCATTAAAATAGACTCAGCATCCACTAAATACAACTGTTAATTATGGGATTAACAATAGTATTCAAGCCATATAAACATTAATATATATGCGTTTTTTTGGAAATTACCTTCATTTGCTGTGTCTTGATGCTTCCTAACTGTTGTAGTTGGCACCTTTGAAGAATTCGTAACTGCATCTAATTCAAATTAAACAGTAATGTTAGGGCATATATTAGCTTGTCTCATACTAAATGCATCCATATGAAAACCCAAATCACATAGAAAGCCCTTGGTATCTATAATTGTAACTTGCTCACACAACAATATCTTTAAAGTGGGAATCAAATCGCAGTCCAACAGAATCAAGTAATCCAGTTCTTTTCTCCATTTAAGATCAAGCAAATATAAATTCGTTCACATTGTGATTTTGACGTCAAGACATATCAGATGGACCAAATAATGTGGGCAATAATGTCAAATCAGCTTTAGGACATAGGAGGTGAAAATCAGACACTCCTCAAGAGCACATTTTTAGCAAGACCAAGAAAACTGAACCTCTTTTTTTTTTGCTTCCGAAACAGTAATATGCAGACTTTGGAACTATCCTACCCAATATTACAGTGTTTAAACCTATAGCATGCTGCAAACCAAGTTCGAAAGATAACTATCTTTATACCATGAAAAACCATAATAAAAATTAATTTTCAGTTTACAACCTTACATCTTATTTGCTTATACTTTTCATGTTCTTATAGACAAGAAGCAGCCAACTAATGAAGACAAAAATATAATTTTTCCATTTCCTTTTTTTAAGGGAAAAATTCAATTTTGGTCACTAAAGTTTACCTTTTTACAATTTTGGTCACCCAAGTTTACTCAATTTCAAAATTGGTCACCCAAGTTCATTTTTCCTCTCACATTAGGTCATGCCGTCAGTTGACCCGTCTTTGACTGACAGAACTAACAGGAAAAAACGTGAATTCATCCTAAACACCCCCAAAATCAAAATTTCAGACTCTCTTTTTCCCTATTTTGCATAAACCCTATTTTCTACAAATTCTCTTGGATTTCTCTCCAATGAAATCAATGAAAATTGAAAAAAAAATAGAGTTTCAGGTAAAGAGGGAAAATGTGGCTGTCGAATTTGCAGATACAGAGCTTAATTTGATTGGAGAGAAATCCAAAAGAAATTGTAGAAATTAAAGTTTGTGCAAAATTGGGAAAATGAATCTGAAATTTTGATTTTGGGGGTGTTTAGGATGAATTTGCACTTTTTTCCATTGGTTCCGTTAGTCAAAGAGGGGTCAACTGACGGCAGGACCTAATGTGAGAAAAATAATGAACTTGGGGTGATCAATTTTGAAAGTGAGTAAATTTGGGTGACCAAAACTGTAAAAAGATAAACTTTAGTGACCAAAATTGGATTTTCCCCTTTTTTTAACATAATTTTCCCATTCGATCAAAGCACAAAATTATGCTTCAAAACAAAACTTTAAATGTGTAATTTGTCAATAACTGGTTTGATGTTTTTAGAGATCTATTAACAGTTGTTAAGTAATCATACATATACAAAAATAAAAGAAATAGAATCTTAACAAAGGTTATATAAATATAGATTTTCTTACCCTTTGTGAGAGCAAAGTAAGCGGCTCTAGCCGCATTTATCTCTGCCTGTTTCTTCGTTTTCGCTTCATCTCCTCGGAAGCTGTCAGTTCCTATAGTCACAGAAGATACAAATATTGGACTGTGAGGCATGCCTGAACTGACTGTCTCATATGATGGACACAAAAGACCCTTCTTCTGGACAAGTTGTTGCAGAATATTTTTGGAGAAACCTCCATCCTGAGTTCACATCAAATATATAAGAATAATTGTTACATAGTAATAAATATAATCACAATATTATCTAAATTATGTTGCATAAATACTAACCTCTTGAACTACAGCCACAGACAACGCCTGGCAAGCAATTTTAGCCGCTACTTGTTCAGCTTCCTTCAATGTGGAGAATAATTCTGGCGTTTCATATGATTTTCCATCAATGCAAACTTTTGACTTGAAACGAGAATTATGAGGGGGACCATGAGCTTCAGTAGTATACGCTGGCAAACAGAGTTTATTTCTCTGAGCATACTGTTGCAGCTGGCTCTTATACATGCTCAACCGAGATGTAGAAAAGAAAAACAAAGAAAATCTTTAGATTATTCACTCTAATGGACGGTTAACCTTATGTTAGCATCAACAATCGTACATATGTGCTTTGGTATGAAATAACGGAGGTTAACATACATTAAATATTCTACAAGCTTAATAGAAGCACAATTTAAAATAAAATAACATAGTTCCTTCTGACCTTTGTCAATTACTAACTTGTGCCAACAACTATAAGGGTCATTCTCATGGGAACAAGTGAAGAAGCATGTCATTCAGGGAGAGAGTACAGTCACATATATACATCTTGTTTGATTCTTTCAAGAATTAAAAAAAGTTTATCCTCGTTCCAGAGTAGTAGTACAGCCATATATATGGCCCATCTTGTTTGATTCTCCTTTTCTTTTTTTGGGGTGGGGGGAGGGGGGGAAAGGGCGTTACAAACAAAACATAAACATATTGATTTCCTACTCAAAATTTAATACTACAAAATAGTCAGTTGTAATACATTATTTTACAAACCTTTATTACAAGACTATGACAACCAAACCATTACCCAAAAAGAAAAGTGAATTACAAGCAGATATCTACTTCACTAACCAAATTGTTGTAGAAATATAGAAAAGATTACTTTAACTTTATAAAATTATAATCAAATAACTAGTCAAGAAATAAGAGGAAGAAAATATGTTAAATAGGCGAAAAATCATGAAAATATTACAAAAAAAATTAGAATAACTACTATTTTATCATACTTTTTGTTCATACAAAGGAAACTTTGGGGAATAGAAGAAACAAATTAGGCAGGTTACAAAATACTTTTCGATAAATAATTTAAAGATGATTTTTTTATAGAGAGTACAGCCACATATATACATCTTGTTCAATACTCTTCATCTTCCAAAATAGTTTCTAATTCAAGAGTAAACATGCCATATAAATATAAATATATATATACACACACACACACACATCTTGTTCGATTCTTTTGGGGTCTACGGATAAAAATTAAGCATATTGATCAAAATTCATAATCAAAATTCAGAAATACAAATAGTCAATTGTAATGCATAATTTACAAACCTTCATTGCAAGTATGTCTACCAAATCATGACAGAAAAAGTAAGTTACAAGTAGAAATCTCAATTTACTACTACAATAGTGGTAAAATTAGAACTTACATTGGACTAAAATTAAACAACTAGTAAAGAATGCATTAAATAGGGAGTATACCATAAACATATAACCAGAAAAAATAATTAGAAATTACTACTCCTTACAATTTATTTATTTTAAACAAAGGAAATTTTGGGTAATAGAATAGGGACTGTAAGTAGAGAAAAAAATTAGGTCAGTTACAACTTACAAAAATACCTCTCGTTGTTCTCGATATACGATATCTTTAAGATTTGTTAATACATTTAGAGATGATTTTTGTATATTATATTTAATGACCAAAGATCAAAATTAGAATATGAACAATTTTTGGAAATTTTGTTGAATCCGCAATTAATTAATTTTTTTAACTGGATAATATATGTTAATTTTATTAGGTTATATTAAGAAGTTTATGGCAAGTTCAAGGGTGCACTTATTTTGTTACCAAAGGTCACTGGGCAATTGGACAAATAAATCTATTTTAGAATGGAGGCTCTAGTAGTGCCCACGTGCCACGAGCCATTTTCAGAATTAAGTGAAGTAAACCCTAACTAAAATCAAGAGAACACAACATCAAAATTATAATTTAATTCTGCAAATGCTTGTATTATCACATTACCCTGTTCTTTTATGCATTAAGTAATTTAATTGTCTCCTTTCATGCAAGAGTTCAACTGCTCAAGTTTTAATCTCTAGCTACGTAAAGCGCCATCACAAAAAAAAAAAAAAAAAAAATGTCACACACATATAAAGTTAAACAATCACCAATCCCAAGATTTTCCGAGAAAAGGTTGCGCAGGAATCTCAAAAGTAAAGCATAAAACTCCAGAAATAGTTCATTTGAAGATTTCAAATAATAGAACATTAAAATAAAGCACAACTAGAATAATTTGCTGACCTTCATGGCCCTCATCACGTGAGCCAATTGATATGTTAGCTGCAGAAGCTTGTGCATCTGCATGGTTCTCCTTCAGCAAAAGTCCTGCACAAATATCATCAACAACCACCATTATGCATTACAATGTCACCTGACACATCTCACAAGCATAGTTATTAATGGCGCAAGGCGCCACAAGGCGCGAAGCAGCGCCTAGCGCCTTAGGCGCGCGCCTTGCATCCCTGGAAAAAACAACATAAGACCTTGATAATTTCTTAGTAAACCTAACCATTGCTTCTGTAGTAATACCCCAAGTCAAATTTTCACCTTGGTGAACCAACTCATCTTCATCTTCCATTAAACCAACCACCCACTCATTGCTTTCATCTATATCCCTCAAAGAGATAGGATCAATGTGATTACGTGAGTCATACCGATTACCGATGCTTCAACGCACGATTATACTTGATAAAAAGTGAATCTTGAAACCCTAGATGCGTTTCACTTAAATATTAAGACTTAAGAGATAGTATTTTTTATTATTCTGATGTTATTTGACAAATAAAAAAATGTTTATTTTTATTTCAAACCCTAGATGTCATAAAGGCACGCCTTAAGCGCGCTTTTTTGCCCGAAATCAAAATGCCGAAGGCGCCCCAAGTAGCGCCGAAAAATCCCAACCGCTCGGACCTATGGCAAAGTGAGGTGGCTAAGCCCCCAGCGCCGTGTCTGGCCTTAAGGCGCCTCCTCGAGCAGCGCCTTTAATAACTATGCTCACAAGCACTACCATACGTATCTATTAATTTCAATACTAACTTGTGCAACTGAAAATTAAGTGAAGAAGAAGTATGTCATTCAGCGAGAGAGTCCATCCACATATATACATCTTGCTAGAACCTTTTCATCCTCCAAATAGTTTCTCATTCAAGGTAGTACAGCCACAAACACACACATAAATACATTTTGTTTGATTCTTTTGGGTGGGCTACGGACAAATATGAAGCATATTTCATAATCAAAATTGAGTAGTAAAAAATAGTCAATTGTAATGCATAATTTACTAACCTTTATTACAAGTATGTCTACCAAATCATGACCAAAAAAAGTAAGTTACAAGTAGAAATCCACTTTACTAATAGAGTTATTGTAGAAATTAGAAACAACTACTATTGGACTAAAATCAGACAACTAGTAAAGAATATGTTAAATAAGAAAAAAAAAATCATAAACACATTACCAAAACGAAATGTGAGAAATTACTACTCTTTTACCACAAATATTTTTAAACAAAGGAATTTTTGGCAAATAGAATAGGAGTTGTAAGTAGAGAAACAAAACACGTCGGTTACAATTAACAAAAATACTTCTCGATATACGATATCTTTGAGATTTGTGAATACATTTAGAGATGATTTTTCTGCATTATATATATAATCAAAATTTCAATATGAACAATTAGTGGAAAATTCGTTGAATCGATAACTAATTAAAATAAAAAAATGGAAGTTCGGGGGGTGGGGGGGTGAACTTATTTTGTTGCCAAGGATCACTTGGCAACTGAACAAATAAATCTATTTTAGAACGGAGGCTCTAGTAGTGCCCACATGCCACGAGTAATATAAAGAAGAACTAACTGAAGTAAACCCTAACTAAAATCAAAAGTACACAGCATCAGAATTATATATCCTTGTATAAATCACATTACCCTATTCTTTTAAGAATTAAGTAATTTAATTGCCTGCTATCATGCACGAGCTCAAGTTTTAACCTCTAGCTACGTAAAGATTGTCACTAGCAAAATATGTCACACACACATCATGTTAAACAACTACCAATCTCAAGCTTTCCGGGAAAAGATTGTGCAGGAACTCAAAAGTAAAGCATAGAACTCCAGAAATAGCTTATTCGAAGATTTCAAATAATAGAATATTCAAATATATGACAACTAGAATGATTTTCCCTAACCTTCACGGCCCTCATCATGTGAGCTAACTGATAAATTAGCTTCAGAAGCTTGCGCATCTTCATGATTCTCCTTCAGTACCTCCACATTGGCCAGCTCTGTGATAACTGCAGACGTTTCGGTATCTGCATGGTTCTCCTGGAGTACCTCTTGGTTGGCAGGTTCAATGACAGCATCAATTATTTCATCAAAAGTCCTGCACAAATATCATCAACAACCAATTATGGTTTCACCTGACATTCAAATAATAGAATATTCAAATATAGGACAACTAGAATAATTTTCCCCGACCTTCACAGCCCTCATCATGTGAGCCAACTGATAAGTTAGCTGCAGAAGCTTGCGCATCTTCACAGTTCTCCTTCAGTACCTCCCCGTTGGCAGGCTCTGTGATAACTGCTGACGATTTTGTATCTGCATGGTTCTCCTGGAGTACCTCTCGGTTGGCAGGATCAATGACAGCATCAATTCTTTTCATCAAAAGTCCTGCACAAATATCATCAACAACCACCATTATGCATTATGGTTTCACCTGACATAATTCACAACATTATCTATTAATTTCATTCCCATTTCCTACTATTAAACCACTTTTTATTTAGACTGATTGCAAATTTTGATTCAAGTAGCAGATTAAGATCACTCACATTCATTATTAAGAAAAAAATGCCAACAAAATTTTGATTCAAGTAGCAGATTAAGATCACTCACATTCATTATTAAGAAAAAAATGCCAACAAAACCAACAGAAAAGTATTTTATTTTATTTTTTAAATTAAAAACACAGAATCTAAAACTTGAATAAAGAAATAACAATAAGTTCAATTCTCAAGCCCATATGACTGCAAGATAAAGAACACATGCAATTGAAATTAACAACTAATTAACAGGAGGATAACATATAACAAACAAATTAATGACATGAAAAATCAGATAATTAAATTAACAAACAATTACCAAGAGGAGGACTGGGGAGGGAGGAGGGGAGCGGAGAAGGCAGTAAAACGTCCACAATTGGCTGCATTTCCGCCGGCGGAGCAGCTGCCGGAATTGAACCACCAGTGTCAGCAGTCGTAATTTGAGGCAGAATTTGAGAATTAACAGCAGGCGGTGGCACAGTAGCGTCACCGGCGACCAGAGGAAGGGAATTGAAATGCTCGAATGCGATTCGAGCGGCTGAGTTGTGGGCATCTTTGATCGACTTACATTCTGCTGGTGTCCCGAACACCTGGTCCTGTACGGTGACGGTGGCGGTGAACCGCCGCAGGTGGCAGGGGCCATTTCTCCCGGTGATGTAGACCGGCGGATCCCAACGCTACTTCTGAGCTAATTCGTGCAATCTGGCTTTGTACATTTCGTGAGAAGAGAATTCTCAGGTGAATGGGGGAAGGGAGATTTTGGGGAATAGGGTTTAACTGGCATCAGTGAGCACGTGAGAGTGGCGAATGTCAGTCAGTGAATTTATATGTTGGATTGGGGGAGTGGGGAGTACTAGAAATAAGAAAATGACAATAGAAGGACTATTTCGCAAAGAACTAAAAATAAGAAAAGGAAAATAGGAGGACTATTTTGCAAAGAGCTAGAAATAAGAAAAGGGAAATTGAAGGACTATTTTGCAAAGATAAAAAACTCGTTTGATAAGCGGTCTCATGTAGAGGTGGATTGATGCATCTGCAAAAAATTTTTCTCGTCATCCGTTATCGTCATCAAATTTTCGACATCTTGAAAAATGTCATACCGTGGTTAAATCTTAAAATTCGGTATATGCCGAAATTTTTGGTATGTCAATATTACATACGGATACCGTACCGAAACTTCAGTATATACCGGTATACCAAAAATATTGCGGTATTTCGATATACCGAAATTTTCTATATTTTTCATACCATTTGTTGGGAGATGAATTTAATAAATAAGATTTTGATTAGATCCCAAAACCCCTGAGTATGACATGTTCAGGATAATCTTGATAGATGAGTCAGGATTCAGTTTTAGAGTGTTAGGATGTTATCTCGCACAATGTATAGTCGGCAGATATAGATCAGGTTAGATTCTCGAAGCTTCAAGACTCAAGATTTCAAAGTTTCAAGATGAAATCAAGTTTCAAGTTTCAAGATAAATCGGTTTTCAAGTTTCAATGTGAAATCGAAAATCAAGACTTTCGAGTTTCAAGACTCAAGATGAATCGAGAAACCAAGACTCAAGATGAAGACTCAAGATATCGGTCAAGATATCTATGAAGACTCGAAGACTCAAGACTCGAGAAGACACACTAAAGACTCGTAAGACTCAAGACACGTAAGAAGACTGAAGACTGAAGACAAAGGATATCAAGACACAAGAATTATCAAGACTCAAGAAATGCATCAATGTTCAAGATAAACCCGAATGTTCGAGACACCGAAAATATCTATCCAAGGATACAATACTGAGAAAAACGCGATTACTTAGAAAAATAGATATTGCCCAAGACATTCACATGCAGACAAAATGAACTAAAACAAAGTGTTGTTAAGGTTATATCACTCAGAGATATTAACCAAAAAGAGCCGTTGTGTTTGTCTACATTAATTGAAGACAACAGCCAATCGTAAGAAGACATCACCAGTATTTTTCTCGACATTTGAAAAGCGACAGTCATCAAGCGTGTCAAGAGTACTATGTTCCGCATCGCAAAAAAGTGGTGATCGGTCGATAAAGGCATATTGTCTAAAACATGCTAGGGAGTATTCAAACCCTAAATATAGCTGCTCATCACACAATTATAAGAGGAAACTCATGAAGCTATCTCTTCCAATCGGATAGTTTTTCAAGAGTGACCTTGGTGCCTGCTATAAATACTTGTGACCATCTACATTGAAGGTTACGGAAATTTGTAAGCAACTCAAGAGCTCAAACTTATTATTGCAAGTTGAAGCACTCGAAAACCCAAGAATTTCCCAAGTGCTTTATATCGAAGAGAGCACATTCACTAAGCCTAGTTTTGATAAGATATATCCAAAGCTTAGTAGAGATATCCTAGCCTTTGCATTGTACTTAATTGTAAAGGATATCTCATCCTAGTTGGAAACCAACCAAGAAACCCCAAACCCTTTGTAAGGTAGTTTGAGTGTGATTGTTGGTGAGTTGGAGTTGTAAAGAGTTAGTAAACTACATTGAGGTAGTCAGAAAGCTCTAGAGAAGAAGTGAGTAAACTATCTTGGATAGTCAGAAAGCTTGTGTGTGTTTTGAGTAAGTAAACTACAGAGGTAGTCAGAAAGCTCAAAATAGAAAGGTTAGTAAATTACAGAGGTAGTCAGAAAACCTTAGGAAGTGGAAAGGTTAGTAAACTACAGAGAGAGTCAGAAAACCTTAGGAAGTGGTTAAGGAATTTCTCTGAAGAGTCAAAGAGAGTGGACGTAGGAGCTTGAGTCTCTGAACCACTATAACTTGTTGTGTTATTTGCTTTCTGTACTGCATTGATTATCTGTTGCATATCTTTAACTGAAAGCATATTTTCACTGATATTCAGTTGGACTCAATCCACTGAAGTTGCATCTAACTGAATCACAGCCTTAATCACTATTCCACTAAAAGGAAGGTTTTCAGCAAAGCATAAAACGAGTATAAACTTAGGGCCAACCATTCTGCACATCTGCGTAGCTTTTCAAGCAGGCTCAGTATCTCTGATAACTCAGGCTCAGTTGGGATTATCTGAGGTTTCTGAAAGCAGCTCAGGATCACCATCTCAGGTAGACTTTGACTCAGGGCGATTTGTGCTTCTCAGGGCCAAATCATCAGGACAACCTGACCCATCTGACCTCAGTGAAGAAACGTTTTAAAATCACTGAACACGTGTATTCCCCCCCATACACGTGTAAGACTCGTTTGCACCGGGACCAACAAGTGGTATCAGAGCGGGAGTTCAAAAGATCACTGATTTGAAAAGTGATCACCTGGACTGATTCATTTTTTTAAAACCCGTCTCTGATCTGATACCAACAAGTGGTATCATCCTATATTAATTCAAATAATAATTGCAACAACATATCATGCATATAAAAAGCCACGTAAAACCTACGCATGCGGAATCTACGGGTTTACGTGAACGTACCTCTCGGGATGGCAGTGACTTCGGTCGGACGGACTAACCAAAAGGACTTCCCAAGTATTCCCTTAGCCCTTGCTCAACTATCCGGTGGAAGGACACTTGTCGAACAATTAACAAAAGGAAATAAAATAAACTTTGTTGCACCACCTTTGTGGATTTGCTAATTTTTTCAGCACATGGAATTGTACTTGGGAATGAAACAATCATCCCCTATTTATAGGTGAGGAGTGGTCGAAAATTTTAGTAGAAAATCAATCTGGGAAAAGACTTTTCTTGGTCACCAAGAAATCTTGAATATATCTCCTATATTATTTTTCCCATAATTAAAATATTCCACAAAAATCCCACCTCCTCAATTATGGATAAATTTCGAAATTAATGTGTGCAAGAATCCAAGATTTGGATCTTCTTGAATTTATGAGATATTCTTGTATTTCAAGAAATACATATCTTCCATAATATTTTTTCAAGAAAATCAAGAAAATCTTTCTTGCCCATTATATTCAAAATTTTCGAAAATTTCCTCATGAATAACCAAGTGGGAGATTTCTTGAATTTAATGAGATAATCTTGTATTCCAAGAATACATATCTTCATTCCATAACAAAATTCAAAGAAAATATTTCTCCCTCTTTTATCCATAAATTTCGAAATAATTAGGAAAAATTAAGCAACAATATTTATTTTATTTTAATCACCTTTTTTCAGTTATTGGACTATTTGTTGGGCTACTCAGGGGGCCTTTAAGAGAATTAAGATTGGACCTTCTAATGGACCTTGAATAGCTAATATTGAGCCACAATATAATTCAAGCCCATAAATATTAATTAATCCCACTACATAATTAATATTGCACTATCCATCTTAACCCATATTATAGTCAATATGGCTCCCGGTCATTATTTCCCGTGTTTAAGATTATCTAGCCCGTTAATTAATTCAAGCCACTGAAATAGCTTTCCGTTAATTAATATCTTTTGTCCTTGGTCAAGGAACGGTTCAACATTATTATCCATACCGAAAACAAATTCCACTTGCAAGATTTGGTATGATAAAGCTTATGAACCTCCTAAGGGGGGCAAATCAAACAAGCGTACTTGCACACGATTCTTCGTATTAAATCTTAGCAATCACATGTGACCAATAATATTGCCCAAGATAAAAAGTATTGAATCTCTCTTTGATTCGCTACCCATGAAAAGTCAAAGCAATAGTTACCAATCCCACGTGATCCTATTTAAGGGACGAAGGTTAAGAAATAACGAACCACTGAGGTCTAATTCTTCCTTGTTCAGTTCTGAAGAATTTATCATCCTGTAGGTCCTATTCAGCGCATCAATCATGCACTAGTGTAATCTCTTGGTCAAGACAAACCAATCTGAGCCTTACACCTCAACCTTTCACGATGGGTTGTTCATTTCCATCTAGGTCGTGAATGGCGTACTTTTAGTTACAAGGGACTGTTAATTTAATCTTCTGTGATCTGGTATCACTAAATTAACTACAATGTAACACGTACGAATTATTGAACAGTTATGCAGTAAATATATGTAACATTCAATCATATTTAAAGCATCAATGATAAACAATTTATTTCAGTAAATAAGTCTGGAAATTCAATTTCGATTATACAAAGTAAAAGTATACTTTCCAGTATAATCCCAACAATCTCCCACTTATACTCAAAGTCTGCTTTTAAGTATACTACAACATGTCTCGCGTAGTCCGTGACATCTAATGTCACCTACACGAACCTAATAATTTCTCCCACTTATACTCAAAGCAGATTGACAACGGTCTTGACACCCATTCCACTCACATGTCTCTCGAATGTATTCAGAGGTAGACGCTTTGTGAATGGATCTGCTAGGCTGTCCTCAGACGCTATCTTTGCCACATCTATATCTCCTCTCTTAACGATTTCTCGTATAAGATGTCTTTCCTTTAGTGTGCTTGTTTGACTCGTGGACTCTTGGTTCTCTTGAATTTGCAACTGCCCCTAGCAGATATTGCTAGACAAATTCAGAACACCATCCAAGTTCACTAAGAAGGTCTAGAGCCCAATCGGTTCTTTCACTGCTTCACAAGCAGCTACTTACCCGACCTCCATGGTTGAGTCAGTGATGCATTTCTGCTTCACACTCGTCCATTTGATGGCTACACTTCCCAAATGGAAACACACTAACTGAGGCAGATAATTTCTGGAATCTAAATCTGATTGGAAATTCGAGTCCGTGTAGCCGATGGGGATTGGAGTATCTGACTGATAAATCAACATTCTATCCCGAGTTCTTTTCAGACACTTCAGAATGTTTTTAACTGTAGTCCAATGCGCTTTCCCTGGGTTACTTTGATATCTTGCTACCATGCCTACGGCAAAGCAGATATCCGGTCTCGTACACAACAATGCATACATAAAGTTTTCCAACAGCCGAAGCACACGGAATGCCTTTCATGTCATCTATCTCCTTTTGCGTCTTAGGGGACATTTTCTTGGATAGATGGATTCCAAGTCTGAAAGGTACGAATCCTTTCTTGGAATTTTGCATGTTGAATCGTTTCAAAACAGTGTCCATGTATGAAACTTGTGATAACCCGATCATCCTTTTCTTGCGATCTCGAGTGATCTTGATCCCAAGGATGTGTCCGGCTTTCCCTAAGTCTTTCATATCAAACTTTTTTGAAAAGCCATGCCCTTACGTCTGACCACACCTTCACATCGTTCCCGATGATCACAATGTCATCTACGTATAGTACTAAGAATACCAATGCAGTTCCGACACGTTTTTATACACACAACTTTCAAACTTGTTTTAATCAAACCCATAAGACTTTATAACATGATCAAAACATTGGTTCCAAGTTCTGGATGCCTGTTTGAGTCTGTAAATGAACCTCTTGAGCTTACAAACTAGGTGTTCTTAGCCTGTTTCAACGAAACCTTGGGTTTGTTGCATATGGATATCTTCATCAAGACTTCCGTTGAGGAAAGCTGTCTTGACGTCCATTTGTCTGATTTCAAAGTCAAAATGCGTAGTAATCGATAAGATAATACGATGGACTTAAGCATGGCTACGGGCGAAAAAGTTTCCTCATAATCGATCCCTTTCTTTCTGAGTATAACCCTTCACCACTAGTCTTGCTTTAAAGGTTTCAACCTTCCCGTCCAGTCCTCTTTTCCTCTTATATATCCACTTGTATCTAATGGGTTTGACCCCATTAAGTGGTTCGACTAGCTCCCACATTCTATTATGAAACATAGAACCCACTTGGCAATCATTGTTGTTTGCCAAGAACCTGCATCCTTATCTTGGAGTGCCTCGTCATATATCCATGTTTCTGATTCGTCTTGTCCGGGAATCAAGTCTGAGGACTCTCCTATTCCCATGAATCTCTCGACTGTCTAACAACCCTCCCACTACGACGAGGCTCCGGTTGTGAAAGCGTATCGTTTGGTATATCATCTAAGATACAAGCACCGAGGTTTGCCCTCTAAGCTCATTTAAGGTAATCTTACTTCTGGGTTTTCTTTGGTTCATATAGTCTTCTTCCAAAAATCTAAAGTGGATGCTGATTACCACCTTTTGATCTTCGGGACTATAGAACATACACCCTTTTGTTCCCTCGGGGTATCCTACAAACAGCCTTAATTCTAATCGAGGATCCAATTCACCGGCTTCCTTGTCCAACACGTAGGCCGGACACCCCCAAATTCTCATGTGTCTCATACTAGGCTTGCGCTCGGTCCACAATTCTTTGGGAGTTTTGGGAACCGATTTGGATAGCACCAAGTTCAGAATGTAAGTCGCTATTACCAAGGTATGACCCCAGAAAGACTCGGGAATATCCGCATAACTCATCATTGATCTAACCATTTCCAAAAGAATTATGTTTCTTCGCTCTGCAACCCCATTTTGTTGAGGGGTTCCGGGTGCAGTGAGCTGAGATATAATCCCTTCATCAGATAAGTAGTTCAAAAACTCATTCTGAGGTATTTGCCTCCACGATCAGATCGTAGAGACTTGATACGTTTCTCCTTATGATTCTCTGTTTGAGCCTTAAATTCTTAGAATTTCTCAAAGGGCTCAGATTCATGCTTCATAAGGAAAATGTATCTTGAGTAATCATCAATGAAATTACTCATAACCTCCTCTTGCTTTGGTTGACATTGGACTACATACATCTATGTGAACGATCTCTAACACTTCTTTAGTCCTATTCCCCTTGGCTCCAAATGCCCTCTTGGTCATATCACCCTCCAAACATGATTCACAGGTTGGAATCGGTTCAACTTGGAAAAGTCCTAGTGAACCGTCTCTCACCAACCTTTGGATCCTCTCTGGATTTATATCACCCAATCTTAGATGCCAAAGAAGTGTCTCGTTCACGTCTGATGAACGTTTTCTTTTATCGGAAACAGTTGATGTGTTATAGGATACATTTCGTGAGTGGTGTGCACAATTAATTGTATGGAGATCATTCAACAACGTTCCCTGACAGATAAATTTATCAAAAGAAAAATGGTAACAAGTTTATTAAAAAAGTAACCAAATATCCATCATAAAAGTTTAGAAACTGAAGACGAATTCTTTCTAAAATCCGGAACGTAAAGAATATCTCAAAAACATCTAAAACTCTGTCTTCAAAAGACAGGTGCACTTCTCCCACTACTTCAGCTGCCACTCTCGTAGCATCGCCCAGTGTGATGAGGACCTCACTCTCACTAAGTTGTCGGGTCCGCTTGAACCCCTGTAATGTGAAACAAACATGATTAGTGGATCTCGTATCCACCACCCAAAAAATGGGAGGCATACGCCGCTAAACAAGTTTCAAACAACTAGTGCGTGAGTATTACCTTTCTTTCCTTTCCTTTTGGGATCGGAACAGGCTGACCTCGATTGTCCTACTCTCCCGCTTTCTAAAGTTTTCGTCATACTTGATCCCATGCTTTTATTTGATGTTGAGTCTTCTTGGTTTAACCTTCTTCTCTTTTCATCATCCTTATCACCACTTGATCTAGGATGAAGAGAAGATTTCCGTTTTCCCAAGTTCTTTTCCTCGCGCTCCACTTCCTTTTCAACCAAAGTCAAAGCATTTATAAGATCCTCCACTGTAAAATCTTGATCTTCCATTAGATACTCAAATAGCGGTGATTATAACTCTTTGGTAAGGATTGGAGAATGAAATCAATCTTAGCCTTGAAATCACATTTTTCGCCGAGGATCTCAAGTTCCTCAAATAGCACCATAACCCTAAGGACGTGCTGCGCTACAGTTGTCCCTTTTTCCAATTTTAACTGAGCAATTTCTTGCTTCACACTTTGGATTGCCATATGGGTCTGATGTGCGAACATCGCTTCGAGATTCTTTAAGATGTCTGCAGCTGACTCATATTCTTGATGAAGGTGTCTCAACGCATCTGACAAATGTGCCAGAATTGTTTCCTTCATCAATCCGTTTGCCAGCTCCCATTCACCATAAATCATCTCATCCCATATTCCGGCGTCCTTAGTTGGTTTTCCGGGTTTTGATGTATCAAGTACCCATTTGGAAGATGATGCGGTTAGGACAGGTTTTAGTTTGTATTTCCAATCAAAATAGTTTTCACCAAAAAGCAAATTGTCTTTAGGTATATTCGACAGTGGATTAGAAGGTTGCGACATGATGAACTGAAATAAATAATAACATGCATAAGCACAAATATATCACAAGGTTCGATCACATGCATCATATTAAAATCTCAAAAAAATATGAACATGCATCAGCCAACATCTCAAAACAGTTTAAATAAGCCACGTTGGGTGGGTCATTATTTAAACACATTCAAGCAGGTTACAAACAAGAACAATTACAAACCTTTAATATCCAGATTAATAGTTGGCTCCCATTTGACCAATATAAATTGACAGGGACTTCGGGGAAGTATATGCATATCAATTTTATACCTAAGTAATAACCATGATTAAATACAAGATTATTATTTTGCTTTGATCGAGCCTCGTTGGGAGGGTCATCGTCGCCGCTAGTAATAACCCACAATCATCCGTTTGGAATTCATTCATGTGAAACCTATCTTTTGACAAATCCCCGTTGGGGAATTTCTCCAAAAGAATTCACAAATAAATAAATCATGGAGGTCAAAATTAATTCAATTTTATTATCCGGAATAAAATTGTCAATTAATTATTTAAACATACTTAGTAATTTTGAAGGTGAGATTTTTCCATTTGGCAACCCTCATGCAAACACATTTAAACAAATTAAATAAAGCATAAGATAGCGCAAATAAATCAAGCATAACAGAAAAATAAACATATTGGGCACAAATTATCCAATTGTCATGGTTTGATTTTTCTTGGCTTGATCTTGAAGAAACACGTCTCGAATTTCTCCCACTCGTTTGTCTCAAAAAATACTTCGTCTCGAAATGCCACGCCAGTTTCGCGGCGGATGCACGCCCATCCGGCCGGCCACTGCTTTAGGACGACCTCGGCGACCTCGGCATCGCCGGCAAGCGCGCCCCCCCGTTTCTCAGACGCTTTTTAAGGTGTTGGCGGCGTCGGCGGCGACGATCAGATCTCAGCATTTCGCCTCGCTCCATGACGCTTTCGCCCGCCTCGCCCGCGACCTCATGCCCACAGCGTATCCCTTGATGTGCAGCGTCATCCGCCCCATCCGCTTAACAGGCGCGCGCCGAGCGCCTTCACAGGCCCGGCCCACCTCGTTCATTCTCGTTTTTCGGCGCCGCCCTGCGCCCCCTCAACCCACAAGGCCAGCCCATACCAAGCCCCACTTCTGCCAGTTACGGATTTAAATCCTTTAATTCTTCGTCTCTTCGCTCCCCGATCCGGTTACAATTTATTTACAAAAAATAAATAAACCCAGATCTAGACTAGTCTATTACATTGATCAAATCAAACAAATCCTAGTCTACTCGTGGATTTTCTCACGAGGCAAAAACAAATCGAACGAATCAATTAAAACCACAATTTATATGCATGCATAAATAAACACATTAAAATCCATGACAATTGGATACCGCAAAAAACAGATCTAACCGTTTCTACTATCCAATTTCAAATTTAATGTCCACGAATTAAATTACAATTTAAAAAATTCAAAGCCCGAAACCGTGGCTCTGATACCAGTTGTTGGGGAATGAGTTGCACAGATCATTTCGGGGTGAATATTTAAATACAAATTTAATTCTTTAATTATTACTAGCATGAATTAATCCTATATTAATTCAAATAATAATTGCAACAACATATCATGCATATAAAAAAGCCATGTAAAACCTACGACGCGAATCTACGGGTTTACGTGAACGCATTCTCTCGGGATGGCAAAGGACTTCGGCCGGACGGACTAACCAAAAGGACTTCCCAAGTATTCCCTTAGCCCTTGCTCAACTATCCGGTGGAAGGACACTTGTCGAACAATTAACAAAAGGAAAAAAAAAAAACTTTGTTGCACCACCTTTGTGGATTTGCTAATTTTTCCAGCACATGGAATTGTACTTGGGAATGAAACAATCATCCCCTATTTATAGGAGAGGAGTGGTCAAAAATTTTAGTAGAAAATCAATGTGGGAAAAGACTTTTCTTGGTCACCAAGAAATCTTGAATATATCTCCTATATTCTTTTTCCCTTAATTAAAATATTCCACAAAAATTCCACCTCCTCAATTATGGATAAATTTTGAAATTAATGTGTGCAAGAATCCAAGATTTGATATTCTTGAATTTATGAGATATTCGTATATTTCAAGAAATACATATCTTCCATAATATATTTTCAAGAAAATCAAGAAAATCTTTCTTGCCCATTATATTCAAAATTTTCAAAAATTTCCTCATGAATAACCAAGTGGGAGATTTCTTGAATTTAATGAGATAATCTTGTATTCCAAGAATACATATCTTCATTCCATAACAAAATTCAAAGAAAATCTTTCTCCCTCTTTTATCCATAAATTTCGAAATAATTAGGAAAAATTAAGCAACAATATTTATTTTATTTTAATCACCTTTTTCAGTTATTGGACTATTTGTTGGGCTACTCAGGGGGCCTTTAGGAGAATTAAGATTGGACCTTCTAATGGACCTTGAATATCTAATATTGAGCCACAATATAATTCAAGCCCATAAATATTAATTAATCCCACTACATAATTAATATTGCACTATCCATCTTAACCCATATTACAAATCAATATGGCTCCGGTCATTATTTCCCGTGTTTAAGATTATCTAGCCCATTAATTAATTCAAGCCACTGAAATAGCTTTCCGTTAATTAATATCTTTTGTCCTTGGTCAAGGAACGGTTCAACATTATTATCCATACCGAAAACAAATTCCACTTGCAAGATTTGGTATGATAAAGCTTATGAACCTCCCAAGGGGGCAAATCAAACAAGTGTACTTGCACACGATTCTTCGTATTAAATCTTAGCAATCACATGTGACCAATAATATTGCCCAAGATAAAAAGTATTGAATCTCTCTTTGATTCGCTACCCATGATAAGTCAAAGCAATAGTTACCAATCCCACGTGATCCTATTTAAGGGACGAAGGTTAAGAAATAACGAACCACTGAGGTCTAATTATTCCTTGTTCAGTTCTGAAAAATTTATCCTCCCAGAGGGTCCTATTCAACATCGATCACCATGCACTAGTGTAATCTCTTGGTCAAGACAAACCAATCTGAGCCTTACACCTCAACCTTTCACGATGGGTTGTTCATTTCCATCTAGGTCGTGAATGGCGTACTTTTAGTTACAAGGGACTGTTAATTTAATCTTCTGTGATCTGGTATCACTAAATTAACTACAATGTAACATGTACGAATTATTGAACAATTATCACAAAGAAATATATGTAACATTCATTCATATTTAAAGTATCAGTGATAAACAATTTATTTCAGTAAATAAGTTTGGAAATCCAGTTTCGATTATACAAAGTAAAAGCATACTTTCCAGTATAATCCCAACAATCTATTTGCTGAAATCTTTAGAGGCTCAGACATAATGCCTTCTAAGAAACTTCCAATGTTCTCAGTTGAGAAATATGATTTGTGGATATTTTTAATGCAGGCTCACCTGTATTCTAAGCATGAACGTATGTTGAGAGTGGTTTCTGAAGGACCATTCCAATTCACTATTGTGAATCCCAGAGTTACTGAAAATGAGAGAAATGATTCCAGGACTGAATTTTCAAAGTCTGATGATCAACTTACTCCTGAGGAGAGGAAGTTAGTCAATCTAGACTATATTGCCAAAGATACAATATATAACACTATTGATGATGGTGTTATGAGGAAGATCTCTCATTGTGAGAATACAAAGGAAATATGGGATACACTTGCTGAGATTGCTAAGGATGAAAAGGAGTCTGAAGAAAGTTCCAGCTCCTCAGATGAGATGTGCTTTCGAAAAGTGACAAAGATGACATCATCTCTCATGGTCAGAGGAGAGGTAAGTTCTTCTATCTCTGTTGTTCCTCCTACACAAGCACATGAGTTATCAAGTTCCACTGTAAACAGTCAATTTGACCTGATGGATTCTTTTGAGAGTCTTATGAAGGACTATGCTGTTTTACAAGAACTGCTGAATGAAACTCAAGAGCAGAACAAAGAACTGGTTGCTGAAAATCTTAAGTGGAAAGACTCTAGTAATGATGAGATCACTTCTCAATTAATGGGAACTACTGATGAACTAGATGTTCTGAAAGTACAACTCTTAGAGAAAGAGAAGTTGATAGAGACCCTAAATGGAAAACTAGAGAAATCCAGTGAGGAGATTCAGCTGATCAGAACTAAGTTCAATGATCTCTCTGAGAAGCATGAAACTCTACAAAAGTGTGAGGATAGTGCGCAGAGAAAGCTAACTCTATTGAATTCTGCATCTAAAGTAATAGATGAAATTCAGAGTTATCAGAGACCTGCAACTATAAAAGCTGGATTGGGATACATTCCAGGGGGAACCTCAGAAGGTCATCTGAATGCTACATCTAGTAGCAGTAAGACTGTCTTTGTTAAACAAGTGGCACCTACTCTTCGGACTGAAGAATTGCCCAAAGTTTTAGACAAGGGAAAAGGACCTATGGTTCCAGAAAAACTGAATGTTCAGGCAAGAAAGCCCAAACCTCAGGAAAAAGCTAGAAAATCTGACCACTCAGTAGGAAATTTTCAGGCAAGTACTTCGAAGCCTCAGGCTAAGAATGCAAACCTGAAGAGATCTGCACTGAACCAGCAGAGGAATTTTCAGAAGAGAAACACTCAGCAGAGACATTCTCAACTGAAAAGACCAAGTCCTCAGATTACTGAAAGACCCCAATTTTAGTACAGGCAACCCAAACCCCACTTGCCTAAGGGTAAAGGTTTCCTGAACCCAAGTCAACAAAGACACAGACCAGCTGTACATAAGCCAAATCAATTGAACAAAAGGCATGTACCCAAGAAAAATTATAAGGCTCATGTTCATGCCAAGGCTAGCACTCATACACATGATATTGCTAAGGCACCTAGAGTGGTGAATGTGTATGTAGATGTTTATGGAAGACAGATTAACCACTCTAAAGTAATTAGAGTTGTCAGGCAGATTTGGATTCCAAAAGGTACAGCTAACCTGGTAGGACCCTATACCAAATGGGTACCACAGATCTAATATGTTTTTAGGTAAACAAAAAAGAGCACTGAGCTGAATGAAGACATCATAGCCCTGATGAGAGGAAGATCTGAGATGTCATTGTTGGAAGATGAATTTCCTTCTTGGACTTCAGGAGAAACAAGCTAAGGAATGAATCTTCATCAGAGATCAAGTTGAGAAAGACATCAGGATGAAGAAGATTCATATTGATAAACAGAGAGCTGATATCTTGACTAAACCTTTAGCTGAATCAAGATTTCAGGAACTATCAGTTGAATTAGGGATGTTGGATCCAGGTGTATAGAGTAAATCTGAAAAATTGAAGGTTTTCAGATGCATGAAGTTTTCTCAGGATTCTACTGAGAAACTCAGGATAAAATTAGTAGTACTGAAATCTGAGTCTTGAGAAACTCGTATATCTTTGAAGATCAAGATTTCAAGATTATTATCTTGATCCGCTCAAGATTTAGATCATCTTGAACCCGCTTCAAGATTTCTCGATGAGTATACTGACATTTTATCAAGGTCAATACTCAGTAAGATTGATAGAGGGAAATTAGTCTGAAGAAGTAATGACTCATGCAACTCATTTATTGCTTAAGTGAATCTCAGTAATCATTAGCAATAAATAGCATAACACCTGAAGAAAATGTTTTGGGCGGGACCTTTGAAATGCCGAAGAAGGTCAACAGTCATTAATTGCTCTGATTCAATTAATCACCAATAAGGTTAAAATGTCGGCGTATTTTTCGTGAGATCGTCCTTTCGCATACCCGATTAGTTGGTATTTAATCTCAATCGTTGATTTTCATCAATCGATACGATTTCCCACGAATTGATTCTATATATTCATTTGGAAATTCATTCAAGCCCATTTTATTAACCTTCGTCTCCAAAAACATTCTGCAAAATTCAAAACCCATATTTGCCCAGAGAAACCTTCGTCATTTTCAAACCCTACATTTAAAAATTCTCAAAATGACTTTCTCCATTTATGAAAAATTGGCTATTTCAAACAAGCCATGGTACGAGTACGTGGTATCACTCGAAAGTTCATCCAACGCTACCCACGAAGAAGATGCGCTTCATATGATACGAATTGCGAAGCTTACAAATCTTGTTGCAAGCCAACCGGAGGCCGAATACTCTAAGGAGGTAATCGAGTTTATTTCGAATCTGAGATTAGATGATGAGGATGGTATGGAATCCAAGATTATTGTTTCCCATCTAGAACATAGCTTGAAATACGTAGATTTTGTACGGGAAGTGTATATAATTTCCAAAAATTTGAATGATGTATTTGAGTTGTGTGATAGAGGAGAGGATCCCACGACTTATATGTTGGGTCGGGAGCAGGAATACCTTGATAGGATAACAGAGCATCCTATTAAGTTTGAGGCTACATTGCATAAACGACATTTGAAGTCGAAGTACAGAGTTTTGATAGATATTGTTAGTAAATGTATAATGAGTAGATCGGGGAGTTTTGAGCAGATAAGTACTCCCAAGCTCAGATTGATGGCTGCTATCGAAGATTCACCCACCAAAGATTTCAACTGGTTGAAGTATCTGATCAGAGTGGTGAGTGACCAGGCCAAGCTAATCAAAAAGGAGGATGGATCAATTACGATCAAAGGCAAGATTCTCCATGCAACCAAAATAGCTTTTATTTTGGAGATGTGCCGCGAAGAGGAGGATATTTTTGCCAACTCCACTCCTTTCCCAAAGTCTAAGGTCATGTTCAAACCGACAACAACCAGAAAGACCTTGAAAGGAAAGAAAGAGAAGAAAGTGGAATCAACTGCTGCTGCTGAAGAAGCCCATCAAGCCAGGGGGAAGGCTTTGATGGAGGTCAAGAGGGAGAAGGGTGAAGCATTGAAGAAGAAAACCCTTGCTCCAAAGCGCAGAAGGATGTTGATTGCCACTGAGGAGGAGGAGAGTGAGCCTGAGGAGATGCAACCTGAGGGCCAAAAAGCTCAGAAATCGCCTTTACAAGTGTTGGCTCAGGTTATATCTACGACACAGGAGCAAAGTGAGGAGCAAGTCTTCTCTGAGGTTCTTGAGACGTCACTGAGCTCAGACAAATTTTCTCAAGAAATCTTCAAAGGACCTCAGACCTCAGAGGTAGCTCAGATTCCTACTGAGGAAGTGCCAGCTCAATCCTCGGAGCCAGCTCAGATTCAAACTGAGGAGTTGCCTGCTCAATCCTCAGATGTTACTGAGCCTCAGGAGCTGTTGAACCTTGATGAGCTCCTGAGTAATCCATTCCTTGATCCTTCAGCTGATTTTCCCACTGAACCTGAGAGCCCGAAGCTGAAGAAGGGCGAAGCTGAAGAGACTGAGTGGCGAAGCAAGGGGGAACGGTTCATACTAGACCGGTACCCTGAGCTAAGCACATATCCTGACCTGCAGGATCTCTTTTTCAGACTGAGGTCAACAGTCTACATTCTCAACCAGACCCTGCCTGAGATGCTCAACATTGCTTCATTCAGAGGTGAAGACTGGTGGAATGAGGAGACAGCTGTTCTAACAAAATTCTCCGGGTTCAGAAAAACCAAGCTCAGGATGAAAATTTCAGATTTTGATGAGTTGGTTAGGAGGAAGATTGCTGAGAGGGAAGAAGCTGATGTTGGTGCCCCGAGCTCCAAAGACCAAAACCAAGATGGGGACCAACAAGGGAATGATGAGAGTCAATCTCAGATGGAGAAAGATAGTACTGATGCTGGAGAGCCTGCTGTCAAACATCCTCAGACTGAAGTTAGCCTTCAGGTAACTTTTGGCACTATTAAAAATTATGTCAGGGCTACTGAAGTATCTATCTTTAACTCTGTAATGTCTGATATGCAGACTGAGGCTCAGGTGGACACCCAAGCTCAAGTGGAAACCCAGACTCAGGCTGAGACTGAAGCTCAGATTGAGACTGAAGCTCAGGTTGAGACTGAGACTCAGGCTGAGCAACCAGCTCAGGAAGAGCAGCAAATCTCTTATGCTCCTGAGATTGATCTCACTCCCATTGTGGAGAAGCTAGAGAAGATTGGGCCAATCATGGACAAAGTAGCCCAGATTGAAGAAGTATTGGCCAACCAGAATCAGAAAATGGAAAGTCTGAGTTCTACTTCAGATCTGATGCAACTTCAGACCACTCTGACTGATAAATTGACTGCCATGGAAGGAAAGATGGATGGAGTCAAAGCTGAATTGAGTGCAGAGCTGAAGCAAAAGTATCAGGAAAGGACTGAATTTCTTGAAGCCAAACTGGTGGAGAAGAATGATTTGCTGATCAAGAATACTGTTGAGGAAATGGGCTCCATGCTCATGACCAAGATGACAGATATGTTTAAAGAAGCTCTCTCCAACCAGTTTGCCCAGATGTCTGAAGAGTTCTCAATGGCAAAGAACCACCTGAGGAGGCTAGAAGAAGAGCAAGATCAACCAAGGGAGAGGTCGTAAGGTCGCTAAAGAAAAAAGATTATCATATGGACACTGCACTATCCAGACTTCTGCCAAGGTATGATGCCAAGAAGGGGGAAGACCCGGAGCTGACCTGAGAGTATTATTGACACACACCTTGGATAGAAAGGCTGATAAAGAAGCTGAGAAGAAAAACATTGTTGAAGCCTTGCAAGAAGTTGAAGCCACTGAGAAGCTGAAATTCAAGAAGGTGGAGAAGCCTGTCTACACTCAAGTTTCTGAGGAAACCATGCAAGAAGTAGTCACGAGAAGCCGAAAAGAAGAAGGGTTGGAACAAGCCAAGCCGGAGCTGAACTGCCTATCAAAAGGAAGGCTGTGGCATTTGTTGAACCCGAGGGAAAAAAGAGCTAAGGCTTCTAAGCCAACTCAGATGAAGCTGATAATGGAATTAGACGAGTCTGAGGAGCAACCTCAAAAAGAAGTCTTCAACACCAAAAGAGCTCTGAGATCACTTCAGGTCGAGCAAGCCAAGAAAACTACTGCTTCAGTTTCAGGTGTTCCCTTAATAAGGACAAAGAAGGAAGAAGAGTAGAGGCGAAGAAGTGGTTTCAAGAAGTTCGCAAGCAAGAGGAGAGGGACAGCCAAAGCACAGAAGTGGCCGCACATTGACAAGTGGATGCCAGTCCAGTTCAATGATGCGTGGGAAGAGATTAAAAGAACATTCTGGTTCTACTACGAAGTGCTGAGAGAATGGAGAGGGGAGAGCTCAGATTCTAATGAGGCTTTCATTGACTATCTGCTAACCTTCTATCCGAAGTACTTACAAAGCTGGATCAACCTTGCGGATGAAGGAAAGGTTCAGATAAATGCCCCTGGTCCATATTCTTACCCTCCTCCTAGGCTAGAGAATGGCTTGGTAAATGAAACAGCCATTTCTCAGGAGATTGCTCAATATGCCATTCAGTTGGGCCTGATAGGTAACAATCCTAATATCATCAAGGAAAGAGATGCGCTGAAGAAAAGATATTATGGGATGTTTAACCTTGAAGTGCCTGCGGATGAGGTAGAAGAGAACTGAAGAGCCAGAGCTGAAGATCAAGACTGAAGACTCTTGTAATTTCCTTATCTTATTGTCTTTATTTTCTGATAAGTTCATTGTAAGTTGTAACATTCTATCATACATCAATGAAACTTTATCTTTTATGCTCAAAGATAATATCTCATTATCTTACTTTACATGTCTTTACTTTTGATATGCCTGATTTTTGTTTATGAAATTGTTGGGAGATTGATTGTGAAAATTGTTGAGAGATATATCATTCTTGTAATAGGAAAAACTGAAACCTGAGTATAGGTTAAGTATATTTGTAACAAGATGGTTTTGGCATCATCAAAAAGGGGAAAATTGTTGGGAGATGAATTTAATAAAGAAGATTTTGATTAGATCCCAAAACCCCTGAGTATGACATGTTCAGGATAATCTTGATAGATGAGTCGATTCGGGTTTTAGAGTGTTAGGATGTTATCTCACAATGTATAGTCGCAGATATAGATCGGGTTAGATTCAAGATTACAAGACTCAAGAAGTTTCAAGAAAACCGGTTTCAAGATGAAACCAAGTTTCAAGTTTCAAGATGAAATCGAAGTTTCAAGTTTCAAGATGAAACTGAAAAATTCAAGTTTCAAAGATGAAATCGAGAAATCAAGACTCAAATAGAAACTGAGAAATCAAGACTCGAGAAATCGAGAAATCAAGACTCAAGAAACCGAGAAATCAAGACTCAAGCAGAAATCGAGAAATCAAGACTCAAGATGAAGACTCAAGATATCGAAGATATCTAAAGACTCGTAAGACATCAAGACTCTAAAGACTCGTAAGACATCAAGACTCGTAAGACATGTACATACGTAAGATCAAGATCAAGACAAAGGATATCAAGACACAAAGAATTACTAAAGACTCAATAATGTACTGAATGTTTAGTATAAACCTGAATGTTCCGAGACACTGAAAATATCTATCTGAAGGATACAATACTGAGAAAAATGCGGTTACTTAGAAAAATAGATATTGCCCGAGACATTCACATGCAGACAAAATGAACTAAAACAAAGTGTTGTTAAGGTTATATCACTCAGAGATATTAACCAAAAAGAGCCGTTGTGTTTGTCTACATTAACTGAAGACAACAACCAATTAGAAGAAGACAAAGATCAGATTTTTTATCGACAATCGAAAAATGACAGTCATCAAGCATGTCGGTAATACTATGTTCCGCATCGCAAAAAAGTGGTGACTGACTGCATAAAGGCATATTGCCTAAAACATGTTAGGGAGTATTCAAACCCTAAATATAGCAGTTCATCACACACCATAAGAGGAAACTCATGAAGCTATCTCTTCCAACGTATAGTTTTTCAAGAGTGACCTTGGTGCCTGCCTATAAATACTTGTGACCATCTACATTGAAGGTTACGGGAAATTTGTAAGCAACTCAAGAGCTCAAACTTATTATTGCAAGTTGAAGCACTTTCGACCCAAGAATTTCTCAAGTGCTTTATATCGAAGAGAGCTCATTCACTAAGCCTAGTTTTGATAAGATATATCCAAAGCTTAGTAGAGATATCCTAGCCTTTGCATTGTACTTAATTGTAAAGGATATCTCATCCTAGTTGGAAACCAACCAAGAAACCCCAAACCCTTTGTAAGGTAGTTTGAGTGTGATTGTTGGTGAGTTGGAGTTAGAAAGAGTTAGTAAACTACATTGAGGTAGTCGAAAAAGCTCTGAGAAGAAGTGAGTAAACTATTTTGGATAATCGAAAAGCTTGTGTATGTTTTGAGTAAGTAAACTACGAGGTAGTCGAAAGCTCAAAATAGAAAGGTTAGTAAAAACTACGAGGTAGTCGAAAAAACCTTAGGAAGTGGTTAAGGAATTTCTCTGAAGAGTCAGAGAGAGTGGACGTAGGAGCTTGAGTCTCTGAACCACTATAACTTGATGTGTTATTTGCTTTCTGTACTGCATTGATTATATGTTGCATATCTTTAACTGAAAGCATATTTTCACTGATATTCAGTTGGACTCAATCCACTGAAGTTGCATCTAACTGAATCACAACCTTAATCACTATTCCACTAAAAGGAAGGTTTTCAGCAAAGTATAAAACGAGTATAAACTTAGGGCCAACCATTCCGCACATCTGAGTAGCTTTTCAAGTAGGCTCAGTATCTCTGATAACTCAGGCTCAGTTGGGATTATCTGAGGTTTACGAAAAGCACCAGATCACTATCTCGGTGAGACTTTGACTCGTATGATTTGTCTTCTCGGGGCCAAATCATCGGGACAACCTCCGACCTATCCGACATCGAATGAAGAAAAGTTTTAAAATCATTTGAACACGTGTATTCCCCTCCATACACGTGTAAGACTTCGTTTGCACCGGACCAACACCGTTATCGTCTGAAATTTTTTCGACGCGGTACCATACCGCATCGAAAAATTTTGGTATACTGAAAATTTCGATAAAATCGATATTTTTCTAATGCGATAAAAATCTTGATATACCAAGTATTTTCTTTTATTTCCTCCACCCCTAATCTCATGTTATATATAAAACGGGTACAAATTAATATTTCCTCCGTCCCATAATTATTTCATATTTTTTTGTTAGGACGTTTCAAGATTATTTTTAAGCCAAAAAAAAAAAGAAAATATTAATAGATTTTACATTCACATTATTCAAAATTTAAAACAAAATGTCATTATTTTTTAGTACATATAAACATAATTCAACTCATTTTTTTACTTTATATATAAAAATCTGTAAATTTAACCTCTAAAATTCAACTCATTATTCATATTTTTAAAAGTGTTAAAACATCCTTTGTACTCATTATTCATATATTTTTTCACTCGTTATCATTATTCTTTATCGGATGCAACTGTATCTTTATTGTAAAATGTCTTCTTTTAGTAATAAAACAAAATAAATGCTCCGTAATTTACATGCGTTTTTTATGGGGTTTTATTTTAGTTGTGGTTGACGAAATGCTTATTGTGCGCGATGACAGTTTTGACTTTTGACCAATTCTTGAAATTTTCCATTCATCCAGTTTTGGGGGAATATCATAGAGATACAAGATTTTTGATTTAATATCAAGTAGATAACACTCCAAAACTTTTATTTTAACCAGATATAAAGTGTCTACTAAAATATCAAAACTATCCTCCATGACATCAAATCTTAATTATAAATTTATAATTCTCTCCACCCGCAACAAAAACCACCGGCCTCTCTCTAAAAAATCCACCGGCCTCTCTCTCTACATTTCACGCGCGGAGGCGACGGATGGTGGTGGGTGGTGGGTGGTGCGCGGAGGCGGCAGACGGTGGTGGGTGGTGGATGCAGGCGGCGGACGGTAGTGGGTGGAGGTGGCGGATTGTGGTGGGGGGTGCGCGGAGACGCGCCGCTGCACCGATGAAGAAGACGCGCGCCGCCGCATCGATGAAGAAGAAGACGCAGTAGGGGTGGATCTACGCGGCCGGGTTTGTTTTGGTATGGTGTTCTGGTTTTATTTTGGTATGGTGTTCTCAGATGTGGTGCGTGGAGGCGGCGGACGACGGCGTAGGATGCCGTCGATTAGAAGAAACTGGTAAATGAAGGAAGATAGAAAAGATTTAGGGTTTTTTGAACCGGTTCTTTTTTATTTTGTTGAGCCCAACCCATTTAACTTTTCTTCTTGTTTGAATAATTTTTTTGAATGTCTTTACTACTCAAATTCTGTTGGGGCGTGTCTTGGCTACTCATTTTTTTTGGATTGTGGTGGTGGATTTGTGTGGCGAGCGGATCTGTACAGATCCATCGCCGGAGCAACGGTAGACAGTGGAGTCGGGATTTTTCCTTTTTTTTTATTTGTGTAAATATTTATTACGTTTGTACAAATATTCATTACGTTTGTGCAAATATTGTTTCTTATTTTGTGCAAATTTTGCTTATTTTTATCTGTAATTAGTAAAAAAAAAAAAAAAAAAAAAAAGTTTGTGATTGACTTTATTTTGTGCTTGTTCAAAAAGTGAATAAGATGAAAAAGTGGAGATGTAGCTTTGGGGTTTTTATTTTTTGTAATTAGTGAATTATTCTACGTTAGTGCAAAATTTGTTGCATTGGGGTTGAATTTATTTTGTGCTTGTGCAAAAATAAATATGACAAATAAAAAATATATGTAATTTTTTGTTATAGATTTAAAAAATTATAATTTAAATTTTGTAAAATATATTTTAAAAATGAAGAAAAATTTAAAATCGTGCAAAAATTTTTAAAATGAAAGTAAAAAATTATTTGTGGGTGAAAAGGAATTTAAATAGCTGTTTTTTTTTTTTTTTTATTCATTAAGGTATTTCAATCTTATTAATTCTTATTTTGTATCTAATTGAAAGAAAGAGTTTGGATTATATCTAATTGATATAATTTATCCTACTTTATACCTAATTGAAAATTCCTCTATTTTTTTTTATTTCTGGCGAGGGGAAGAGAGATGTGCAGCAAATGCCAACTGACAAGGACATTGTTTGACTAGGAAAGTACTACCTTTCGATTGGAAAAATCTAACCCATTATTTTTTCTTTTTTTAAATTGTATTCCATGATATTACAAAAATAACCTTAGTAAGCCTAAAAATGAAAAATGTATCAAGATATTCGCAAAAATTTATATGCAATATTGAATATAAGTGATACGTGCAATTAGTCTAAATTAGGGTTTTTTTTTTTTATTTCTCGCGGATTACGCCCATTCCATTCAATTAGTCTTCTTCCTCGCGATCTAGGTTCTCCTTCTTTCACGATCTATCAATTTTTTTTCCGACGAGGTGCTCAGGATTATCAGCGCTCTCTTGACCGTCTCCGATATAAAGAAATAGATATGAGTTTCTAATTAGTTTGTAAGATTTGAATAAATTAGTATTGCTTCAGATATTTTTGTTGTTGTTGTATGGAATTTTTTAAGATATATTACAACGTTTATTATTATATATAATTAATAGTTACTCGCTCTGTCTCAATCTTTAAGAAACTTTTTTTATTTTTTTTATTTTTTTTATCTCAATCTTTAAGGAACATTTCCTAAAATGGACATACTCAATTTATCACATAAAATATTAATAAACAAATTTTTTTACCCCAATTATCCATCACTATATCATTTTATCACATAAAATGCTAATAAAAAACTTTTTTTTACCCCAACACTTTATCACTATTCTCATAAATCCAATAAGAGTTCCTTAAAAATTGGACAGACGGAGTATTATATATAATTAATAGTTATTATATATAATAAAAAATTGAAGCTCCTCATCGAAAGATGAATAATAAAGTCTTGAAATATTCTTAAATTATAATACACGAATAACTAGCAATATAAACTCATTAATAATGGACTAGCTAGTAAACAATAATGCACTCAAATTTTGCAAGTACTACTTATTGTTAATCAATCAAAATATGAAATGAGTAAAATGTGATCACATCATGACTTCATGACTAGAGTTCTATCTCACCCAAGCTTTCAATTATTTGAAGTATAAGTTTGGTTTTTCTCCCGCGTTCTTCTTCTTCTTCTTCATCCCCGCTCTCACTATCATTTTCTTCTTCGCCTTCGTCTCCCTCTTTATGATATCCCTTGTCGTGATGCTTTTTATCGTGTCGACGGTGGTCCATCTTGTTCTTCATTTTGTGCATCATCTCCCTCACACCATGCCTTTGATCAATATCATGATGCTTGTGATCTTCCTCCTTTTTGTGCTTTATTTTTTCCTCAATCTTGTGAATGATTTTCGACATCTATTTTTTTTTTTACATTCCTTTATAAGTTTTTGTGTACTTAAATTTGATCGATATTGGTTTGCATTTATAAGCTGCACCACGACGAGTTAAAAGGAAATAATAAATTAGTCAAGTGTTAATTAAACCCAAAAAAATAGCCATCACGCGTAACAAACAACCATAGATAATAATAAATTATAGAAAAGGGATTCTTGCCACGAGTTCATAGTATTTGACCGAATGAAAGTAAATGCATGGTTTATGAAACCAATAAATCTATAACTATATAATACAACTACAATTGTCAACTTTTAATTTCCCGCCCTTTTTCCTCCACCGTTAGATCTTCACTAATCGATCTCAACCGTACATTTGTTACATTACTTATTCATAGTAGTTTAGACTAATAAGTTAATAAAATTAATATCATTTTAATTACTAGCTTATTTCGAGGCAAATGTTTAGTTCTCTCATCTATTTAAAGAGAAGTTTTACACTCCATTTTTTCAAATCTTATTAGTAGTTTTTTCATTTTAGTTTTTGTGTATTAAGAATTAGATTGTTTTCCTCTTTCTTTTAGAACAATTCTTAGTGAATTAGTTGTAGTGTTAGGAATTTTATCAGTTTTATATGATATTAATGAGATTTTAACCGAGTGTGTAAGTATTTCAAGTCAATTGTTTATGAGACACTAATCACATTGTGTTTCAGAAATCTCCTCGACGAAAGGAAGAATCTACAATTCATGAAAGATAAGGACATCGGATAAATCTTTTTGTGATTATTTTTGTAATGTTTTGAATTTCTTAATTTTTTGGTTGTATAGGTATCAAGTTTTGCAAGTGATCATTAGTTAACTTTTGCTTTGTAACTTAAATAAATAGTGGTTATAGTTGATGATTCAATATCCTTTCAATTCAAGAATGATAAAAAAAAAATGTATTTAGGTAAGATTATTGTATTTTGAAAAAAAAAATCCCTGTTTCTTATTTATTATCATTGTTTCTTATTTTTTATATATGTGTGACAAACACATTAAATTAAATGAGTATACTCTATATTTTTTTTTAATTATTATAATTTTTTAACTAATTTCTTTTTTATTAAGTTTTCAGCCAATATATAAATTAATATCAAGTTTTATTGTGTTTACTATTATTGTTGTTTTTATATTCATTGATTATTTTTAAAATTATTAACATAATATACTTCTAAAATTTATAATCTATAATTCTATAATCTATATAATACACTTACGGATTTTCATTTTTAGTTTTCCCGCCCTTTTTTTTGCACCATTAATATTCTTTATAGATTAATCTAAGTCGTTCATTGCACTGTAGGATGGTGAAGCCATATATTAAATGTTATTTTAATCTTGACACTCAATTTATATGTAATTAATAATGATTGTTCATTTATGCCCAATAATTATGTAGATTTTTTTCTCTTAGCATCAATCATTCCTAAATTTCAGTCGTCTCAATTATTACTTTGCTCAGTATATACACTCTATATGGAGATGGAGATTTGAGGTGAATTTTTAATTCACTTTATTTTACGAATATGCTTATGTTGTTTCTTTTTATGTGTATTCATTTGTTCAGATTTCGTAATTTATATTTTTTTATATGTGCTAATATATTTTTATATGTTAGGTGTTGGTTTGATTTGGTGGTGCTGAACGCTTGAATTCCCAGTTAAACGTTCCTACTAATTTCTTTAGGGGGTAATTACTGGCAAGTAAAAAATTTTGAGAAAACTTACTGGCAGGTACAAATGAGATTGCATATACAGTCAAAATTGCACTTGAAAGTGCAATTGTACCTACATATATGCAACCATTTTGTATCTGTTAGTAAGTTTTTAAAAATTGTATCTATCAGTAATTTTCCCATTTCTTTAGTATATATACTCACCTGAAATTGTCGTATAGTTATCATATAAATTTAAGATTATCTGCATTTTTTTCTATACAATTAGATTTTATGTGTATTTTAATATTTTCTTTTATTTTTTATATTGATATTTTATGTAATTTAGGCTTCAATCTTTGGTAAACGATCCTCACTCAAATGTTTGATAGTCTTTTCAATTGGTTATGAGCAGTTTTTGAATCTCAATTTCTATTTTTGAAGCTTCATGCAGCGGAAATCAGTTTCTTCATTGTTCCAATCTTTTCAATTATATTTTATTTTATTCATAATATATTAGTTAATATATACTTCATAATTGATTCTTTTTAAATTTTTCGATTCATAGATTATTCTCATACTCAATTGTAATTCTTATGTACATAAGGTGACTGACAACAATATAGATTGTTAGAAATATTTCATTATATGAGAATTATGTAATTAGTGGACTGGAACTTCAGATTGGAATTATAATTATTATTCAAAAAATGAATTATACAATGAAATCATGTAATTAATGTGGATTGAAATAATGTATTAGTAAATTTCTAAAATCACCTCCATCTTTGGATATATTATTTTAAAGAATAAAAATATGTTATTGTCAATTTGTAAACAACTTTACCACATAAAATAAATCAAATAATTAATTAACCATTAAGTTATTTGAAATGGTGACGGTGAGTAAATTACTCATCCAACCAAAATGTTGAAACGAATGCAATAAATGAGAAACATAAATGCAGTACAAAATTAAGAAAATTTTCAATCGATCTTTTTTACTAAATCCTTAATTTTAGCCATTTGATTGTTAGTTTACAATTAATCATGATTTTTCACTAAATATAATTACTTATTACATAATTATTTGTTTGCATGTGAAATAATTATTGTAATAATCGTTTAATGCTCCTTGATTTGTGTATGTTTACCAAATTTGATTTTTTTTTTGTCTATATAGGAACATGAAGAATACTCCTAACTTTTTAATACTATATGTTCACATGTTTTCTGATAATATATATATATATATATATATATATAAATGTTATGTATCTGAATTGTTGAACTCAATTTTCCAGAGAAATATTATTTATTAAATTTTTATTTTAAAATAAAACACAACATGAATTGTTTGATATTTAATTCACCTGCAAGTTTTCTTATTGGATTTTTTTGCCTTTTTAATGACCATTGATCAAATATTGCTTTTTAATCTTGATTGTTCGCCTTTTTCTTATGTTAGATATGGTATCTTTGAATTTTTTATTTAATACTCTCAACGAATTTCTGACCGTCAATGTTCATACAAGAAATCTAGATGGGATCCATCTTTTTTTTCTTCTCCTATGATGAAATCGATTGTTTACGTTTATTATTGTTTGTCTCATGATTCGACAAACATACATTTTTTTAAAATTGTAATTTATATTTTATATTTGGATTGTCAATGATAAAAAAGATTTTTTCCATCTGAACTTAATGGCTTGGATACGGGCACGATATTTTGCCACAAAACTATTATTCAATTTGCTTCGCAATACATGTATCTTTAAAGTCTAAAATACATTCGTAATTATTTGTGTATTTAATTTCTCCCCATCTATTCATAGTCACAAACTCTCCTACGAAACTTCTTCGTAGTATAAAATTAATACCGTAAGTGTATCAGTTAAGTGTAATGACATCAGTTGATGAGTGTTATGATATTAGTTTATAAGTGTCATAATATGTATTTAATACTATGAACAAGTTTCATCGGAGACTTATTCCTTCATAATTTATTCTCATTAAGAATATTCTTTTTATTCTTATCTCATAATTCAAATTCTTCAATTATTTCTCATATCTTTCATATTCCATAAATTACTCTTTCCTTACTTGACGGTGGGTGTAAGTATCCAAATTAATATTCTTTAATGATGTTAGATAAATAGAATCTAAAAAGTTGTATTCAGAATGAAGACAATGTTGGTTCAAGAACATCATTTTTCAACAGCCACATTTCAGTCAATGTTATCAACACATTTTATTATGTGTGCATGTTTATGAACATCAGTCTTTGTTTTATTGCATCTCTATTGATATATCTCATTCTCATATTTTGGTTAACATTTAACTTCTTCATGAAAGATTGTGCTAAATTGTTCATAGAATTAAAATGTTAAATTCATTACCGATTCTTGAATTTCTTTAGAAGATTCGGAGTTGTTCGAATTTCTTAGAAACTCCTTTTACTAATAGTTTTTTCAAAGTTCACTTTGTGAGTTATTTCTAAAACTAAAAAATTAAGCATAGGTAAGAATTGAAAAGTTGTATAAAAATTGGGAAGATAACCATGATATTTGATTATAAGTCTTGGAGGTGCTCTCTCTCTCTCTTGCACACATAAAACCCATTTATTTATTTATTGTCTGAGCTTTCCTTGGAGCCATGTTTTTTTGTTCTTTAGATTTATTATGAGGTTTCTTTATCAGCCCAATTTAGTTGTACATTTTTTTTTTTTTATCATTGGTCTTTTGATTCTTTGTAGTTTAAGGCCTTGATTGTCAACCCAATTAAATAAAAACATATGAAATTTTTTCCTCATCTTTCTCTTTCTCTTTTAAATTATTTATCAAATAATAAAATTTATGTGTTATTATAAATGTTATTACTAATACATAATAGAGCAAATAAAACGTGGTCGTCTTTTTGCAATTTGGGATAAGATTTGGCATTTCGATTGCTTGGTATTTGGTTGATGTAGCTTATGTCTGCAAATCATAGGTGAGAGAAAGGGATGGGTTAGTTTAAAAGTATAATGCAACTTTGATTTTCATATCTCCTACTGTATGTTTGTGTTCGTTTGATCCTACATTTATTTATCTATAATGTACTAATTGAGATATTGTTTCTAATATTGATACATATTGTTAGTTTTGGTGTATTTTAAAGATAAATTTTAAAATGTACTAACTGAGGGACCTTTGATTTGATTTGTTGTATCATTTTCAATAGTTTTGTTGATGGTTGTTTTTATGTATTTCTTCCAAATTTTTTAACAGAAATATATTTTAAATAATTTTGGATATTAATATTTTTTGTGTACCTTTTTTTCGATACCATCAAATTATTGTATCCATTAATTACAATCGGAGATGTATGATGCGAAACCTTGCAAATTTATGGGCTTGCAAGATCAAGGTGAGTTTTGACAATCAAAATGATGTCCGTGTGTGGAGTGGAAATGTGTTGATGTTAGGACCTTGAATACTTTATTGCTTACTGCAAAACCTATTGTTTACTTTGTATGTTACCAGTACCCCAAATAGGGAAAATTACTCATAAGTGTCATTTCTCAACAAGTATTACTTCAGTGTGCATTCACTATTACTTCAGGGTGCATTCACTCTTTGCTCTTACTCTAAGGTGCTTAATATACCAATTTTTCCCTCATACACACCAACTAATTACACCCCATCGGACTAGCCACGAAGCCCAACAAATTAAAATGTCATTTCCTTCCTCTCTCTCTCCATTGCATTATTCCCCCACCCACACCAAAATCAAAATTCTCTTCCACTTTCCTCAAACATCGGGCTCTCTATTATCCTCCCAAACCAAAATCCCATCTGCCCTCTCCCAAGCCCCCCCCCACGCACACACACACAAGACACAAGTCCTCCCCCCCTCCTCAAGACTAAGCCGCCACACCATTCTTCGCTCCCCAACTGAGCCACCCAACCCAAAGGCACCCCAAGGAAAACCCCACTGGAGCCCGCCGTAGCCCCCACGCTCCCATGCGACGCCTCAATTTCGCCGGATCGACGATTTTGACAGTGGATTAGGGTGGATCGTATAGATCCGCCAACGGCTGCACTGAATCGCCACCACCTGGCGAACGAAGGGGATCTGTTCAGCAGGTTTTTTTTTCTAGGGGGGCTGGATGGTGTATCTGTTGAATATTGGTGGTATAATATTTCTGTAAACTAGATTTTTTGGGCTTTTGAATGTTGATGTGATATAATTGTTTGATCTGGTTGTTTAATTCCTAGGGAAGAGGGTGTCTGTTCGTTCGGTGTATTGGTTTTTGGACTGCGGCTAATCGGTGGTCGGGTTAGGGGTTCACTTTTGGCACTTAGGTGGTGGTCGGTGGTCATGGGGGTGGACCTAGGCGTAGGATAAGGTGGAAACAAATATGTGGGCCGCGGATCTGCGAAGGTGGTGGTGTGCTACCGATATTGTTTAAATTTTGGGGGTTTGTTAAATATTGTTGCAACTTTTGTAGATTCATAATTTTAGACCTGTTTATATTTTTTGGTGTTTTGCAATTTTTGGGGTTTGTTGAATATTGCTTCAATTTTGGGGGGTTTCGGCTATGTTGCATATATTTTGTTGAACGGGAGATGATTATTGTTATTAAGCAAAAGATGTTTTCAGCTATGTTGAATATATTTTGTTGAATGAGAGAATATTATTGTTATTGAGCAAAAGAGGAAGAAAGAGATTTTTATATCGTGTGCATTTTTTTTGCGGGTATGCAAGTGTAATTTTTTTTACGAGAGTGCAGAATTTTTTACGAGTGTGCAAATTTATTTTGTGGGTGTGCAGATTTTTTTTAAGAATTTATAAAAAAAAAAGATAGATGATTAAAAAAATTTGGGGTGTGAATTTTTTTTTGGGTGTGTAGAATTTGGTTAAGAATATACAATTTAATATATATATATATATATACGAAGGTGTAATTTCTTGGGCTAATATTTTATTACTGAAAAAAATTAATTAAATAAAAGAAGAGATGATTAAAAAAAAAATTGGGATGTGCAGAATTTTTTACGTGTGTGCAGAATAGTTTCGAATATGTAATTTTTTTTTTGCAGAATTTTTGTTGCTAAAAAAGTTAATTAAATAAAAGGACATATATTTAAATGGGCTAAAAAAATTAATTAAATAAAAGGACATACAATTAAAATTCAAAATTTACAATTTTAAAATACAAAATTACTAAAAATGTAGGGTGCAGAAAAATGTCAAATTTAAAAAACTGCACACGACTATCAATATAACACATTATTATATACATAAGGGTATTTAAGACTTTTTGGCCCATATTTGGTATCTTAGAGTAAGTACCACTTGAAAATGGTACCTAAGAGTAACTACCTCTATAAAATATTGCAAATGGCGAAAAATGCAGTGATATTTTTTACCATAATATTTATCCATGTCATGAATTGGATAAATTTAGCTATTTTAGGTCAAGTGTGGTATGATTTACTGTCGTTATAGCATATAAAAATTTCAACTGGTACTTAGTTTTTTAGGAACTATCAATCAAATAGAGAAATGTGTGCACGAGATTTTATTTTTTCCCCTGAGTAATGGGTAAGTTAAGTCATTAACAATTTTATTGTTATTCTTTATTTTGTCATTTTAAAACCTAATAATAATATAATGGATAAATCTCATAAAATTTCATTTCATGTTTCATTAAGGTATAACATAAAGATAATATATCTATAAGCTACTTATAAGAGTTTTTTTTAATAAAAAATAACAACTTTTATTTATGCCTTTTTAATGATTTATTATCAATATACCTACATCACGGTGATTTTAAATTCAATTCATATTATATTTATATTGAGAGACAAAATTATAGACTTTTAGAAATCTCTTCAATTAGTTCTGATGTGTTCAATTTTTATCTAGATGGTGTTTTGATTCATAGTTTGAAATTCACGAGCTACTTATGCCAACCGTGAGTTCTTATTTATTTTATATGTTTAATTTTAAAGATGCATCTGTTTACTTATTTTATTTATATGTTTATTACTTTGGTTGTATTGTAGTTGAGTTTACAAGTTATTCAACTTTACACAAAATAGCAAATTTATCTCATTCATTGATTGATCTGATATAAAATAACGCGTGTGAACTAAAATAAAATTAACTAGCTATTCCAACTTGTGTCCTAACAATTAAATATATGCAAGTCTTCACTAGCTAATAATTTAATGTTTAATTGTTGTTTAATAGTTTGAATATCTTTAATCCATGGAATTTCGTGTTCATAGTTTCACTAATAGGATATAGGAGTCATTTTATTCTTCCTACCAAATATTCACAGTCACATGTTACTCCTTAGACTATATCATTGCTTCGAAATGAGATTCTTATAGTGATTTTCCTTATCAAAATTTTGAGCATATATAATATTATACTTTGTGTAATGTGCTTGAATTTTATCCTTTTTTTGCACAAAACATACATTCCACATAGTTATCTTTGAATATCTCAACTGAATGGATTTGATTATTGGAGTAACTTTGTGAAACTTTCCCTCAACTAATATTTGTAAGAAAAATAAATATTATGTTTATATTATTTCTGCATTTAATAATACTCCCTCCGTCCCATAAATATATGCACACCTACTTTATTGTCGAGTTTTTGTGAGCGAGCTGTTTATTAGTATTTCAAATGATAAAGTAATTTTTAAAGAGGGGTATTATAGATCTACCTCTCATCTATTGCATGCATCTTTAAAAAATATTTTATCATTTCAAATACTAATAAAAAACTCGCTCGCAAAAACACGCAAAAATAGTAAACGTGCATATATCTTTGGGACGGAGGGAGTATCAATTAAATGTGAACTTCCTAAACCATTGGATAGAGTTGAATATTCAATTGATACCTCTGTGGTGCACACCTTTCACCTTTGTCTAGAATCCCTTGCTCTGGAGATCATTGAATTTTTAGTTCATGACAAGAAGAGTAAAGGTTCAGAAACATGTTAACTATTTGTATATGTTTATTTTTATTTTATTTATTTTGGCCTTTCGGAAAATAATGTGATTTTGGTTACATGCAAATATATATCTGAATTTTGATGGCATACATTTGTGTGATGTACAAAGGTTGCCAGAGTTTCAAGATTAATCTATGTATATAATACATATGTATATTTCATATGTTTAATTGTATCATTATATGCACAACATTATATATCCATGTATATAATATATACAACATTGTCGACGTGTGAAGTTACAATTAGAAAAAGATAAACAAGTATTCTTACAATTTTGAGAATATATGATTCACGATTAAATCAAATATAGGTTTGAGCTACACGAGTGTTGAATTGAAATTTAACAAGATGACAAAAGAAAATAAAGAGTTATGTGAGTCACCTTCCGGATTTCACCAAAAATTGCTTTGATTTTGTTATCAGAAATTTTATAGCATTTGATAATTCATAATGTTATGGTATTAGCAGCTTACAAATTGTTAAATTCAAGAATTGAAACCTTTCATATTGCATTATTATGATAATTCTTTGGAAAGGTTTGAAGTACCTTGGCCATAAAAAGTTACTTTTCTACATTGAATGTGTATATGTTCCAGATTTCATCATGATGATTGACTTCGGGTTTCCATTATTTTGCATATTGGTCCAAGGTTATAAGATACTTCTTTCTTGCATAAAAGGTTGGTCTCTCTCTCTCTCTCTCTCTAATTACTTAAATGTGCTATAATATTTGCTTTCAATTTTCTTGAAATTGCTGAATTCAAAATCATTGTTAAAGTTTAAGAAGTTTTTTTTTTTGGGACGTGGGTACAAGAAGGAAACCAGATTCATATCTTAAGGGAAACATATTTTTTTGGGCCTATAATTAGGGGGTGACAATTTAAGGACAATAAATTTCAATCTGACAAAAGTAGCACATTAAAGATTAGTTCGATAAAAGTAGGTGTGTACATCCAATAAGATTTAGTTTCAGCAAAAGTAGGCCAGTCAGTGTGGAATAATAGTATTATGCAAAAAAAAATAAAAAATTAATGTCCTAATTTAGCTGAAAAAAAGTTATTTTGACAAACTGAAACTTACTGTTTTTTAAATTGCAGCCTCCCCTAAGTTACATGAATTAAAAAAATATTTTTCTCATCTAAATTGATTGCTAATGTCATTGTCAAGTTGATCGAACAAGAAAAAGTACAATAGTAACACTTATTTAATTATTTAAGATTTAAATTTTAAATGTGTTATTTTTTGTTTGTGAAATAATCTCTCCCAATTTTTATCTTTATGCTTTTTTTAAATTTAACAACTACTATCAATTTACATAATAGAATTATTTCATGATTGTACTGTTGGGGAACGTAACCCCAACATGTACAAGCGAATATTTTTTCCCAATTACATTATTAATGAATGTATGTATGTATACATTTACCCTTTGCTTATGAGTTATAACATGTTTGTCATTTTTAAATTATGTATAAAATTAATTAGCATTATAATAGAATGGTTTCACGATTGCCTTGATACACAAATGTTACATTTTAAAATTTCACTCTTTGAAGTTAATTCATGTTGTGGGTTGTAGGCATATAAACTTTTATAAAATGTTAAAAACTGTAATTTTCAGTGGAGTAGTTTAAGACAACATTGAACTTTGTCCAGTCCAAAGAGTACTTCCACTGAGATAGAGGAAGATTTTAGCTGATATTGTGTTTTATGGCCCCTGCCGTGCTTAAGAGGTAGATTGGGCTAGAAAATTTTATCTTGCTTGGAGGCGGACCTTGACGGGCTGTCCTCCTCCAAAATAATTTTTTTGTGCATTTTTATTATACATTTTAACAATTATAATTTTGTGGTTTTTTTTTTTTTTTTGGATATTTTGTGAGCCTTATGTTTATGGATAAAAAATTAATTTGTTGACGACTGTGTTTATAAATTATTATGATTAATCAATAGAAAACTTCAATTTGTACAAAGTTATATTTGTGTACATATATTTTGGTAAAAGTGGAATATTTTTTGTGTATGGATATTGTGGAATCTCAAATACATTTATATGGAAGACATTGTCTTCAGGTTTAAGGTCTAATTGCAAGATTGTTATTAATGTAGCATCCAGTGATATAGCTTCACTTCTTCGTCCGGGGAGACGTACTGCTCTTGCCATCCTAATAAATGCTAATGAAGATTCTACATGCAATATTAATCAAGGTAGTCATCTTGCCGAGCTTTTGATAAATACTGATCTCATTATATGATGTTGGGAAATTTATAGTTTTGATGAAAGTTCCAAAAACACATGTAATAGGACCAGTCAGACCTGTTAGCTGACTGATGTTTACATTACTGCTATAGGAGACCAGTTGATAATGATTGTATAGAAAAACCGATGTAATAGATAGGTCACATATTGAGGGGAACTCAATATGTATAGGTCGAATCTGAAGAATCGGAAGAAAGTTCGATATCCGGCCGGGCCGAACGTTAAACCGAGCGGAAGATCGATCGAATCGATCTAGTCGATAACTCACATGGAAGTCATGAAGCTCAAACCTCGAATACTAGAAGATCGATGACTTCCGTAAGATAAGACCGTAAGACCTACATCACCGGAGTCGGTCGGTTGAAGCTAAGTCAACAAGGCGAAGACTTATCGTAGATCGATCGATTCAGATCGATCAAATCACCATAAGATGAAAACCGATGTTTCATCTTATCATACGTCTGCGATCTAAACAAGAAGAATACCAACCTTAGTTGGAGGAACAACACCGCAAAGCAAGGCTTCCATCCAATAAGGAAGAGACACGATGAACAGAGTCGATATCACGGGATTCGATGTTGCTCTCTCAAACGGCTATAAAATACACATTCACGCTTTTCGGCCATGCCGCCTCAAGACGCCACATCAAGCCCGCAAGTCATTTAAAAATAGCCCGAGATTCAAATTGCTCTCCAACGGCTCTTTGATCTCAAGGTCTATAAATATGGGATCACACTTGAGTGATACACGGAAATGCTTGGACAAATCAAGAAGCTCAAACTATAGTCGATTTCATACGAAGAACACAACAACAAGCTTATTTTATATTGTGTTCATCCCATAAGTTCTTAGCAAGAAATCTTTTCATCTAGCTATCGAGCTTTTTATGCAGGAAAGATTTCATAGTTGGAACCTCAACAATCTTACCCAAACCCCAAGTTAGGATAAGTTGTTTAGCAAGATTTCGATCTAGGGTTTCTAGTCTTGATTTAAGGATCGGTTGAGTGAGAACTCTTAAAACATCTGTTGGTGTCTTGTGTTGGACTAACACACTAAACTAAGTCCAATCGGTTAAGTTGGTTAAGTTGGTGCCCTTGAAAGGGAAGAGTGGACGTAGGACCGGGTTTGTCCGAACCACTATAAATCTTGTGTGCCTTTATTTGCTTTGATTAATCGCTCTCACATCGCACAATCTTAAAAGCGCATACATTCTAAGTTAAGATCGATAGCACCAAGCTTCGATCCGACGGACCGATATTTACGTCATCCGATTAAAAAGATAAAACTTGGAATCGATTTACAAACCGGTTTTTCACACGGGTAAAACTTAAGCTTCCGCACACATCGCTTAATCGATAGTTACCGAACCGACCTGTTTTCGCGCTCAATAAGTTGGTTATCGACCAAATCGATTCACTTCGACTCTGATCGGGCATATCTGCTCTCACACCGATCTGCGACGAAAAGTTTTTCGAAGTCTATTCACCCTCCCTCTAGACTTCGCCCTCACATAACCCGCTCGGGACCTACAAGTGGTATCGAGGCGGTTGGTTCTTCCGACCAATCGACTCGCGTCATTGTGGTCAATCGAATCGATCTTGAAAAACCGTTTTTAAAAACTCATTCATTTTCCAAAATCACTCGGATGGATAACACGTCCGGTATGTATCATGATCTGCCGGTTCTCAATTGATGAGTATGCGATTGGGCCATATATATGTCCAACCATCTAGGCTCGATCAATGGCGTAATGATGGAAGTCATCGAGAGGGACCCATCATCATTTACTACGACAATCCTGCAATGGGAGGAGATCCGGACTTTTCCCACGGAAGTCTTGTAATTTAAAAGCCCAAACCGGATGGACACGTAAGAAAGAAAATCATACTACGGACACCATTGCAAGACATATCATCATGAAGACAATGGATAAGGTCACCAAAGAAAAGATTAAGTATCTCAAATCTGCGAAAAGCAATGTGGGATACTCCGCCGAGATCTCATGCGAGGAAATGAACAGATAAAAGACATACCGTCTTCGCCGAACCGGTGAAGTTCGAGAAACCGAAGATGCTGCCCAAATCTAAAACCATCAACGAACTCGATGGAAGAATTACAATGTCTATAAACAAGCTTCGAGAACTTGGTAGAGAGATGTCCGATAAAGATATCAACTATAAGATCCTAAGGTCTCTCACCAAAGAAGTGGGACATGAAGGTCACGGTAATCAAAGATTGCCGTGACATTTCAAGAATGAAACCTAGTAGCTTGTTCTTGAGTCTTAAAGCTCACGAGTTCGACTGATTGAAAGAGGTCAAGTCGATGAAGACGAGGTCCCCTTTAAAACCTCGACTTCAAAAATCGGGTTGCTTTCAAGGCAACCAATGAGAGAACAAAGGCCAATGAACCCATTGGAAATATATTAAGTCAGCCGAATCGATCGCTCTACTTACCGCGAAGCTTGAGAAGTCGATATACAACTTGGTAAGTATCGAAGATTTTATAAGGACTATCAACATAGCCGAGGATCTAGATAGGAGATCGGACATTAGATCTCCGGAAAAGAACCAGATCGATGATCGGAGGATCCACAGATGATGAAAGGGAAAGAGATAGTCGACGAAGGAAAGAAGAGAAAATCAATCGACAAAAGAGAAGTTCGCACTACCTATCGAAAAGGAAAGTCACCTCGATAGGTCATACAGACGGAGTGATTCACCGAAGAAAAAGTTCGGTGGATCACGGAAATGGTTCAACCGTGGAGAAGCCAGTCACTATAAAGACAGATCGCCTGCACTGACGCCGGTAGAGAGGGAAGAAAAGAGGAACAAAAGAGAGCAACGCCATAGAGACAGAAGAGCCATGGTTGCCGATACGTCAGAATTGACGATTCCTATCCGCCTCCGAGGACTCCGGATACTCTCAGAGAAGACTTCCGCCGATCAAGAAGGTCAGCCGACTTCTATGAAAAAATGAAGATCCGATATTCTCGTCGACGATGATGAACTCCTGCTCACGGGCCAGGGAGACCAAATCGAGGTAACCTCCAAACCCGCTTCGCTCGGGCTTCTACACTGCTATCATTAGACACCCGCCGGGAGATTGACCAAGCAAAATCTACTCGAGCAATTGCTTGAAGATCTCCAATGCAAGAGAAACTTATGCTATTGTGGAAGCCGAGAATGATAAGTCGAGACCGTAAATAATCACCTTTTGTCAAGAAAATGATCTCGAAAAGCCTCCGAACTTAGATCACCAAACCGCCGTAAGGTAACCGAGGAATTTAAAATTCTCGGGTTAAAGCTCGATCAGAAAAGCATCAAAGATCGATGGAAATTAACAGACAAACAAGTTCGATGACTTCAAAATCTTGCAAGCAAAATTCGATGAGCTATTCCGAATGCATGAAAGTCCGAAATCCTCCGAGGATAATCTGCGAAGAAAATAGAGGTTTTTTCAAAATCATCTCAAACCGTTAAAGACATGAACGCCTATTTTCGAATAAAGATTGATAAGGAGGACTTGGCTATGAGAAACCCTCCACATCCTCAAAAGCCCCGATCGATTCATCTCGAAAGGTGTAATCGCATTTAATTTCAAAAAGATACACCAAAAGCTAAACTTGTATCTAATAGGGGGTAAGAGACCAGGTTGAGTTGTAAAAGGCAAGTGCCTAACCGTAAAGGGAAACGTAAATGGACCCCAACTGTAAAGCATCACCGAGAATCAACTAAGAACCCATTTTTTCCGAAGAGACCTCAACCCGATCAACAGATCGAAATCGAAAAGACAACCTACAAAAAGTGGAAGTCTAATCTGAGACCCACCAAGGTCACCGCCTAATAAGCATGCTTCGTAAACCGCGAAAACCATCTATGCGAAAAGGATATGAATCTTTTGATGGTAGCAAATGTATCTACCCCTATAGTCGAAATTTAGGGTCGTCAAGACCAACCACAATCGATAAAAAGAAGACAAACCTAAAAGTTAAATCATAAGTCTTCTAAGTCATCCAAGGTTCACACAAGTAATCATACAAATCGAAAAGATATAAGGATAAGTATGATTATGTTGACAGTATGGGAGACAAATCAGGCCTTCGATCCGACCGATCACAATAGAAGTGCTCGCTTTGTATGGATCCCCAAATCCAAACCTAACCCCTCGTGACCCAATCCGAAAGGGGTACCTAAAGCCCGATCCGATTGCAGTTCGCGTGGGTCCGCTAACAAAGGAGGTGTGCAAGCAACTATCCGGTACATCGATAGTGGATGCTCAAGGCACATGATCGAAGCAAACATCTCCTCGGCCCTACATAGAAACGTAAGGTTCGCGGTACTCTTCGGTGATGATAACTTTGGTTATACCAAAGGGTTCTAACCCAGAGAATGATGATGTACAAGTAACCGGAGTCTCGTGATGTCGAAGGTCCGGCAAGACAACCTATTATCGGTTTCACAATTCTCGCGACAACGGATTCAAGGTTGAGTTCTCGATCGATCAATGCACTATCAAGAATCGAGTCACTCAACGATTTTGCTAATCGGTTCAAGAAAAGGGACGATCTACACAAATTGATTGAAACAGTTGTCCAAGAAATGCGTGCCTCGATTGTTAAGAGTTCCAAAAGTAGCAAATGGCTCTCGCACAAAAAGAATGAGCCATCCTAACTTTAAAACTCTTAATAAGATAGCTAGGATGTCTCTAGTGGAAGGACTTCCGAATGAAGTGTTCTCAAAGGATCGGACATGTATCGCATGTCGGAAGGAAAAAGTCAAAGCTTCATTCAAAGGAATTTCCTGACCAAAGATCCAAAGAGAAAAATCGCAAATGCCTCATATGGATCTGTTTGGACCAAGCTTACACCAAATACCTCAACGGACGAAAATACACTCGTAATCGTGGATGACTATTCCAAGTTTACTCCGGGTTATATTCTTACATAAGAAGAATGAGACGACAACCAAGATACCCGAAAATGCTAAGAAGATTACAAAATGAGAAGGGTGTCAACAGAGTAAAAATCGATCGATAAAGGTACGTAATTTCGAACTCTTTTATTACCGATTTTTGCTCTAAGTTTAGTATACAACATGAAACATCACCGCGAGGACGCCACAAATGTAATGGAGTAAATTTAAATCGGAGAAACAGAACTCTCAAAGAAGTTCTTTCGAACAATGTTAGGCGAACATGCGATACCAAACCGTTTTCAAGGCGTATAATCAACACCGCATGCCATACGCGCTAAACGTGATGTCTCCCGACTAAGGCTCACTACAAAACACCCTTATGAACTATGGAAGGGCGTAAAACCTCGTGTTTCTTACTTCCATGTTTTTGGGTGCAAGTGTTTCATACACAATAATGGGAAAAGTCGATTGAAGACTTTTGAGGCCAAGTCCGATGAGGGTATATTTCTAGTGGTATTCCTCATCTAAAGAAAGCTTTCGTGGTCTACAACAAACGAACCCTAATTGTGGAAGAAACACCCCATGTAACCTTTGATGAAGCATCTTCCCGATCAAGAGAAATCGCCTCGTAACAAAAGTACCGATCTACCGTAACCCGATATTCGTAAAATGGATCACCTAACGATCAAGGAAAGAGGATCGAAATCAGATCAATTTACATTCCGTATCTAAATGATTCACCGATCAATCGATCCTAAGGTACGAACAACCTGTCGATGAAAAAAGCCGATTCACCGAGACAAGAAGAATCGAACCATCCGGCTTCGGGGGAACTTCGTTCTCACGCGACGCATATCGAAGACATGATGAGTCCAACATCACCGAGACTTGTTCTTATCAAGTGGACCATAACCCCGCACCACTCCCAATCGCTAGTAATAAGATTTTATCGTAAACGGACGATGTTCTCAAAACCGACACAAATCGTAATGTATGACTGATAACCAACATCCATCCAACCGATCGATAATCGGAGACCCATCCGATAAAATTAAAACTAGACATCGATTGGTGAAAGTGCCATGTATTGTCTGTTATCCGCTCTATGAAGGAACCAACTACAATAGAGGAAGCATTACAAGACGAAAACCGGATTCTAGCCATGCAGAGGAGAGCCGGAACAGCCGAGAGAAATGAAGTATGGGAACTAGTAGACGCACCGTGTCATCAAGACGTAATTGGCACGAAATGGATCTTCAAGAACAAGAGAGATGAGAAAAATGTTATCACCGTAAATAAGGCAAGATTTGTTGCTAAGGGGTATTCACAATCAAGGAATTGATTACGATGAGACCTTTGCACCCCGCCGCCTTTTGAAGCCATTCGGCCAATTTAAAGCATATGCTTCCCACGAGGGTTCACTTTGGTATCGATGGACGAAAAGAGTGCTTTTCTTAAACGGGGTACTAGCAGAGGAAGTTTATGTCGAACAACCTCCGTGCTTTGAAAAGGGGCAACCAAGTGTATCGTTTAAGAAAAAGCTCTTTATGGCACGAAACAGTTCATGAGCCCGGGTATGATACACTCTCCGCCTCTTGATTGAAAGTGGGTTCACTAGAGGAACAAAGGACGTAACCTTATTCGTAATAGAAGATGGAGAAGATATTCGATGGTTCAGATTTACGTGGACGACATCATCTTCTGATCTCCTAACAAGAGCCTATGTGAAAGATTCAAAAACCGATGTGCGGAAATTCGAGATGTCCATGATGGGTCGATGAATTACTTTCTAGGTCTCCAAAGTTAAACAAAGTACGTATGGGATATTCATCTCCAAGCAAAGTACACTAGGAATCTATTGGCTAAGTTTGGAGTTCAAAATAGTAAGAAGCCAAAATTCCTATGATGATCGATTCAAGATGGATCCGTATGAGGCTGGGTCGAAAAAACAAATCGGAAGGAATATAGGGCTCTCATTGGATCTCTATTATACCCGATCGCCAACAACCGTATATCACTTTTGCAAGAGGTGTATGTGCAAGATTTCAAGCAAATCCAATGATCGACCACCTAGAAAGCGACTAAGCGATTCTTAATATCTCAAGGAACAATAAACCTTGGTTTATTCTACCCATCGATGATAATCTAGAGCTTAGTGGGTATTCTCGATTACGATTATGGAAGTTGCAAGATCGACGTAAAATCAACCTCGAGAACATGTCGATTCTTGGGAAGTAAACCGATCTCGTGGTTTTCAAAGAAGCGGACATCGATTCGCGACATCTACAACCCAAGGCATATATATATGGGTCAGAGGAAGTCGTTGTTCCCAATCGCTTCGGCTCGATCGGCCAAATGAGGATTACAACATTGTAGCTAAAAAACGCATTCTATATTCTACGTGACAAGAATAGTCTTTTGCAATCACTTCATCCGGGTTCTACATACAAGATGCAAGCATGTGGATGTCGACACCACTTTATAAGAGATCACGTTGAAAAAGAAGAATATCGTAATGGAAAAGATTCATACCGATATACGTATAAATATATTCTAACCAAGCCACTAGTGAGATCGATTCGAGATTTATGCAATGAGCTAGACTTCTAGATCTTGGAGAAATGTCACCAAAAATGTTTGGTGGAATGTTCTCGAACTAGTCGGGTTAAGAGACTAACCAGATCGAGAGAAATCATTGAGTTTGGTATCTTAATCGATCTCAAGAGATCGATAAGCAAAAATCGATCGACTTACACGCTACGATCCAAAGGAACCGATCGATTTTAGTTTATCGATTTAAAGTCTATCGCTTTAAAGGAACCGATCGATTCAAGGTTTATCGATTAAAGGAAAATGCTCGGTTTAAAGGATTATCCGATTAAATCAATTTGGTTATAGTATTTCTTTTGTGAATCGATTTAATTGATATTCAACAAGCAAGATTCGAGAGATTAAGAGCTAACAATCGCATAAGAAAGGTGAATTTACACAACGATGAAATAATGTAACTTTTTCATTGATAAAAACCCGAAGGTGAGGTTACATTACGAAGTTACAAGTACAAGAAGACCTTGAGGTCGAGACATAAATGTTAACCAAAATCCTAAACCTATAACCCTAAACCTTCATCCTAACCCCGGAAGTGAAGGAAAGAGAGAGATTTTAAATTTTCCCCACTTAACAAGGGGTGAGAGAGGCTTTAAAGAACAAAATCCCAAGGCGCCGCAAAAAGTCAAGATCAAGAAAAATGGAGCGACAAATGCCTTGATAGATTCTTAAGCCCGGAGCCCTAAAAAGGAAGAGTAGTAGGGCTCTCCAACAGTTAAATGGAGCACGTGTGCCAAAGAGTTGGTCGTCCGATCTCATGGGCACATGTGTTGCATGTTTTATACCGCACTAAGTCCGATGGTTCCGGTTCGTCATCCGGGGATAGACACACAAGGTGCATACGGTTAGGAGAAGTGTCTTCTCGGTTACCTGCATAAAGAGATCCGCCGCCTACAGTGGTAGAGAAGCTTTCGCGGCAAATCGTATGTGAAATCGAAGATGATGAAGAAAAAAAAAGAATAAGGGATGCAAAGGGTTGATTTGAGAAGGTGAAACCATATAAAAGGGTGTAAAAGTGTTTGCTTAAGTCTCACCGGAAACAAGGGTTCACCAAGATACATGATTCTTACAAAGAAGATAAGTATGGTGAATGGGTGATGTTGTGTAAAACATTGGTCCAATTTATAGAGGCCAAGCAAGGATGCAAATGCAATTTCCATTTCAAGAAGCTATCCGAGAAATTTGCATCAAAAGGATGTAGAGTGTAGAAATCACGCGACCGATAAATTGGATAAATTTACGGTTGATTGACATATCGAGAGATTCGCACGATATTTACGCGATGTCAAATCACGCCTACTTAGGGAATAGAAGCTACTACTCAAGACTAAGTTTTGGCGGTAACACTTATCCCAAGAATTGGCTTAATCCGAAAAGAATCGGATGAGGTCAACCAAAATCGATTACTTACGAGCATGATCGGAAAAGAGAGATCACCGAGCTTGAAACTCCAATAAATCGATATATCATTCTATGTCGAAATATCAGTTGAAGGGGGAACTTCAACCGATCAAGGAGACTCAAAAGGAAATCGACGATTTCAAGGAAAGATCGGCTAAGCTCAAGTTTCAACAAATCGATGAATCGAGAAGATCGGGTTGAAAGGATCAGTTAGGAAATTTCTTAAGGCTTAAAGTGAATGATTAAGATCAACAAGTGGAATCAACATTGACAAGTAATATTGACCGACACAATATCACCAACCGTGACACGATCTCTTTTCTTTGTTGTTCTTTACTTATTTATCGGATCGTGTCGATATTATTTGCCTTCTTGTACCCACTATCCTTGTGGACGATACTCTGCAAATCATTTAATGCGGGGGCGTGGGTACATGTATTAACTGCTATTTGATCGTGCTTTTTAAATCCAAAAGTTTTTTTCATGCGTGCGTTTTCCCCGACCCTACGATCAAAACCGCTAAATGAGCGCGTCTAATCTTTTCAAAACGTTTGATCTTCCAAATCTTGTCTTATTGTTCCCTCCGCCTCTATATAAGATTCATCAAACCTTACCAGAGTTTTTCTGTTTCACAAACTTGCATTACTTTCACTGAAAAACTTCAAATTTTCTCTCCGTTTCAAAACGATTTCTTAGAGTTCAAAATCTTCTCTCGAAAATTTGAATCTGGTAATATTTTCTTTTAAGCTTAATGATGAATCTTTCTTTCCGTTAAAAACATTGTTTTTCAAAAGTTGTTTTTCGGAATTTATGCTTCATTGCCTCTTGTTTTCCGCGGTATGATATTGATATTGATTATGCACAAATTTAATGAGTCTATCTCACCTGTAGATGGCCACTCATGGACTAGGAAAGATCATGTGCAACTATGCGAATCGCAACGAAGATCTTTGAGGATAAGTTCGTTCAATTTGGAACCACTGAGGATCTTGAATCCATGGAGGTGGAACAAATTTTGAAGAAGGCTGGACTGGAAACATATTGCTCTGCTCAACCGCAATCCAAAGGATGCGAAGATGAAGCACTACAATTCTTGCAGAATTTGAGTGTGGATACAGAAAAACCAGGAGACGAACTGATGTCGTCAACAACGGAGAAGAAATCGGATCACAAATGCGCACATCACTCGTCGTGCATTCACCTACCAAAAGGGCGAATCTCACCTGCACACTACAGGGAGAATGAGGACGAAGAAATCAGAGAGGAGCTCTTAAGAGAGGCAGACAAACATCAGAAAGCCGGATTCATCAGGCCAATGCTCAAAAGAAAGTACAGACTGTTGTTTGACATTCTGTCAAGAACGATCATGGGAATCTCATTTAGCCCAGATGCTCTCACATCAGTCAAAATGTACAGCATGGCAGCAATAATTGATGGGGCTCAGAACATCAATTGGCACGGCTTCCTGAAAGCCATCTTGCTCCAAGAACACGAAAAATTTGGAGTCAATGAATCCAGGCAGGTCTTTCTGAAAAAGAGAGTCAGCAATCTCAACAAGGTTGCAGTTATATTGAAGGACAAACTGCCAAGCTGAATGGAATCAAAATGGACTGAAGTCCTACAATGCCTTCCTCTCATCAACTTCAGTTATTTATGGGCCACCAGACGATGACAAGGAGCCCACTCCAACAAAACTGAAGAAAGGAAAGAGCAAAGAAGCCGCCTCATCCACACCAGTTGCTCCACAGAAAAAGAAACGAAAACTGGTGAAGGCCCAGGAGAAGAGGCCAAAGAAAGCAAAGCAAGCTACCATGACTCTAGCACTAGAAGATGAGTCAGAAGAAGAAAGAAGCGCCCGAAACGATGCATTGCGCAACAAAAACGAATCGACAGGCAAGCTCTCAACCCGAGGGCTCGCCAAAACGATCCGAGGTAGAAGCACAAGCGATAAATCTCCTTCTCCTCAACCTCAAAATGATTCACCGCCGGACTAAAGGTCGCCGAAAGCATGTCTCTCCGCTAGTTCACCCTTTCATGAACTGAACCGATCTGTTGCGCCACTACAAACAGAACCCATCACCGCAGTCGAACTAATCGTATAAACTTCACCGACTCAAGCACAACCGGAAGCTTCCACATCTCATCCAATGGAATACAGACAGATAATTCCTCAGATCCAGATCAACAAAGACCATCAATCGGAAAAATGGTCGACTAAGAATTGAACGAGATTGATGAGGCGTATCCACAACCCGGGTCGCCCATCCTCGCTATCGAGAAGAAGTCATGGAGATCCTCACCGAGAGATCTCAGATTAAAAAGCTTCTCGGATCTTATCTTACTTGTTGAATGTATGGGTGGTGCGGATGAGTTCGCAGATTTTGACTTCGATATGAGGAAGTCCGCCAAAGTGGGATCACCACCGAGCTCATATCGATAAATCTGTAAAGCTCGATCCACGAAAGTTGGAATTGCCGGAAGAAGAAAAGTTCGAGATCGCCAAGAAGCTCGAAACGAGACGCCGAAATGGAGAATCACGAGTCAGCTGATGAAAGTGGAACCGGTGGCAGCTTCACGACCAACCACCGGAGGCACAAACAATCTAACTCGATCAAGTGATGGATCCAATTCCTACATCTCAAATCACCACTGATCAACTTCAGGAGATCAAATCTTGTCTCAAAGATCTCCTGAAAGAAGAGATTGAGGGAGTGCTAACTGATCAGAGACAAATTAGTCTCAAACAAATCGAAGCAATCGGAGATCGGGTTCTCCCAATCCATGACCACCATGTTCACGAGCTTACAAAATCAGTTGATGACAAAAATGAAACAAAGGATCAAAATCAATCTTCTTTTCTGACGCTCACTGAGAAAAGGCTCGAGTTATCAGAAGAGAAATTTGACAAAATGATTTGGACACTCTCTGCTACAATGGAAACCGCCAAGACAGAGCTGATTACAACTGTTCAAAATCTAACAGCTCAAACTTCAGGTTTATCTGCTAATGATCTAAATCAGGCATTATCAGTCAACTTTGGGTCTCTGACTTCCCACCTCAATGCGCTTTTTGATCAAACCAAAAAGGGGGAAGGATCTGAGAAACCAACTGACACATCAGAAGATCTGATTCATACGGATAAGGCCCATGGACAAAGCTCAATTGCAAGAAAGGTCTTTCTGGTCTTTGGGACATCAAAATCGACCCGATTATCGCACCGTGAAAGTCACCGAAGACAAATTTAGTCGACATCTGGTGATAAAGAGCTACCGTAAAGATTGTCCAAAGAGGATATGATGAAGAAGAAAAAAAGAAGCGTAAAACCGGCACAAGCGTAAGGGTTGAAACAGGTTCAAATCAAGGGCTAAGAAAGGATTGATGGAAAATCTCCGCACTGTAACCTCGGGTGCCACAAAGGCAAGAGTCGATTTAGATCATACCAAAAAACCGCCGCACACGCTAAGAGGTTTGAGGAATGGAATAAGATCGGAAGTGAATGGCTTCTAGATGCCTTTGTCCTTGATCTTGTTCCAAAGAAGAATCACCGGATGATGAGTTCCTCAACCGTTCTGAGAATAAATATCCGGACTTTTCAAGTATCCGGAAAATGAGGCCAAGCTTATAAATGTAAAGATATCTCGCCAAGAGTATGATCTGTTAGTATACTCGAAGAAGAAAGCGGATGGCTCATTTGACAGATCGGCATTTGAGAGATTCTACTTTGACATCTTGAGCAAATCGCATATAAATCGATCAAGTCTGCGGACAACCGATGTCAAATGGAAACTCTATCGATTTTCAACGCTCCACAAGACCAAAGAGAAATGCCAAGGATACAAGCCCAAGAGTGAAGAATCGAAGACGCGTCGGGGATCACCGCCTTTTAAATTCAAAAACTTTTCGATGTAACATGTAATCAACATATCTAATGAAAAGTTTATTTTTCCGATCCCAAGACAAAATCTCTTTGTCTTCGATTACTTGCTTTTAACGTTTCTATACTTATCAACTGTTTGGTTTCTCGGTGTTTTGTTTCATCAAAAAAGGGAAATTGTTGGGAAATTTATAGTTTTGATGAAAGTTCCAAAACACATGTAATAGGACCATCCGGACTGTTGATCGATGTTTACATTATTGCTATAGGAGACCAGTTGATAATGATTGTATAGAAAAACCGATGTAATAGATAGGTCACATATTGAGGGAACTCAATATGTATAGGTCGATTCTGAAGAATCGGAAGAAAGTTCGATATCCCATGTGCCGAACGTTAAACCGTAATCGGAAGATCGATCGAATCGATCTAGTCGGATAACTTCGGCGGAAGTCATGAAGCTCAAACCTCGAATACTAGAAGATCGATGACTTCCGGAAGATAAGACCGGAAGACCTACATCACCGGAGTCACCAACAAGCTAAGTCAACAGCGCCAAGACTCTATCAGTAGATCGATCGATTCAGATCGATCAAAAATACCATAAGATGAAAAACCGATGTTTCATCTTATCATACGCCCCTGCGATCTAAACAAGAAGAATACCAACCTTAGTTGGAGGAACAACACCGCAAAGCAAGGCTTCCATCCAATAAGGAAGAGACACGTATGAACAGAGCCGATACTCATGGGATTCGATGTTGCTCTCTCAAACGGCTCTAAAATACACATTCACGCTTTTCGCCATGCCGCTTCAAGACGCCACATCAAGCCCGCAAGTCTACCTAAAATAGCCTGAGATTCAAATTGCTCTCCAACGGCTCTTTGATCTCAAGGTCTATAAATATGGGATCACACTTCAGAGTGATACACGGAAATGCTTGGACAAATCAAGAAGCTCAAACTATAGTCGATTTCATACGAAGAACACAACAACAAGCTTATTTTATATTGTGTTCATCCCATAAGTTCTTAGCAAGAAAAATCTTTTTCATCTAGCTATCGTGTCACAGTGCATGCTAGGAAAGATTTCATAGTTGGAACCTCAACAATCTTACCCAAACCCCAAGTTAGGATAAGTTGTTTAGCAAGATTTCAGTCTAGGGTTTCTAGTACTGATTTCTGGGATCGGTTGAGTGAGAACTCTTAAAACATCTGTTGGTGTACTGTGTTGGACTAACACACTAAACTAAGTCCAGTCGGTTAAGTTGGTTAAGTTGGTGCCCCTTGTGAAAGGGAAGAGTGGGCGTAGGACCGGGTTTGTCCGAACCACTATAAATCTTGTGTGCCTTTTGCGCATTGATTAACCGCTCTCACATCGCACAATCTTAAAAGTCATATACATTCTAAGTTAAGATCAGATAGCACCAAGCTTCTGATCTGATCGGACCTGATATTTCTGTCATCTGATTAAAAAGATAAAACTTGGAATCTAATTTATACAAACTGGTTTTTCACACGGGTAAAACTTAAGCTTCCGCACACATCAGTTAATCTGATAGTTACCGAACTGATCTGTTTTCAGGCGTTCAGTAAGTTGGTTATCAGACCAAACCGATTCACTCAAGACTCTCGATCAAAGCATCTCGCTCTCACACTTTCACCGCACGAAAAGTTTTCAGAAGTCTATTCACCCCTCCCCTCTAGACTTCTGCCCTCACATAACCCGTTCGGGACCTACATATGAGATGAAGCACCAATGATAAATAGATATTGTATTGAAGCTCTTGACATTACTTTGAAGGATATTATGCAACTGACTGGTCCATTATCTTCTGCATTGCTTTTTGGTGGTAAGAGATTGTTGTGTATGGAGGTGATTTTAGATAGATTTTACCAATTATACCAAAAGAAATGAGACAGGATATTGTTTATGCTACAATAAATTCATACCTTTTGTGGAATGTTTGTACGTTGTTGAAACTTACAAAGAACATACAGTTGCAAAATTTGAAATCGTCATAAAGTTTTCAAGAACTAATTTTTTTTTCTGATTGGATAACATCCACTGGACATGGTAGTATAAGATCACAAACCAAATATAGTTCCGTTGTACAAATTTTGGATGCTATATTGTTGAGAGGGGGTGATTATCCTATCGATACTATTGTCGATAATATCTATCATGATTTAAAAAACATGATGGACGATCACAATTATTTGCAGAATAGAGAAATTTGTGCTCCAACCTTGGATGTTGCTAGGTCCATGAACAATCACATGGTTCGATTTAATGAAAAGGAATCACGTGCATATTTGAAGTCCTTGCCTTGCTGACTCAAATGTTAATCTTTCTATCCTGAATTCTTGAATAGTCTAAACTGTTCAGGTGTTCCCAACCATGAATTGAATCTCAAAGTTGGAAAACCGGTAATGTTATTGAAAAATATCGATCACTCAAGGGGTTTATGCAATGGGAGCAAGGTTTGGCTTTATGTTTTTAATGGTTGAATTTGTATATATTCTTAAAATTTGTAATGTAATTTTTTTTAATTAAATATTTAGGTTGATTATTACAAACATGAGTTCCATATATCCTTGAAGCTAAGGTTTTTAATAGGAAGTAATGCTGAACAATTGGCATGGATACCCAGACTTTCATTAACTTCTTCTGATCCCAAATTGTCGTTCAAATTTCAATCGAGTTAATTTTTTATGATAGTTTCATATGCTATACCTATAAACAAAAGTCAAGGACAATCTTTTACTCATGTAGGATTTTTTTTTGCATAAGCCTATTTTTAGCCATGGAAATTGTATGTAGCTGTTTCTCGGACAACAAACTGACATTGCTTAAAGATCCTACTGCGCCATGATGACAATGGTGATCATCAAGAGAAATGTGATTTTTAATGAAAGTTTTATGCAATATATAATTTTGTTTTAAAAATATTCATATCAATTTTCATCATATTCACAATGTTTTATTTTTGTTAAAGTCATTTCATATAATTTATTTTTATCATTTTATATAAATAAATTATTATAGTTTCTATAATACTATATATGATGATATTTTGTTTAAAAAAAATATTCTCAACATGAAATATTAGATACTATTTTATATACATACATATATATATATATTTATATTTGTCACTTTATATATTATAATAAGATACTTACGAAAGTTATATGTTGTAAATTTCATAAATTTATTTAGAAAAGAATACGTCAACTTATATTGTTTTTAAATAAAAATATATTTTTGTCATAAAACGAAGGCTAATTATTACACAAATATATGTATTTTGATATAGATATATAACAATATTAAAATTATAAACCTTATACAAAATAGATAAAGTCATGAATGAAAACTCTTCAATGTAAACGATTTTCTTTTAACAAATCAATATTGTTATGAACAAAATTAAATGTTATTTAAAAAATAAAATTATATTAATTTAAAACTTATATTACTATAAACATGAAATTAAATAAAATAAAAATTATCAATATTTAATTAATATTTTATATTAATACAAAATAATATTTTAATATTTAAAATGTTAGATGATAATAATGATCGTGCGTTAGCACGGGTGCAATACTAGTTGTTATATAAATAGACAACTTGGATTTGAACAGCACATAGCTTGTTAGGTGATACATCATTACATATTAAAAAAATCTTAAACTAATTTTATTAGTACTATGCAGACGAAAATGACTATACAAATTAGTAAAGTCGAGACAAGAGTTAAACTTTTTCTACATGTAGTGATAATGTCTCGCCCCCGTAATCAAGTACATTATGGAATTATGGTTTCGCTCACAAAATACGACTTTTCAATTTTACGATTATTACACTACGAATTAATCAGAAGCTATCAACGAACGGAAACGAATAACTGAAGGAAATTAAAGAACATTCTCCTTCAGCCTATAGTACTCCAATAAATTGCGATCAAATCTCCATCATTCTTTTTCTCTTGGGAAAGATTTGTCCTCGAGTTTAATTGGATCACATCTCCATGAGCAATATTGATGAGGTGCTTAACGTTGAAAACATCAAAGTCAATCTTATTTTCATAGAAATACAATAATGCATCTACATATTTAATCTCAAAAATATTTGCACGCAGTACGTATGTTGCCCAAGGTCTTGAGACAGTAAGTAAGGGAAGATTTCAGTGAAGTGGCAAAATGAGTATCATTAGCAATAACTAATTTCAAGCCAAAAATCAGATTTTTCAATGCCTTTAAAAAAGTGTCCACGGATTTAACAGCAAGTTGATTCATCCTTTTTTCATTATTTTTATGGGTCTTTTCCTTTGATTTTTGTGCAATTCGGGCAGGAATTCAAAAGATTCAACTTGCTCTTAAATTATGATTTTGTGCAATTCAACTTGCTATTAAATTGTGGCCCAAATCAAAGGAAAAGGCCCATAAAAATTATCCCAAAAAATATTCAGCAAATCCCATGAGCTAAAGGCCCAACTATTTCCAAGGATTCAACTAATATAAGGTTTGGGGGCAGCGGTACATAACAACTATTTCCAAGGATTCAACTTGCGCTTGGGGTGTTTTAAACACTTAAAATAACTTTTAAAAGTAGTTATTTTCAAAGCTCCCTTTAATATAAGTTTTTGATGAATCGAGAGCTGATTATTGACATGTACATGCTCACAGTTCATGGATACACTTGACAACTAATTCTCAGGATGCTTGCATCTTTCTTCCAAACAAGTAAATCAACTCAATTTTTACATAAAAAACATGCGAAAATGCGTCAAAGTTAATTTAATCGAGCTCTAATTGCAAACACGAACATGAACGTATGGTTTTGTTGTTCAATCGGATGGCGGGTTTCTTTTTGAACCCAATACTTGCATAAATTATTTGTATCACAATAATACAGTATAATACAAATATTTTATACATCATGAGACCCTATAAAAAACATAGTCCATATCATTGCTCTCTCTCTCTCTCCTATATATATTAATTGAACACATGCAAGTCAAAACTCACAAGCTAGCTTAAATTGTTTGTCATGACCAAAAGTGAGGAGAATGGAGTTAATGAAATTTAAAAAAAAAAACCTTAATTTCACAAATTTTTTTATAGTCACCTACCAAGCATATATAATTACAACCATTTATGCATATATATATAAGTACATGCTCAAATCACAATTAAACTTCAACCAACTTAAAAGACAAACTCCTCACTAGGCAAAGGGGAATCAATCAATCATCATTATTAATTTGATGATATCAAACAAATTAAAATAAGTAATATCCACGATTAATTAATGATAACTAAAACTCTAATTCACCCAAGCTCTCAAGTATTTGAACAAGGACACTAATTTTGCCCTCACCTTCTTCTTCTTCCTCCTCCTCCTCCTCCTCCTCCTCCTCCTCCTTCTTCTTCTTCTTCTTCTTCCTCTTCTTCTTCACCTTCGCCTTCCACGTATATCCCTCCTTCCTTACGACGCCCTTTTCGTTTTTTCGTGTGCATCTTCTTCTTAATATTGTGCATCATCTCCTTAAGTTGCTCGCGATGCCCCGGATGCTCAATTTGATCATCATGCTTATCGTCTTCCTTCTTGTGCTCGTCCTCCTTTTTGTGCTTGAGTTTTTCTTCGATCTTGTGAATGAGCCTCGACATTTTTAATTTCTATATTTTTCGTCTCTCCTATTTAAGTTTTTGTGTACATCATTTGATGAGATGAGTGTGCATTTTATAGACAAGTAGCACAACGAGCTAGTTAATTAAAGGCTGAAAAGGATATATCAAAATATAGAAACCCAAATTGGAACATGTCAACATGAAGTAACGAGCTAGTTAATTAAAGGCTGAAAAGGATTTATCAAAATATAGAAACCCAAATTGGAACATGTCAACATGGATACTTCATCACGTTAGAAACTAATCCTATTCAAACCTAATAATTCGTTTTTATTTATTAATTTTTTTAATTGTTTTTTATATATATATAAACAATCAGTGTTCAGTGTCATAATTAATGGCATCCAGATCCGAGTGTACCGTGCACTATGAGTGCATTTTAGAAGTATGCAATTTATTATACTGAAAGATGTAAATTTGTTTACACTGAATCGTGCAACTATTTTTTTCATATTAACAGTTACACGGTTCAATGTAAATAAATCAGATCTTATATAAAAAATTACGTGGTTAAAAATGATGATGAGTCTTGCGGTCTTGTAAAAAATGTATATAAGACTTAGTCATGCGTACTGCGTGTGCCCAACAATCAAAGGATATTAATAGGAAAAAGGAATTCTTTTTTGCAAGTTGATATAAACAGACAGCTTGGGTTTAAACAGCACATGGATCAAGTTAGTTGGTTGGTGGTTAGACGAGGAAATGAAAGGAACTCCAAACAACCCAATTTTGACCAATATAGGCGGAATTCAAAAATAAAAATGATGTGATATAATTAAAAGAATTAGTTGATATATTGAACAGTATTAGTATTATATATACGTACAAGCTAATATTATTTTATCACATGAACTAATTTTTTTTAATATAAAGTATTTTTTTATGAAAATTGCTTGGTGAAAAAAGAGTTGACATACACTAAAAAAATGGAGAACTGTCTATGAAAATTTTCAAATTACTACGAAATTTTTCTATAAAATAATTTTGGTCCTTAAAAAGTCAGGATTGTTTACGATTTGCCTAACAATTTTTAGAATAATCTTTGAAAAAAATACCTACACAAATAATTCACTAGACAAATAAATTACCAACGAGCAATCTACCTACACATGTGTAATTTCCGTAAGCAAACTTACCTACACAAATAATTTTTTAGGCAATTTACATTTTCGTAGATAATTATATTTGTAGTTTAAAAATAGCATATATAATTAGAAAATTTTGTAGGTAAATCGTAGTCAAGTCTTACTATTTAAGAACGAAATTATTTTCGTTGAAAATTTCATAAGCATGTTGAAAAAATATTAAAATTTTTGTTGGCAATACACTAGTTTCTTGTAGTGTTAGGTGAATATTACTGCCATAGAAAAGTCAAAATTGTGTCATAATTATATGAAGTACATCATGCAATTGAAGCATACAACACTACAAGAAAATAAAGAATTGTCTACGATTTTTTTTAAATGGCTACGAAATTGTTCTACAAAAATAATTTTGTCTTTAAAAAGTGAGAATTGTCTACGATTTGTCTACCAATTTTTAGAACAATCTTTGTAAAAATATCTACACAAATATTTCTTTAGCCAAACAAATTACCTATGAGCAATCTACCTACACAAATAATTTTCTAGCCAAACAAATTACCTACGAGCAATCTACCTATGAGCAACTTACCTACACAAATAATTATTTTCTAGGAAATTTAAATTTCCATACACAATTATATTTATAGTTTAAAAATAATATATATAATTAGAATATTTTGCAGGTAAATTATAGGCAAATTTTATTATTTAAGAATAAAATTATTTTTATTGAAAATTTTGTAAGCATAGCGAAAAAAATTCGTAGGCAATGAACGGTTTTTTTAGTGCAAGTCTTAATGGCCCACTTATTCATACTACTTCAAAGAAGGGGCGAAAGAAAATGGAATGTTTCAAAGTTATTATAATATGTCCACCTGTTACATAAATAATTCATGATGATAATGTTTTATGACATGGTCTGATATTGTAATTATATTAGTGTTTACGTCGTAGTGGTTTTATGTACACAACATGCACACATATAAAAAAAACATGCACACATATGAGATTTATGTTGGAATTTACAATCAAGTAATACACAAATATACGCAACGGAATAAAATAATTCACCAACAATGAATTAACGAATTGCATAATTGAAAAACAAATTACGTAAACGAAATTCTTACAATGCTTCGTAAGCCAATTCCTCAACTACAAATAGCGTTGAATCTCTAGATGAACTTAAATTTTATGGAGAAAATTGATTCTTGTGTGTTATTCTAAATCCCTAGAATCCATATATATAGAGGTGGCTTTGCTTAAAACCTAAGCAATTTCCTATTAGAAAATTAAAGCCCAATTCCATCTTGAATTTGACCTAATCAAATCCTACAGATTTATTTCCCTATATATATGTCCTACAATAATGTATCAAATATTTTATTATGGAATTCCTAATTAATTAAATCTAATTTAATTAAATAATAATAATAATTCTATATAATTATTTTATTTCTTCATAAATTAAATATTATGATCAAATAAAATATTTAATCAACCAATTATAATTTGCAAACGATAGTTACCTATTGTGTGACCCATATGCCCTCATATATCAAGCGATTAATCAAATTAACGGTCTTAATTGAACCCTAGAAAATAAATCAGACAGTCTCAATATATGAGGTACGTTGCGAGGAATAACAACTACCTGTAACATGTGGGTTATTGTGATGATATCATTTCATTCACGAATACTCAGATTAGGCTTAGAACATGATGAAGTGACTATTCAAATAACTTAATCACGTTATCTCATTTTACTAATTGATCACGTATGTCACATTTGGACATCATTCTAAATGTGACTTGCATTGGTCAATGACTAACGATCCAATTAGTTACGAGAAGACGAGTATTCTCTCTAAATCTATTACGAGGAATGAATTCTTTTCTTGACTCAACTACCACGCACATGCACTTCGTGATGAACTCAATCCATGTCATATCTACCTTTGAAGAGTGCAAACATCGGTCATGGTCAAAGTCTATCACTCCGCACATGTCGTGCGTATTGACCTCAAGTCAGAAGAATATCATATTGTTCCCACTAACCGAGACACCTGTAGACACTTAAATATAATATATCAAACGATTTCTAGGTGCTTATACCAATACCCTATAAGGTATTTGTGCATCCATCATGAGACACCTTGTATCTCATAGTTGTGAGAATCACTATACCCTCTAAGGATATATGACACAAATCGCTCATCAATCTCAACTGTATCATCAATATTCAATTATTGATGATTCTCGATTGGACTACTTTTAGAACCATGTCATAGTCATCTGAGATCTCATATTTTCAATGACAACATTAGCTCATGAACATATTTAGTGTAATAACAATAATTTAAATTGAACTACTTATTAATTATTATAATTATATAAGCTAGTTCATGAGTATATTCATGACCTGACGAATCAAATATCAATAAGCTTGAATTTGTATATTTATATCGACAAATTTTATTAAATTATTTCAAATAAATATTTTTCAAATCAAATCTCGAATAATTGATTTTATACATCCCTATATGCCAAAATTCCTCTAAGCGCTAATCCGCAATAGTTGAGTGTATAGAACAACAAGTTTTTCTTTTCGTTCAGTAACTTAGGGTAGGTTGTTTCGCGACTATTCCAGCGGATTTTGAATTTTACAATCTTAAATCCTCATGTGTTTTGAGATTTAAAGTAAGGATTTTGAAATTCTATTAATCATACTCTACATCATAATCTATTACTATTACTCTATATTTTATTCTCTCAATACACTCACATAATCTATTTTTTTATTCTCCCAATATACTCAAAATAATATAATAATATCATATCAATCATCTTTTCCACCATCCTACCCTATAAAATCTCATAATAAGCATACACCTTAACTATTCATCAAGATTTTAAAATCCTAGGATTTCAAAATTCGGATTTCTCACATCCACTATAAGCCCAAAACGAACATACCCTTAGTGTGTTCAAAAATAAATCATTTACTTTCTTATTTTTATCAATTTTGGTCTTAAGATGTTCGATTTTGGTCCCATTTGGCTGGAAAAAAAAAATCACTGGAGTTACACACGCGTGAACTAAAACTAGGGAGAACTAAAATTCTGTCTAAAAAATTAACAAGGAAAGGGTTCGGTTATCCACACGCCCATCATTAGGAGATACACCCATTAAATAAAAAAAATTGAATAGAAATCCAATACTACTCTTATTATCTTAAATTTAATATTATTAAAATTTTAAAACCCTAGTTTCCCCACGTCTGCAGCCTGCCACCATTCGTCGCCATCTGCCGCCGCCCGCCGCCTTTTTCCTCTTCCTCAATTTGTGGTCCTTTTTTTTTTAAGACATTTAATCTGTCTGAATCTGATTTTTTCCTCAAAAGAGAGAGACAACAGATGGAGATTTAACAATTTCACCACCAGCCGCCGCCGTCCGCCATCATCTGCCGCTGTCCCTTTTCACTGCCTTGATTTGTTATTCTTTTTTTTTCAGACATTAATTTGTTTCTGATTCGTGCGAAATGAAGATTTACCAGGAATTCGTGGGGGAAATTTGGTGTGCGGGAGTTAGAAAATGGGGGAGAGAAGTGGTGGGGCAACAGACGACGGCGTGGCGTGAGGCGGCGGCGGACGGCGTAGCGTAAGACGGCGGCGGCTGATCGTGGCGGACGGCGGCGACTGATCGTGGCAGACGGCGTAACGTGAGGTGGGTATACGAAAATTCTTTACCGGAGGATGGCAGGGATTGAAGAAGGGAAAGAATAGAAGAAAAAAGAAAATTTAGAATAAAAAGGGGTATATTGGGTAGTTTGTAATTTGGTGTGAGTGTATCTCCTAATGTTGGGGGTGCGGATAACTGGACCACTAACTTGGCCCAAAAAAATGGAACAAATCATGACCCAAGTAGAAAGTTACAAGACTTCGAACAAGTCCAAGAGAAACGAGAAAGCAGCCTAATGGGCCCAAAGAAGTCAATCTTTACCCAAATGAAGCCTTTATAATTAGCTTTATAAGTCTCCGGTCAAACTTATTTATAGTATGAATTTCATACAATTACACTTACATACTAATACTATTATACTTATCCGTTGATATCATTATACTTATAAACTATAATCATAGTATTAAATGCTATTAATATTAATTTAGTGATATCAATTTATGTGTAATAGTATTAGTTTCATACTATAAACAAGTTTCATAGGAGAGTTTGAGTTACAATTAACAAGAACTGTTATCGAATATGAAATTATGAACATGCATCTAAACGAATTTTTTTACGGGCAAACTTTTTTTTCCCAAAATGAAATGTCCAAACTATTTCTTGTCCAATGTGTGTAAAAACCTTTTTTTCCCTTAATAACATATTTGCTCTTATTAAATTAATTTACATCCCTTCCACTAGGTGGTGCATAGATTGCACTACTCATCTGCTACTCATGCACAATTCATCCACATGCGACTCTTTTTAGTAAGTGTAACTAAGTCATAAGAGGGTAAATTTTTTTTTTTAAACAAACATAGGCAAAAAAGAGTTTGATCATTCCACCAAAAAAAAAAAATGATTTAACGAGGAAAATTAGTGAGGGTAAAAGAACCTTCGGTATTTAACGAGGGTTTTAACTAGGGATGTCCTGAACGAGAGCTTTAATGAGGGTACCGCCCTCGTTAAATTTAACGAGGGCAAATACCCTCGGTAAAGCCGTCATCAAAGTCAACGAGCGTCAGGCGCCTTCGGTAAATGTGTACCGTGGGCTCAGCAGAGCGCCTCCCGCCCTCGCCAATCCGCCCCTCTGACGCCCCTGACTTACCTCTGCGCGAGGCGCATTTGCCGAGGGCAACTGCCCTCATAAAGGCGCTCGCCAACCATCCCCTGCCCTCATTAAGGCGCTCGCCAACCGCCCCCTCATAAATACACTCGCCAACATGCATTTAAGCAGCATTTGAGCGCCCATTTCTCTCATTTGGTGCAGCTCGGTTCTCCTCCTCTGCATAGTTTAAGGGATGTTTTAATTTCTTTTTAATTGTTATTATATAAATATTAACTTATTTATTTTTTTAATTTGGGCAGATTGTAGCTCGTCGTGGGCGCCGAATTAAGGTATGTTTTTTTTTATTGTTATTACATAAATATTAGTTGTTTAGTTGTTTAATTGTTTAATTTTTTAGTATTAATTATTTGAATATTGTTTAGTATTAATTAGTATTTAATTATTTTAGTATTATTTCGTATTAGTAATTTAAATTAATGTGAAGTGTGTATATTGTGCATGTATTAGTTGTTTAATTATTTAGTATTAATATATTGTGTATTTAGTATTAATTGTTTATGTATTTAATATTAGTTGTATTAGTTTAATGTTTAATTAATTTTGCTTAATTTTGGTTGATAGTTGTATATTTTAGTTTAATTTTGTATATATTAGTTATTTTAGCTTAAGTTTTTGCTAATACGTGTATATAATTAGTATTATTTAGTTTAATTTATGCCATTTGTGTATATATAGTATTAATTAGTTGTTCAATTATTTATTGTTTATGGTATGTTGGATGTTGGAGTGGAGGGATAGATGTTGATCTGTTGGGGTTATACTGAAAAGTATGTTTTTACTTTGTATAACCAAACTGAATTTTCTTATTTATTTACTGAAATAAACTATTAATCACTGCTGCATTAAATATGAATGAATGTTCTATATATTTATTGCAAACCCGTTCAATAAGTCAAGACGTGACACGTTGTAGTTAATTTGGTGATACCAGATCACGGAAGATCAAATTAACAGCTCCTCGTAATTAAGTACAAAATTTACAACCCAGATGGAAATGAACAAACCATCATGAAAGGTTGAAGTGTAAGACCCAGATTGACTTGTCTTGACCAAGGGATTACACTAGCGCATTTAGGTGTCTTGAATAAGGACCTCTGGGAGGACAAATTCTTGGTACTGAATATACAAGAATTAGACCTCAGTGGTGTGTTGTTTCTTAATCTCCGTCCCTTAAATAAGATCGTGTGAAATTAATAACTATTGCTTTGACTTATGATGGGAAGAGAGTCAATGCGATTCGATACCTTATATCTTGGGCAATATTATTAATTACATGACGATTCTTTGACATTTAATCGAGAATCGCGTCTGAAATCGTCTTGCTTGATTTGTCCCCGTGGTGGGCTCGGACCTTTATCGTACCAAATCTTGCAAGTGAAAATTTATTTCCTGGTATGGATAATAAAATTTGAAATTGTCTTTTACTCCAGGACACATATATTAATTAATATAAAGCTTGTTGAAAGGTTAAATTAATTAATGGACTAGAATAAAATTTGGCCCAATATTAGATGGATAGTTCAATAATAATTTTATAGTGTCCATTGAATAAAATTTGTCCAATCTTAATTCTCCAATCTTAATTCCCTCAAAAATAGCTCAAAATAAAGTCCAATTAATGAAAGAGAGAAGAAAATATTTTGCTAATATTTCCTAGCATAATTTTCGAAAAATATGTATGGAAAAGGAAGAAAAGATTGTCTTGATTTTCTTGTAGATATTTTATGGAAAGAGATAAATATTGTAGGAATACATAATTATCCCATAAATTCAAGAAGTCAAATCTTGATTTTTTTTCCCTTGTTATTTTCGAAAATATGGGATAAAAAGGGGAAGAGATTTTTATGGAAAATTTAATTAAGGAAAAAAGAATATAGAAGATATATTCAAGATTTCTTGGAGACCAAGAAAAAGATTTTCTTCCTTATTTTCCTACACTAAAAATCGGCGCCCCTACTCCCTATTTATAGGGGATGAATTTTTCATTCCCAAGTGCAATTCCATGTGTTGAAAATATTAGAAATCCACAAAGGTGGTAGCATAATATTTTTTGTTTTCTCTCTTGTTAAAATCGTTCGTGCGAATCCTCCCACCGGGTTACGTTCGTGGACTTTGGGACATATTTGGGAAGGCACTTTGGGTTGATCCATCATCTCAACGGTTGTCTCTACAAGAGGTATGTAACCTCGTAACTCCTAGTTCCGCATGTTTAGGATTTACGTGAATTACGTGTACGCATGTTGTTTAATTATTATGTTGAACTGATTTAGTATTAATTCATGTTAGTAATTAATTATTTAATTTGAATATGTATTTAAAATTATCTCGAATAGATCCGGGCACCCATAATTTTCCCAACATGATAGACTGTCAGAAAGGAGCTATAATCAAATGGTTGAGGCGATTCGTGTTCTTTGTCCGAATAGTCTGGTGCCCAAGAAATTTTCTGATAGCAAACAACTGATGAGTGAGATGGGTCTTCCAGTGGAGAGGATCCAGTGTTGTGCGGGTAACTGCATGTTATACTGGGGTGCAAATGGTGAACTTGAACATTGTAAGTTTTATGGGAGGCCACAGTTCAAACCTGTTACTCGTGGTGTGGTTGGTCGACTTAAAAAGAAGTGTCCTTTTAAGGAGATGTTCTACTTTCCTATCATTCCGCGACTGCAAAGGTTGTATCAGTCGAATGCTACATCGAAGGCTATTACATGGCATGCACGTCCCTCTAATTACCACTCTGGTGTCATGCGTCACTCTGCAGACTCACAGGCTTGGAAACACTTGGAACAGTCGCATCCTGAATTTGCTTCAGAAATTCGGAACCTGAGGTTGGGCTTGAGCACTGACGGTTTTCAACCGTTTGGGGCGCATGAGAAACAATATTCATCATGTCCAGTGATAGTGACACCGTATAATCTACCCCCATGGTTGTGCATGAAGGATCAATTAATGTTTCTTACGGTTCTGGTGCCAGGTCCAAGAATCCAAAGGATAAATTGTTGATTAATCTCTACTATTAGTTTAAGAGAATAGTTTAAAATATTTATTTTAAAACAAGATTAATATAGGTATTGATTTTGCAATTTTATTGAAAATATTTTTTTTTTTAAAAAGATCAATATGTAATGTGTTAGTAAATACTATATATGTAATTAGGATGATTGATTAATTTTTTTATTGAAAATAATTTAATTCGAATGTATTCGAATTGCATTTAGTGTGCACGTGTTACTATAGTGAAAAAGAATATGAAAATAATTATTTGAAAATTTTATAAAAATAATTAATAACAATATATATATATATATATATATATATATATATAAAAATGTACTCATAATAATAAATGATGCATAAGAATATAAATATTTATTTCAAAATTTTATTATAAATATTTTAACTAAATCAAAGTATATATGCATGACAAACAATTAAAATAAATGATATAAGAAAAAAAAAATCAACAAAACACAATATATAATACCTATACAATTAAAAATACATTCTTAATCAATAACCCGTCTAGCCCAAACCGTTAGACACCTACACATAAGGTCTCCATATACCGGGAGGTCGCGTGTTCGAATCTCATGGAGGGCGAATTTCGCCCATATTAGCTGCTACAGTGCGGGGCCTCGCGTGGCCCAGTGGTTCGTGGGTTCTCGCGGAGCCTCGCCAGCCCGGGATCGAAACCTGGCTGTTACATTTTTAAATCGCCAATTAATTTCGCAAGGGCGTAAACGCACGGCAAAATGCTCGCCAAATTAGCGAGGGCCACGTCGCCCTCGGTAAATTAAAGTTGTCAGCCAGCGAGGGTCCCGTAGCCCTTGTTAAACTTTGCGTGGGGTTTTACCGAGGGCAGGTGGTCGGGAAAAAGGTGAGGGCGCCTTGCCCTCGTTAAACTGGCATGTATCAGACCCCTCGTTAATACCCTCGCTATTTGCCGAGTGTTTTTGAAAACCCTCGTTAAACTGTTACCGACCAGCACTTTATCGATGGATGTTTTCCCTCGTTAATACCCTCATTAAACCCTTTTCCCTCGTTAAAACCCTCCTTAAAACCCTTTTTAAATGGGATGTATTTTGTGGTGTTCTATATGGGACATTTTTTACTATTTCCATTTTTTAAAGAGTAGCTACTATTGGCAAAACAACAATTCACAATTTCCACAAGTAAATACAGTTCTCAATCTTGCAATGCTTCTTCTTAATACTTGCATGAAAAATAGTAAAAGTACTCGAACAACAAAGCTTTCACCTACTTTATTTTCTACTTATTTAGTCACTGCCACCACCACTGTCACTATCACTCTCACTCTCTTCCTCCTCGTTTTCTTCTTCGCCTTCCTTGCATTTTTCACCCTCATTACCACGGCCTTTGCCCTTGCCTTTTTTAGCACGTCGACGATGGCTCATCTTGTTCTTAATTTTGTGCATAATCTCCTTCACCCCGCCTTGCTTGTTTTGATCATCATGCTTCGGTTCTTCCTCCTTCTTCTTCGACTTAAGGTGGAGCCCGCCCTCCATCTTGTTCTTGATTTTTTCCTCAATCTTGTGAATGATTTTTGACATTTTCTTGTTTCTATATACCTTGTTCGTATTTCCTAAGTTTTTGTGTGCTTTGTTTGATGTAAGAAGATTCATTTTTATGCATGACAACCAAAAGTCAAAAGGGAGAGGAAAATATTTATCAAATATACAACACAAATTGGGAACATGGACACCTCTTAATTCACGTACTAACAACCAAAGAAAAACCTTTCAAAAAAAAAAAAAAACCAAAGAAAATAATTTTAAACACTAACAAGTTGATATGCGTTGACTCGTGCAAGGGCATCAATAATTCAATATAGTTTCTGGAAATTAAAGTCAAGGAGAGAAATCCTGCTGGCTGGTACATTAATTAATAATGCAAGATTGTTCTTAGATGAAATCATAGCAGACCTTTCATCTTAATCATGATTTTGAGGTGAAGTTAGACTTTGTGAACGTGGGTAACCACACTTAAAAAATGAAAAGTTAATAAAATTACAATATTGAATTGAGGGTGATTTACAATTAATAAATAAGCGGTAATTAAAGATATAAATAATTAAAGATTAAAATTAAAAAATTAAAAATTAATAATAATACCATAAATAACTTTTCACGTAAATTTAAAAATTTAATTCACTTTAAATGATAAGAGATTAGGGAAAAAATGAAAGAGATTAGAACGTGTTTGAGCGCAAGTTTTGCATTTGCCTATTTTAAGGTGATATGTTGACGTCGGAGATATATATGGAAATAGATATTAAGATAAAATTCTAATTTTTAATTAGTTAATTCAATTCTCTAATTATAATGTTAAACTTGATTATTTATATTTTATAATATGAAATGCTTAGCAAATAAAATATATAAATATTAAAAGTGTCTCTCTTATGAAATATTGCACATAAACCATACGTGTAATATCAATTATATTATGTATGATATTAAAATATCGCAGTTCAATCAGGTCGAGGAATTAGGGTGCAGTATTTGACAGCATTCAGGCAGGAAAATGTTAAAAAAAAAGGTCGTAAATTGGCGATGGAGAAAAATCGCATAAATTCGACGAAGATGATCTTAACACTATATAAATGAAAATCACACAGTTTATTGAACACCATATTGATTAACAACACCAACGAAATTGAAATCTATCAGATAATCATAACATCACTGATCTCTAATTCAGGTATTCATGTGTAACTACATGAACAAAGAAAGTGTTACTACAAGAACAAAAGAGTGTTTCGACATGAACTAATAATACATTTTTGCTCATGCAGTAACACAATTTTGTTCATACAATCACACAATTTTTAGCAGTATGAAAAACAGGGGAGGAACGTGAGAAAATTAAGGTTTAAAAAATAATACAAAAATAACATTTAACTGTGAAATATCAAAGTCTCAAGAATAAAGATAAAAATGGAAGAATCTGGACATGAAATACCTAGGGAAGAGAAACTCAAAAAGTATGGAGAAGAAATAAGGAAAAAACAACATATTGAAGAACAACACCAAACAAATCTAAAATACTATCAGATAATCATAACATCACATTACTCAAATTCAGTGACTCATATGTTATTAAATGAAAATGGAAGTATCTGGGCAATGAAAACACTATTTGATTTAGTGGTTCATGTGTTACTACACGAACAAAGTAATATTACCACAAGAACAAAAAAATGTTACTGCATGAACTAATAACACATTTTTGTTCATGCAGTAATAGTCTTTTGTTCATATAGTAACACAATTGTAGCAGTATAAAAGCACGAATGTAAAAAGATGATCGTAGAATAAGGGAAAAGACGTCATGGGTCTAGGAGAGAGGAGAGATAAATTTGAATAGGATGACAAGAATGAGAAGAAACAAAGATTGCAAAAAAAAAAGAAGTATCGCGTGAAGAAACCATCATAGAAGTGCGAGAAGAAAGCGAGAAAGAAGAAGGTTACCCGCGTGTTGGTCAGAGATTTAATTTTGAGTATAAAATGTATAATTGCACAAATTTTAAAATATGCAATATTGCATATAAATCTTTACCAAATATTAAAATATGTAATATTAAATACAATCTAATCAAATTATAACATAAATATATAAATTAAATTATAAAAAATAACATAACTTCATCAATATCTCCATCATAATACACGTGTAAATTTACATAGGAATTTACTCAATTTACAATGTAGTAAATATTTCCATAAGGCGGTTGATTTAATTATAAACATGCAAATCTTCCACAAAATAAGGTAATATATATGTGTATTATTTGGGAGTAACACTTATGTGAATCAGATTCACATATGAACTTTATCATTGTTATGTGTAAAAACTATCACTGTTATGCACAAAAACTTTCACTGTTTAAAAATATAAAGCATTTTCTATATAGTGATTGTTTTTGTTCATAACAGTGATAGTTTTTATACATAACAGTGATACTTAAATAACCGATTTCATAACATGAAGCAGGTCAATATAAGTTTTTGTCATTATTTGGTTCTATATATGTATATATTTTTAATTGATTAATATAATAAGAAAGTTGAAGATTCGGAATCCTGAAGCAAAAATAAAAGGAAACTTATTAATAATATAAAATTTATATCATTACATCTATAAAATAATATTACTATATTTATTAACTGATATTATTACAAATATAAATTAAAATTATAATATTAAATACTATTATCATTAATTTATAAGAATAATTATATTAATTTATAAGTGTAATTATTTCATAGAAGAGGTTGTGAAATAAAGAAATTGAAAGGGTCTAAAATTATTCTATCGCAAATAAAGGCACGATATTTTTGTAGAGTAATCTTCAAACCAATTAGTGGTCTTAATATATGCAGACACTTCATGTGTAGAAATATTGTCATCTATTTTGGACCATGTATTACTCCAACGCGTGAAGCACCTAATTGACGAGGATTTAAATATGTCTCAACAGATTTTTCAGCTCATTGCTGAGTGTTATAGTTCATGACAGTCCTGCGGAATATAAAGATAAAAAAGTAATTTGTAAATATTAATAATTAATTCGCTCATTGAAACCCAAGTCAAAGAATGAACGTGTTATGTTTGTAATGGAGAGGATTCCATTGCAGTTTCCAGAAAAATATAATAAAGGCAACCTAAACACAACAGGAACACAAACCAGTCTCTTTTTCTTTTGTAACTCAGTAATATATTTCCATTATTTGCAAGCATCTCTGCAGAAACAGAGTCATAACCAACCAGCAAACATTACACAAACTCACGCAAAACACCAGTACGACGACGTATAACGTCGCACCTCAATTATTTAAACATAAAACAGAAAAACAAACCCACAAACTAATCAATCAACAAATCAATTAATCAATCGCTGTCGCTGCTGCTGCTGCCATCGCCGTGCTTCTTTTCATACCCCTCGCCGTGCTTCTTCTTGTCCTTCTTCTTCTTCTTGTCGCCGTCGTGGCAGTTGGCGCCGCCCTCGCCGTGGATCTTGTCCTTGATCTTCTCCACAAGGCCTTCCTTGTGTTCGGGCTCACCGTAGCCGTATTCGGGCTTTTTGTGCTCGCCGTAGCCGTGTTCGGGCTTGTGCTCGCCGTAGCCGTGTTCGGGCTTGTGCTCGCCGTAGCCGTATTCGGGCTTGTGCTCGCCGTAGCCGTATTCGGGTTTGTGTTCGGCGTAGCCATGGGATTCGGGCTTGTGCTCGTCGTGTTTCTTTTCGCCTTCCTTGTTGCCTCCCATGCCGAGCTTCTCTTCGATCTTGTGGATGATTCCTGCCATTTTTGTGAGAGAGAAATGAAATAAAAGAGTGTTTGTTGTATACAGTGTGAGATTTGGGGTTGATTGTGGTTGTGAGATATGGGGGAGTTTCTGCTCTATTTATAGACTCCAAGATTTTATTTTTTAATAAAGGAGGGGTGATTAATTATGACGTGGTTTAGATTATCTTAATTAACAAGTAATATGGTGTGTCACCATTCCATAAAGAGAGACTCGTGTGCACCTTAAAATTATATAATTTGTTGTATTAAAAAAATGTAAAGTATTTTTTTATATTGAATCATGCAATTATTTTTTTATATTAATAGTTGCACAGTTCAGTGTAAAAAAATTATATTTTTTAATATAATAAATTATATAATTATAAAATATACTATAAATGTGTGGTGCACTTGAATACATATAAAATTTAATCTTTCGTAAAATATATAAAAATAATTGGGTGAAAAGTGATGGTACTTAAAACAATATAAAAAATTAAAATACATGATGAAAATGCATTTCTTTACCATGATTGAGGTTTTTGAATTCCTATTTTTCGAATTGGATATTTTAAAATTTCATAAAACCCTATTTTATGAGTAATACATATACTTTTCATGCACAATTCATTATATAACATACATTATCCCTGTTATTCTCTCATACTTCTTCAATTCTTTTAACTCATGGTGAGATTTTTCCTTTGAGATCCTCGTGCTTTTGGCCTTTGCCCTTACTCTGGGCTTTGTGGTTCAGGTTGTGGCGCAGGTCGTCATCAGGTATTTTCATTTCGACTTATTTTCGGCACAATTCCGCGATGGCTTCGTCAATGTCCTTTGGGGTAATAATTTCTCTGGTTTTCTTGGTCATAAATAATCCATATTTATAGAGTTTGGGAGAGTGGAGCACACTCTCCCGGGTTACAAGTACAAAGAGCCGAAAGTGACTCTGCAATACATTAAATGCTACAAGACTGATGTGACTTAAGTCAGAGGTCGTTGGGAGGTCGCTCGAGGCGTTATGACCTCAGGCACCTCGCTAGGACGTCGTTTAAGATAATCCCTGATTTGCAGGGATTTAGCCGTTTAAGCATCTCTAATTGTCAATCATAACTGTCTTTTACTGACTTATCTCTGATTAGGACTTTCTTTAGGTTAGTTCCTCGGCCGCCGACATTGGTCAAATAGTAGTTAATGCTCTGCAATTGTGTCAGTCTGAGGTCAATGAGGTCTTTCCAGGTCGTGTGTTCCGTGTTCGGTTTGCCTTTAATCTTGCTATATCCCGCGAGGTGTTACACTTGTAGGAAATTTGATCTTATCTTCGCAAGACTCTTTCTTGGTTGCGTCCGACCTCGCTCGATATGCACACAACAACAGACATACTCTTTAGTTATATAAGTCACACCCTTAAATAATATAAGTCACACCCTTCAGTTATCACTACGACATTCTTTACTATAATATAAGTCACACCCTTCACTTTTATGAGTAATATTCTTTATAGTAAAAAGTCACACCATTTACAATAAAGTCACATTCTTTAGTAATATAAGTCACACTCTTAAACCAGTTTCACCGTGAAACTTGTTCACGCTATATTTTACCTTAAAAATAACATATAATAATAAATTTGTCCTTAATTAATAAATAATTTTATTATCATATTTCCATAATTTTAGCATCCCACAAACCGCTGAAATGTAGGAAAAGGGCAAAAAGGTTGAATATCTTTATAAATTATAAAAAAATATTAGGAGAAGATCTACTACTCCCTCCGTCCCAAATATACAGACTTATTTTCCTTTTATGGATGTCCCAAATATATAGGTTTGTTTCTATATAAAGTAATTTTTTCTAATTAATTTATTAATATAACCTTATGCATTAATTAGGTTGGAAACCTATGTTTTAAAAACCCGGTCCGACCGCCCGTTGGCCGAACTGCCTGACCGGTGAATCACTCTCGCACCGGTCCAATAGGAGGTATAAAAATCGCTATTGGACCGCTACCCCGGAAACCGTAAAAACCTATTTGAAAACCGGCCAAAACCTAAACCCTGGCAACTGTTAAACCCATGGTTTTTGACCTTTCATTAAAATAATAATATTTTTTTTTTTACGACCGGGGATCCGTGGAGAGGTGGATGGCCGTATCATGGCCGGCGTAAGGGCGGGAGCCTGGAAGCATGCGGACGGCGGAGGAAATGGTGGGGGTGGGATGGCGGAGAGGTCGTGGATGGCGAGGCGGGCTGACCTGGGAGTGGGGGTCGATGGCGAGGAGCCGGCTTACTAACGGCACAGACAATGGTGGGTAGATGTCGGATTGGCTTTGGAGGGAGGAGGTGAAGACAAGCGCAGAAATTTGAAGGGCAAATTTGAAGGGACCAACCAAGTCTAGCACGCAAAGTTTTTCCTTCTTCTTTCTCTCTTTTATTTATTTTCCTTTTACCTTCAATTATTATTATAAAAATGAAAATGATATAGTTATTGTGACGAAATTATGAGATTTTTAGTCTGTGTGATTAGTATCAATTTTTTATTACCCAAAAATTACTAGTATCAAAGTTTGAACTTTGAAGTTTGAAGTATTTTTTGATCACTTTTATATTCACTTATCATACTCTATATTTTGAATTTTTTAAAAAATTATGCATATTATATATATATAATATTTATTATGATGTCATACCGGCTCAATCTGGCACAATCCGGTCCGACCTCGGTCCAACCTTTTTTTGGGGTCGTCCGGCTCAACTTCTGGTTCCGGTTTTTAAAACATAGTTGGAAACTATAATAATTATTAAATAAGGGTATAATAGAAATTTGGTTTGTTTAATTTATTTTTTTTTGTCTGATTTTTTATCGTGTAAAAAGTCAAAAGAAACATATATTTGGAAATGGAGGCGATTTTTGAAAAAGGGAAGAATGGAAGAGGATTTATTAATAAAGGTAACATAAGAATTAGGGGAAATATGTTTTTTAGTCCTTTTAACTTTGCTAAATTTTAATTTTTGTTCTCTTGACCTTTTAATTTTGATTTTCGTCATCTAGCTTATACGTTTTTTATTTTTTAGTCCTATAATATGCTATCATATTCATAGGTCACTTAGCTGGTAAATTTGACATGAAATAAATAAAATAGGGTAAATTAAAAAAATCTGGTAAAAAGAAAATCAAATTTTTTTGGCACCTTTTATCCATAAGAATGTGATGTTAAAAATCATATATTAATAAAACGGATGGAGTAATAATTTCATTATTATTTATTTTTTCAAAATCTTATCTCACTAAACCTTACAAAATCTTAAAACCCAAAAAATCTGAAAATTATGATTTTTAACTAAAAGAAAAGTTTCCTTGTCGTTTTGCAATCGACATCCTTTTAACATACTTTTGTGTTTATTACATAAAATAGGTGTATGGGCCCCACAAAGCACGCGGCATCATGGGCATGGCTCGCGTATTGACATTATTGCCTTTGATCTTATCGCGAATCTCTCCAAATCAAATCTCTCTATTTCAGAATAAATTAAATATGATCGAATATGTTTTTAAGTAAAATCAAGTAGTATTAATTAAGATTATTCGTGCCCTGTCAAAAAAAAAATTAAGAATATTCGTGCTGTCTGCTATTTTATTTACTTTTTTAGGAAAATATTCTGGGCGCGTATTTCCATATCAAGTGCCATTCCCGAACTCAACCCGATCCGAACTTGAATCGGGCCGAGTGGTTCATGGTTCACCTGCCCCAAATAGTTCTTGGTTTAGGGTTCATAGTTTAGGGTTTAGATTTATATAATTAATTTCAGTAATTATATTAAAAAAATTACCCGACCCGGATTCAACCCGATCCAAACCCAAACTCGGTCCGAGTGGTTCATGGTTCTTACCCTATTAGTTCGTGGTTTTAGGGTTATAGTTTATGGTTTAGGTTTATATAATTAATGAGAAGATTGAATTAATTAAATAAACTAATTAAATAATTATATATATATGTGGTCATAAACATAGCGATCAATATATATTTTATAAAAAACTGATATGATCAAATCCGTTAATTATCAATATGTTACAACTGAAATTTAATTGAATTGTACGTTCATGATGAATCCCTATATTTCAACAACTATGATCACAATTAAGTAGACATGTGGGGCGGTACCACAAAATGATGACAGTCACGGAGTAAGTGACCTAATTCACTATTAAATGGGTTATATTAATTACTTTTGACCACTACTTATGGTCTTGATTTGTAATGAGGATTTATGAAAATAATTTCAAATGTCTCAATATAAAAAAAAATTATACAGATGCAAACGAATTATCCAAACTCAATCATGATAGGTAGAATGTCAAATATTAAAATGCGAAATAAAATTTATAAATTGCGAATTATCCAACTATTATTTACATATTTCAATGATATTTCTTAGATAAAATATTATTAATTATGAAAAATAACAAGTTTTATGCACGTTACGTGTCATATACTAATACTTTGTGTTATAATAAATCTGTTGATTTTGTACCCATGAATGAATATATAAGGTGGACCAATGAATGGGACATGTGACATCAAAATTAATGGATAAGAAACGAACTAATCCCAGAATCATGGTGCTCCACATCAAAGGACAAGGTGGCATTATTATAGCCGACGACAAAATAAAATTAAAGACTAATTCCTAAAAAAAAAAAAAATATGTATCAATTTAGGCAAAGTATAGGGTGAACAAATTTCACGGTGAAACTAGTTATGGAGTGTGACTTATATTATTAAAGAGTGTGATTTTTTACTATAAAAAGTAGTATTACTCATAAAAGTGAAGGGTGTGACTTATATTATAGCAAAAGGCAGTGATAACTGAAGGGTGTGACTTATATTACTAAATAATGTGATTTATATTATTAAAGAGTATGTTTATAAAACAAAAAACAAAAAAACATAATTTCACGTGAATAAGTTTCACATCATACCAACTCTTGAATTTAATACATAAATTTATAAATGTAGTTAAATGAAACCAATTTACACAAATGGCGCTAAAATACTAATATAAAATTTGATTTTCATATCACTCGATTTTAATTTTTTTTTTCTTTGTGTTCTTTATGAGTGGGAAAGAATAAAGGTGAGTGATGGCAATTTAGTGAAAAAAACATAGTAGAAACACATGAAATAGGGGCAAGTTGGAGATATAAAGGTGGACACATCATGAATGTGATTTACCAAATATTCTACATGACCAACTTTGCCGACACAATCACCCTATTTTACTCCATCTCCTTCCGCCACGTGTACGGTTCAAGATTCGCTACTCACCCAGGTGCATGCATAGTAACTTTCCAAATAAAAGGTAAAGTTAAATGTAAAATTGATTTTTTTTTAAAGGCCAAGTTTTGGGACTAAGTGTTGTATCTTGTTTCGAGTCGTATTTTGCGTTCATTCATACTATATTTTAGATTATGTAATTTATTATATTGAAAATATGCAATTTATTTATCTTTGAGCAAAAGAATCAAGTTAGTATGAAAAAAAATAGTTGCACGATTCAGTGTAAATAAGTTGCATCTTCCAATATAACAAATTATACGATTTTATAATGAACTATCAGTGCACGGTGCACCTGAATGCACATGAGACTCATTCAAATCTTGTATGCATCAGGTGCATCGTGCACTTTATAGTATAATTTAGATTATTGATTTATGATGTTGATGGAACCGTATATTTGTATAAACGTTTTTTAAAAATATTGTCTTATTAGTTTATTAAAAAATTTAATTTACTAAAAAGGCTCAAATCGGAATAAAAAATTACTCCCTCTGTCCCAAAATTATTGTCCAGTATTCTATTTTGGGCGTCCCACAATTTTTGTCCACTTTCCTAAAATGGAAAGTTTCATCAATATAAACACCCTTCACAATACATATAAATTACACCAATTGCCACTCACTTAACCCAATTAAATACAAAATCTAAATCTCCTAATCCCACCTTTATTAACTAACCGGCCCAACTTAACCCCCTAACTCATCTATACCGGCACTTTATTCCCTAAACCTAAACCACTCATCAATTTTTTCTCTCCCCATCACCTCACAAACCCTAGCCTCTCTTCTCTCTCTTCTCTCTCGATTCATTTTCACCTCTCACCATTATTGCTCTCTGCATTTGTCTCTGTAAATCTCACAATTGTCACTCTCTGCAATCCTCTCAAACCTAAACCGCACTCTACTCTCTCTTCTCGCCCATCTCCATATCGATGGATCCCAAAAGCCCTAATTCTCCCATTGTCGATTCACCTTCGGGGCCAAATACCGAAGATTTTAAGATGATTTTGAACAAGATCCAGCCTCCGGTCATTGGTGGGAAGAAACGGGGGCTTTTGATTCACAAAACCCGTTGTATGCAAGATGGGGAGAAGAAAGGAAGATGGAGGCGGTTACAACGGAGATCGGTGCAGATGGAAGCTGCGTGGTGCAGATCGGTGCTGAAAGTGAAATCCCTAAAACTGGGGGTTCTCCCAATTACAACCTAATGAATGTTCAAGATTCTCAATCCCTTGAAAATTGTGAGCCCTCGTCCGATCTGCTTTCCGATGAAGTGCTAGCATTAAGAAAGCCGATGCCTGTGTGTCCACCACCGTTCTCTAATAAAGAATATTGGTTGCATGAGTCCAATAGAGGGTTTGTTGAGATGTTGATTATTCTTTGCCCATCTGCTAAAGATCTGATTTACAGGTTATGCCTTTCATTATTTAATTTCTGGTTAACTTATGGCATGTACTCTGCAATGTGCTTAACTGATTTTGTTTGGGTTATTGCAACCTCTAGGACTAAAATATTTCCTAGATTAGGATGCAAAATTGATGTTGTTGGGATTATACTAGAAAGTATGCTTTTACTTTTGTATAATCAAAAACTGAATTTTCAGACTTATTTACTGAAATAAATTATTTATCACTGATGCTTTAAATATTATCGAATGTTACATATATTTAATGCATAACTGTTCAATAAGTCGTACGTGTTACATTGTAGTTAATTTAGTGATACCAGATCACAGAAGATTAAATTAACAGTCTCTTGTAACTAAAAGTACGCTATTCATGACCTAGATGGAAATGAACAACCCATCGTGAAAGGTTGAAGTGTAAGACTCGGATTGGCTTGTCTTGACCAAGAGATTACACTAGTTCATGACTGATGCACTGAATAGGACCTACAGGAGGATAAATTCTTCAGAACTGAACAAGGAAGAATTAGACCTCAGTGGTTCGTTATTTCTTAATCTTCATTCCTTAAATAGGATCACGTGGGATTGGTAACTATTGCTTTGACTTATCATGGGTAGCGAATCAACGAGATTCAATACTTTTTATCTTGGGCAATATTATTGGTCACATGTGATTGCTAAGATTTAATACGAAGAATCGTGTGCAAGTACGCTTGTTTGATTTGCCCCCTTGGGAGGTTCATAAGCTTTATCATACCAAATCTTGCAAGTGGAATTAGTTTCCGGTATGGATAATAATGTTGAACCGTTCCTTGACCAAGGACAAAAGATATTAATTAATGGAAAGTTATTTCAGTGGCTTGAATTAATTAATGGGCTTGATAATCTTAAACATGGGAAATAATAACCGGGAGTCATATTGACTGTAATATGGGTTAAGATGGATAGTGCAATATTAATTATGTAGTGGGATTAATTAATAAGGCTTGAATAATATTGTGACTCAATATTAGATATTCAAGGTCCATTAGAAGGTCCAATCTTAATTCTCCTAAAGGCCCCCTGAGTAGCCCAACATATAGTCCATTAACTGAAAAAGGTGATTAAAATAAAATAAATATTGTTGCTTATTTTTTCCTATTAAATTTGAAAATTATAGATATGTTGGGAGAAAGATTTTCTTTGAATTTTGTTATGGAATGAAGATATGTATTCTTGGAATACAAGATTATCTCATTAAATTCAAGAAATCTCCCACATGATTATCTATCATGAAATTTTCGAAAATATTAGAAAATAAAGGGCAAGAAAGATTTTCTTGATTTTCTTGAAAAGATATTATGGAAGATATGTATTTCTTGAAATACAAGAATATCTCATAAATTCAAGAAGATCCAAATCTTGGAATCTTGACACCCCTTATTTTTGAAAAATCCATAATAATAGAGAAGGTGGGATTTTTGTGGAATATTATAATTATGGGAAAAAGAATATAGGAGATATATTCAAGATTTCTTGGAGATCAAGAAAAGATTTTCCCACATTGTTTTAGCACAAACATTTTGACCACCTTGGCCTCTATAAATAGGGGATGATTCTTTCATTCCCAAGTACAATTCCATGTGCTGGAAAAATTAGTAAATCCACAAAGGTGGTGCAACATAATTTATTTTCCTTTTGTTAAATCGTTCACAAGAATCCTTCCACCGGATAGTCGAACGAGGGCTAAGGGAATACTTGGGAAGTCCTTACGGTTAGTCTATTCAGCCACACCGTTGCCATCCCAAGAGGTACGTTCACGTAAACTCGTAGAATTCCGCATGCGTAGGTTTTACGTGAATTATTATATGCATGATATGTTGTTGGATTATTATTTGAATTAATATAGGATTAATTCATGCTAGTAATAATTATAAGAATTAAATTTGTATTTAAATATTCACCCCGAATAGATCTGTGCAACTTATTCCCCAACAGATATGCCCTATGATAAGCAACCTCTAGGACCATCTGCCTAGATTATGATGCTTAAGATAACCCGATGATGATGTTATAATCTGAGGGTCCAATGGATTGTGAACTTAATTCATGCTATTCTGTGTTTTAATCTGAAATGTGAACTGAATTCATGCTATTGTGTGTTTTAAGGTGAAATATGAATTGAATTGCATGCTATTCTGTGTTTTAAGATGAAATGTGATCTGAATTGCATGATATTCTATGTTTTAACATGAAATGTGAACTGAATTCATGATATTCTGTGTTTTAACATGAAATGTGAACTGAATTCATGCTATTGTAAGTGTTTTAACATGCATTGTGAACTGAATTCATGTTATTCTCTGTTTTAAGATGAAATGTGAACTGAATTGCATGTTATTCTGTGTTTTAACATGAAATGGAGATTATGTCACCAATGATGAGTAATCTTCTCATCATTTAGGAGACATAACATAATATGATCCTTATGAGTGTCAATTCTGAATTTAATCTGCAACCTCTAGGATTACTATTCTAGATTAGGATGCAAGTCACATATCCCAATGATGATGTTATAATCTGAGGGTCTAATACATTTCCAAAAGCCATCATATTCATTTTGATGGTCAAAATACAAACCAAAAATCATTGTTCTACTAATGTTTCTTTGTTAAACAAATCATGCACTAGAAGTTTATCTACTTATATGTTTATCGCAGTAAACATTCACCAACTACTCAGTAGTGGGAATCAAAATATACAAAAGAGGGTCTTACACTTCTAATACCCTAAATCACTAATAAGTTTGCCCAAATCATAGATGCTTCCAAATCCATTACCAGGCTACATTAAGTGTTCTATGCATTCCCTTACCAAACTCTCATCCACTTCTAGATTATCAGGTAGTAATCCTTGATATGCAAGTGAGTCTTTGCCCATGTGTGGTGTCTGGAAACTGTTATCTCCTTTAACCTTCAAGATCTCAATGCAACTCATCTGCAAGCTAAGAAACACTTTATTAAGAGTAATTGTTGATAGATCTTCAAATGATTTTGCCACATTATTAACTAGATCAACAACAGTTTTTGCCTTCTTCTTCACTTGTAATGCCTGAAGTGATGCAAAGTAGCCCAAATCATTAATATTTGTGTCAGGTGAGTTTGCTGGCTGCTGTAAAATTCTTATGTTGAAACCATCAGATTCAGCTATGACTCTAAAATGTTGATCATTATTTGATATGTATGGTTTGGCATTGTCTTGCTGGATCCAGATTTCTTTGGATGCATTTGTTGGCCATTTCTGTTTTATTGCTGGTAGTAGTACTGTAAACGTAGTTGAGTAACCAATAATTGTTAGGATACTTGCTACACTTACAAACCCCTATATGCAAGTAACCAACTATAGGTTAGGAATACTCATCTTAAACACTAAATGATGAAAATTTTCTGATGTGTTTTAAGAAACTAGACAAAATATTTATGCAAGTAACCAACTATAGGTTTAGGATACTTGAATTTATGTTGTGTGCAAATTGAAATCATAGAACCTGGTTGATAAGGCAGTCCTTCATGATTTCCTTGGTTATGGATTCAATGTTTTTGTCTCCAATGTGCCTCTCAATCTGTTCTTGTTGTTCCTTCTTGCTTCAACTTCTTTCAAATGAAGGAAACATTCCTATCTTTCCATCAAATACAAGTGTGCCATCACTTGAATATAGGGGTCTCCCCATAGCACAAATAAACATCACTTTTGTGATAGACCTCTTGCTTTTGCAAACCATGTGTGCATGTTCTTCTGATGGCAGCTTGTAGAATTTGTGACTTGTTTTTGTGATGTAAAACCACTTCTCATCTATGTGGATTACATTATGCATGTTGTGAAACTTGATGATGTTACCTTCCCTGTCAACATAGATTTGACTCAAACTGAATTGTACCCTAGCAAGCTTGTTGATGTCTGTAAGAAGTGACTTAATGGCGTTTGCATGTGCTTTGATTTGGCCTTCCTTAATCCATCTTCCAACAGTGCTTTTACTAATATCCAAGTTTTTACGCAAGGTCTCAATGGTAGACCTATCATCCCGATGTATCTTTGAGTATCTTATCTTCATCCAATATTTTTTTCCGGTTTTACGCTTTCCTTTGAATTTGAAACTAAGGTACATGACTTACCTTGGTCCATTTGTTATTCTTGACCTTCGAGCCTAGTAGCGATTCTAGGAGAAATCCCAAATAACTCGGCAACTTCTTTGGGCTTGTCATGTAAAGGTTCACCATCCACTGCACCAATTAATAAATGTGCCACACTCCTGCTCTTTTTTTCTCATGTTAATGTTGGGGAATTAATTGCCCAGATCTATTCGGGATGAATATTTAAATACAAATTTAATTCTTGACAATTATTAATAGCATGAATTAACCCATATTAATTCAAATAATAATTCAACAACAAATCATGCATAAACAGTTCACGTAAATCCTCATATATTTTAATTACTCGAGTTTACGTGAACTTACCTCTTGGAATGACAATGGTCTTGTATATGAGAACACACCAAAAGTCCTTCCCAAGTATTCCCACGTCCTTGCTCGACAATCCGGGGGAAGGATACTCGCGAACAATTAACAAAAGGAAAAATAAACTTTGTTGCACCACTTTTGTGGATTTACTAATTTTTCCAGCACATGGAATTGCACTTGGGAATGAAAGAATCATCCCTATTTATAGATGGGGTGGTGGGCGATTTTTAGGGAAGAAAAACAATGTGGGAAAATCTTTTCTTGATCTCCAAAATCTTGAATATATCTCCTATTCTTTTTCCCCATAATTAAAATATTCCACAAAAAATCCCACTCGTCTTCTTGCGATGGTGATTTTCGAAATATTAGGGTCCAAGATTCCAAGATTTGGATCTTCTTGAATTTATGAGATATACTTGTACTTCAAGAAATACATATCTTCCATAATATCTTTTCAAGAAAATCAAGAAAATCTTTCTTGCCCTTTATATTTCAAAATTTTCGAAAACTTCAATATGAATAACCAAGTGGGAGATTTCTTGAATTTAATGAGATAATCTTGTATTCCAAGAATACATATCTTCATTCCATAACAAAATTCAAAGAAAATCTTTATCCCCTTTTATCCATAAATTTCGAAAAAAAACAAGAAAAAATAGGCAACAAATCTATTTTATTTTTAAACACCTTTTTTCAGTTATTGGACTTTGTCTTGGGCTACTTGGGGGCCTTTAGGAGAATTAAGATTTGACCTTCCAATGGACCTTGAATTATCAATATTGAGCCACAATATTATTCAAGCCCATAAATATTATTTAATCCCACTCATAATTAATATTGCACTATCCATCTTAACCCGTATTACGATTAATATGGCTCCGGGTTATTATTTCCCCGTGTTTAAGATTATCTAGCCCATTAATTAATTCAAGCCACTAAATAGCTTTCCATTAATTAATATCTTTTATCCTTAGTAAAGGCAGTTCAACATTATTATTCATACCTAAAAACTAGTTCCACTTGCAAGATTTGGTATGATAAATATTATGAACCTCCCAAACCAAATCGAATAAGCGTACTTGCACCACGATTCTCCGTATTAAATCTTAGCAATAGCGTGTGACCAATAATATTGCCCAAGATATAGGGTATTGAATCTCACCGATTCTCTTCCTATAATAAGTCAAAGCAATAGTTACTAAGCTGTTGGGATTATCTTTGAAAAGTATCTTTTACTTTGTATAATCAAAAGCCCCAATTTCGGACTTATTCTTGAAATAAATTGTTTATCACCGATCTTTAAATATTATCGAATATTACATATATTTCTTTGCATAAGCTGTTCAATAGGTCGTCAAATGCGTGTTACATTGTAGTTAATTTAGTGATGCGGATCACGAGAAGATTAAATTAAACATCCGCCTTGTAACTAAAAATCGCCATTCACGACCTAGATGAAAATGAACAACCCATATTGAAAGGTTGAAGTGTAAGGCTCAGTTGGCTTGTCTTGACCAAGAGATTACACTAGTGCATGGTGATGCCTTTGAATAGGACCTCTGAGGAGGACAAATTCTTGGGCCCGAATAAGGAAGAATTAGACCTCGGTGGTTAGTTATTTCGTAATCTTCGTTCCTTAAATAGGATCACGTGTGATTGGTAACTATTGCTTTGACTTATCATGGGTAGAGAATCAGCGAGATTCAATACTTTTTATCTTGGGCAATATTATTAGTCACGTGTGATTGCTAATATTTATCTGAAGAATCGTGTCTGCTGTTTTGTTTGATTTGCTCCTTTGGAGGTTCATAAGCTTTATCATACCAAATCTTGCAAGTGGAATTAGTTTTAGGTATGGATAATAATGTTGAATCGTTCCTTGACCAAAAAGATAAAAGATATTAATTAATGGAAAGCTATTTGATTGTCTTGAATTAATTAATGGGCTAGATAATCTTAAACACGGGAATAATAATCCGAGCCATATTGACTGTAATATGGGTTAAGATGGATAGTGCAATATTAATTATGTAGTGGGAGTAATTAATATTTATGGGCTTGAATAATATTGTGGCTCAATATTAGATATTCAAAGTCCATTAGAAGGTTCAATCTTAATTCCCATAAAGGCCCCCTAAGTAGCCCAACATATAGTCCAATAACTGAAAAAGGTGATTAAAATAAAATAAATATTGTTGTTTAATTTTTCCTATTAATTTCGAAAATTATGGATAAGAGGGGAAAAAGATTTTCTTTGAATTTTGTTATGGAATGAAGATATGTATTCTTGGAATACAAGATTATCTCATTAAATTCAAGAAATCTCCCACTTGGTTATTCATAAGAGGATTTTCGAAAATTTTGAAATATAGTGGGCAAGAAAGATTTTCTTGATTTTCTTGAAAAGATATTATGGAAGATATGTATTTCTTGAAATACAAGAATATCTCATTTATTCAAGAAGATCCAAATCTTGGATTCTTGGTACCCCATATTTCAAAATTATCCATAATATGAGTAAGTGGGATTTTTTGTGGAATATTATAATTATGGGAAAAAGAATATAAGAGATATATTCAAGATTTCTTGGAGATCAAGAAAAGATTTTCCCACGTTGTTTTATCACAAAATTTTCGACCATTTGTGCTCTATAAATAGGGGGATGATTAACTTTTTCATTCCCAAGTACAATCCATGTCTTTGGAAAAAATTAGTAAATCCACAAAGGTGGTGCAACATAATTTATTTTCCTTTGTTAATTGTTCACAAGTGTCCTTCCAGGGATAATCGAACAAGGGCTAAGGGAATACTTGAAAGTTCTTTTGGTTAGTCTAATCGGCGGATCCTTTGCCATCCCAAGAGAATGCGTTCCGTAAACTTCGTAAAATTCAGCGTCATTAGGATTTCGTGTTTTAATTATATGCATGATATGTTGTTGAATTATTATTTGAATTAATATGAGATTAATTCATGCTAGTAATAATTATAAAATTAAATTTGCGCCCAGTATTCTGCCAGCTGACGCCCAGCCTGAGAACTTGATCCCACCCGCTTCCATGGGCGCTCATATCTGGAGATATTGAATATCCAAACCATTGATCTGATATCCAATTATTGATTTATTTGATTTTCAATATCTCATTGATCAATTTGCTTTTATCCATCCCACAAAAGTACCATTTTATTATTAGTATTGATTGATCACAATTTTATTCCGACGAATCAAGTTCGATATTTAGTTTTAATAATTGATGAAAATTAACTGTTCATATCGATAAGAGAATGCAACGAGCGTGAAATCATCCATTTAAAGATATTCTATGATTCATCAGGGACATAATCGATTCTGAGATCTGACAGAGCACATTTGAGTTCTATGAATTCAACAGCCAACAAAAACCCAAGAGGGTACAAAAGCTATTTTACTGATCAGAAGAGAATTCTATTATTCATTTTGAGCCATCCAAGAAAGAAAACCACCTAATGATTCCAAAGAGATGGATCTAAAGGATATATTGAGGATGATTCATATTCATGAGTAAAAGGATGAGCAAGACCAAGGATTCAGATTTTAAACCATACAACTGAATCTGATTCTTATTCCTGAAATGGTTGATTCCAGATCCCAATTCATTTTGATTCTGAAAGAATCAATGAGGTTCATCTATGTTCCAGCAGTTTATGTTCTAATGTATTCCTTATATCTGGAGTCGATAAAGACTCAGGCTCCAGATCCACAGGACCTGAGGATTGACACCTGAGAAGGATGATTTTCCCAATCACACCATGAGAGCCCACCCAGGAGAGTTTGCTCAGATCTCAAATCATGAACCATCAAGTATCTGACAGGCACTGCAAACTTAGCATTGAGGCAGACCAAACTATGTCATAGCAATCCCATGGTGATAAGTCCTGCTGAGCAACCGCAAACATCTCAGGCGATCCCGTGGAGGTGATAAGTCCCGAGGCTTAACCCAAGAGAGGGTGTCCCATGCGGAGCTCGAGCAATATCTATATAGTAATCCCATGAGCCATAAATTCCCCACAAGGAATTTCCCTTTGTATATGAGAGAGCTGACGTGAGGACCTGTCCCAACCATATGTTGCATAATATCATGAGGTTTATACTTGTCATATGCATCTCACGTTATAAGTGAAACACCACATGAGCTTAAAAGATAAAAATTGGAAACACTCGCCACCCCCTGCTGAGACCACTGTAAATGCTGCTTCCGCAGACGCCGCAAAACGGGTTTTTCACCGACCCGACATTTGATTTATAATGGTTCACAATACATCCTAATGAGATTTTAATCTAAAGGAATTCAAAAATTATAATTGTCCTAATCGCACAAAAGATGTTGATTCGACATTCAAAACTGCATGACGACGGAAGTCAAAACGCGACTACGATCACCTCATGAGACGCTGTCATTAAAAATGGGAAGCGAGGCAAAAACCCGTAAGGACTAAAGTCCTCAAAATAGATGCAGGCTCCATCCGGAACAAACTTAGGACTTAAGCGCATTATAATCGAGACTCCGTGATGAATTTGGTATTTCACCAAAAAGTTTTGGAGCATTTCGGGCCTCACACCGACTATTGCAAGCTTTCGGGTCTCTAAGAGAGATGCCGGATGTAAGACCAAACTCCAAGCTGATTTGAAGTGTCCGGCCTTCATCTTCTAGGCCAAGGAAGCAAGAAAAGAAGAGGACCAAAAAAGTCATAAGCAATAAAATCAACTGCTGCTAAACGGTAGCATTTATGACATTTAAGGCGGTCGAAAATCCAAAGAGAAGTTGTTTGTTTAGTAGAGACATTATTCCAATCCTGGGAGCCACGAATTGTTTAGCGATACCATTCATGTTGATATAAGATCCACCAAAAGTAGTAATACAAAGAATGTATAAGGAACCCATCTTTAAAGATAAAGTTTTTTTCGAGATTATCTTTATATGTTCCCATTTCATTTCAAAATCAATAAAGGACACAGTTTCTTCTATCAAAGAATGACATCATTTATGTATTCATTCTATAACACATCAACTATTTCGAGATTGAACCACCAATCAATCATGTCCACTTTATCGATCTGAACCCTCTAGTTAAATGTATCCTGGGAAATGGTCCAAACTCCCACTTTATCTAGGCATCTTGAAACTCTCAGGAAACTTTTTTCATGCTTAAGTCCATCTCACACATCACGCAATTTCAAGCTTGAACCATTTTATAAAGTCTCATGATTTGTTTAAAGTTGTGAGATCAACTACTCCAATTCCAACTCCACATGACTCCAGAAAAACCCACCACTCCTGCAGAAAGCAGGTTTTAGAATGAGAGTGAGCCAGACATGGAGAAGCTGCCAAGCATAAATACCCATCGCAGATTCACCATGGAAGTTTCAATATGTGGAAGTCAGCTACAGGAAAAGAAGCGTTTGGTTTCAAAGAATTTCCTAATGACTTAGATGTAATTAATTACCAAAGAGAATCATCGTTATTGTGGCAATGCTTTTGCTTGCAAAATTCAAGGAACCAAGGTTTCTCCACAAAGCCAAAGCATAGAAACATTGAAATAAATACCATCTTATACGTAGATATCGTTAAAGAGAGGATATATAGACGTGGCAAAGATAAATAAGCTTCTGCTTATCAAAATCCCAGCGCATCCATTCATTGTTAGTCTCGCTTCCGAATACATTCAGAGACATGGAAGGAACGGATGTCATTAACGCCAACTGGGCTTTCGGCGGGAGAAATATTAGTTCGCAGAGGTGACATTAGATGTCATGTATCACATTTAGACATGTTGTAGTATACTTAAAAGCAGATTGAAAGATGTTGGGAGATTGCCGATTATACCTGAGTGATATTTTGTATAAATCAAACCTAATTTGACTTATTTAAATAAATTGTCGGTCACCTGGCGCTTTTAAATATTACTTAATGTTACATATATTTATCGCGATAATCGCTCAATAGTTTTCCATTTAGTTACATTTATATAATTTAGTGATACCGCATCATTAAGATTAATCAATAATTCTTTCGTAAATTAAAAAGACGCCTATTCCATTATCTAGATGGAAAATGCAACAACCCATCGTGAAAGGAAGTGTATGCCCGGACAAGGCTTGTCTTGACCAAGATTACATTTAGTGCATTTAACGATGTAATCAATAGACTCTGATATGAGGAAATTCTTCAGAATCAATACAAGAATTGTAATTCTATGGTTCATGGCTTTAATCTTCGTTTTAAATAGATCACTTTTATCGGGTAACTATCAAGTTTACTTACTGCGGCAGAGAATCAACGAGATTCATTATTTTTTATTCGATAATATTATTACCATAATGATTGCTAAGATTTAATACGAAGAATCGCAGGTAAGTACGCCATTGATTTTAATTCTGGAGGTTTAGCAATCTTTATCAGTTATACCAAATTCAAAAGGAATTAGCTTCCTTACGGATAATAATGTTGAACCGCTCTTTCACCAAGATAAAGATATTAATTAATGAAAAGCTATTTCAAGTTCTTGAATTAATTAATGGCCAGATAATCTTAAACACGCGGAAATAATAATCGGTTACATGACCGTAATAAGGTTAAGATGGATGCAATACACTATGAGGGATTAATTAATATTTATAAAGCTTGAACATGTGCGGCTCAATATATTCAAAGTCAATTAGAAGGTTCAATCTTAATTTTCCTAAAGACCCCTAAGTAGCCCAAATATATAGTCCAATAACCGGTGCCGCGAGGATTAAAAATAAAATAAATATTGTTGCTTAATTTTTCCTATTAATTTCAAAAAATTATGGATAAGTAGAAAGATTTTCTTTGAATTTGTTATGGAACGTAAGACAATTCCTCGAATACAAGATTATCTCATTAAATTCAAGAAATTTCCCACTCTGGTTATTCATAAGAGGATTTTTCAAAAATTTTGAAATATAGTGGGCAAGAAAGATTTTCTTGATTTTCTTGAAAATATATTACAAATATGTATTTTTAAAATATGCTAATATCCCATAAATTCAAGAAGATCCAAATCTTGATTCTGGTACCCCAGCGTTTCAAATTATCCATATATAATAGCTAAGTGATTTTTATGAATATTATAATTATGGGAAAAATAATATAAGAGATATTCAAGATTTCTATGAGACGTTAAAAGATTTTCCACATTGTTTTATCAAAAAATTCAACCACTTGTGCTCTATAAATGGGGATGATTCTTTTCATTCCTAAGCACAATTCCACGGGCCGAAAATTAAGAACTCCACAAAAGGTGCAACATAATTTATTTTTCCTTTTGTTAATTGCTCATGTGTCCTTCTTCCAATTTGGAGCAATTTAACAAGTGCATATGAATACTTAAAAGTTCTTTTTCGTTAGTCTAATCACCTGCATCAACGCTATCCCAAGAGGTGCTCACGAACTCGAGAATTCGCACGCTGCATTTATTTACGGTTTTTAATTATACGGTGATATGTTGTTGAATTAATATTTGAATTAATATAGGATTAATTCATGCTAGTAATAATTATAAGAATTAAATTTGTATTTAAATATTCAATTCCTAATAGATCCGCAACTCTATTCCCCAACACTAAACACACGCATCCTATTTAAGTGACTAAGATTAAGAATAACTAACCACTGAGGTCTAATTTCTTCCTAGTTCGGGCCTCAAGAATTTATCCTCCCGTAGGTCCTCTTCAATGCATCACTATGCAATTCGTTAAAAATTCCTTGGTCAAGACAAACCAATCTGAGCTTTTACACTATAACCTTTCAATATGGATTGTTTCATTTCCATCTAGGTCGCGAAATGTGTACTTTTAGGCCATGGAACCCGTTAATTTAATCTTCTCGTGGATCTTGGTATCACTAAATTAACTACAATGTAACGACGACTATTTAGAACAGGCTTAAAGAAATATATGTAACATCAATCATATTTTAAAGCATCAAGGATAAACAATTTATTTCAAGAAATAAGTCCGAAATTCGCTTAGTCCGATTATACAAAGTAAAAGCATACTTTCCAAAGATAATCCCAACAATCTCCCACTTATACCAAAGTTCCGCTGGTGCTACATCAAGATGTCTCTGTGGTAGTACATATGACAACTAATGCCACCTACAATTTAACCTATTAATAATGTCTCCTCAAATTTATACTCAAAGAACAACACCTTTCACGCTCTCGATCATTCAGAGGCGACCAGGAACGGATCACCAGATTGCCTTCCGACGCGATCTTTGCCAATTTATATCTCCTCTTAACGGCGTCTCCGTGAGCAAGAGGGCATTTCAATGTGTTTACCGGCCTCGCGGGCTCGTTCCTTGAATTCCAGAATCATCTCGTGATTGTCACACAATAAACAAAGGATTCTATCGGGCACCCGAACCACATCCAAGTCCACTAGGAAGTTCTTTCGAGCTAAATCATTTTCTACGCCGCAGTTAGCCTGGTTATTCGCTTCCACGGTAGACCGGGCGATACATTGCTAACGCTTCCACGCTGCCATTCTCCCCTACGCAAAACATCATCAATACACCACCGGAGAGATTTTCTGAATCTGGTCCCATTAGAAACCCGAGTCCGTGTAGCCGAATGGGGATTAGACTGGTTCGATCGATAAACCAACATTCTATCTCTTCGAAGTTATTTTCAGATACTTCGCACATTTTTTAACTGCTGGCCAACGCTCCTTCCCCGGGTTACTCCGAGATCTTGCCAATTTCATGCCAACGCAAAGCAGAGACCGGGTCTCAGACACAACATTGCATATACATAAGGCTTCCGGCTGTACCGGGCTATGCGAAATGCCTCTGCGTCGTCATCTATCTCAGGTCTTACGGCACATTTTTCGACGGATTCCATGTCCGAAAGGCACGGCCATTCTGAATCTCGTGATGTCAATCATTTCAAGACAAGGTCTATGTATGAAGTTTCTGGCGTTAAGCTTATCATCCTTTTTACGCATCTCGAAAGCGATCTTCGATCCCAAGGACGCCAGCCCCTTCCCCTAAGTCCTTTTATATCAAACTGCTTTGAAAGTCACGCCTTTACGCCCGATAACACCTTTACATCGCTCCCGGCGAGCGTAATGTCATCTACGATAGTACTAAGAATACCAATGCACACGCTTTATACACAACTCTCGAACTCATTTTGATCAAACCCGTAAGATTTTATTAAATGATCAAAACATTGGTTCCAAGCTCGACGCCGTTTTCAGTCCGTAACGGACTTCATGAGCTTACAAACTAGGTGTTCTTTTGGTCTTTTCAATGAAGCTCCCGGGTTGTTGCATATAGATTTCCCATCAAGACTTCCGCTGATAAAGCCGCTCTTGACATCCATTTGCCGATTTCAAAATCGAGACGCGTTAAAATGCACGACAAGAGAATCCTGACGGACTTCGAGCATTGCACAGTAAAAAAGCTCATGTCGCATCCCTTCTTTCTCGAGTATAACCTTTCGCCACAAGCCTTGCCTTCAAGGTTTAACACCTTCCCCGGCCCCGCCCCCTCTTTCTTGTATACCCACTCTGCAACCAATAGGCTGATCTCTCATTGCTGGTTCGACTAGCTCCATACTGCTATGATCCATAATTTATTTCGCTTTCATTGCCTTTTTGCCAAGAAACCGATCTTATCTTGATTGCCCCCCATCAGATGTCCATGGGTCTCATTCATCTTGGTCTCGAATCAAGTCCGAGGACTCTCCTATCCCCATGAATCTTGTCAGTCTTCACAAACCCTCCCACTACGCATTTAGACCCGGGCCAGAAAGCAGGTCATTTGGTATATCATCTTGGTAAGGCCATAACGATATTAGCCCCTAGCATCACTTAAGGTAATCTTCATACTGACTTTTTCTTCATATATTTTCCTCCAAAACCCAGCAATATTTATGACCACCTTTTGATCTTTTAGACCATAAAACATACACCCTTTTGTTCCTCGGTATCCTATAAAATGTACTTTTAATTCCGACGAGGATCCAATTTTCCGCTTCCTTGTCCAACACGAGAGGCCTGACACCCCCAAATTCTTTCTATGTGTTCTATATCAGGCTTGCGCCCGTCCACAATTGGGAGTTTTAGAACCGATTGATGGCACCAAGTTCAAAGATGTAGTTTATTGTTTCCAAGGTATAACCCCGTAATCTACTTGGGAAGATCCGATCCCATAACACATCATTGATCTAACCATTTCGAAAAGAGTTTTGTTTTTCGCTCGCAACCCTATTTTGTTGAGGGTTCCGTGCAAATACCGATACAATCCCTTCATCCCACGTAAGTAGTTCAAAACTCATCGCTTTAGGTACTCACCTCCACGACGGATCGTGAGAGGCTTGATAATGCTTTTTTCCCTATGATTCTCAACACTTTGAGCCTTAAATTCTTTCAATTTCAAAGGTCTCAGATTGCTTTTCATATGGAAAATATAACCGCATTCTCGAAAGTAGTCATCAATAAAAAGACGTAAAATACTCGTGAACCTCCTCTTTGCATGGTTGAAATTCGACCATTATACGCCTATGTGAATCCATTTATAACACTTCTTTTGCTCTATTCCCTTGGCTCAATGCCCTTCGTCATTTTTACCTCCAAACATGACCGTGAGGTTGAATCTGCTCAACTTGGAGAGACTCTAGTGAACCGCCTTTTCATCAACCTTTGATCCTCTTCGATTAATATGTCCCAATCTTAGATGCCATAGAAGTGTTTTCGCTCCACGCCCTGATGAATGTTTTATTTTAACAAAACAAATGGATGTATGTAGACGTGACGACTTCAAGTGAAATAAAGTGCATAAAACATCAGATAGATTTTTCGCAACGCTCCATGACGTATAAATTTATCATAAAGAGAAATGATAAAAAACTTATCAAAAGTAAACTCTAATATCCAACAAGGTAAAGTTTAGAAAACGTAAAATCAAGTTTCTTTGTAAAAATTAACATAAAGTACATCTCTAAATTAAAAACTCGGTTTTCAAAAAGACAAGTGCACTTTCCCATTCTTTTTCACTCCATGAGATTTACCAAAGGTGATGAGGATCTCACTCCCACTAAGTTGTTTGTCCGGCCAACCCCGTAGCTTAAACATACATGATCAGCTGATCCTCAGACTAATTACCCATAAATGGGCGATACTGCTAAGCAAGTTTCAACAACTAATATGAAATTCACCTTCTTTCCATTCCTTTGGATTGAACATGTCGACTTCCAATGTCCTCTCTCACCGTGACTTCAAGACTTCCCCAATGGGGGCTTCGCTTCACCTCCTTCACCTTTTTCTTTTGCCTTTGCAATACTGAAGTTCACGCTTCGTAGCGGTTTCGTTCTTTCGTTTACCACCCCTTGGCCTAGAAGAAGGTTAAGGTCCATTTTGCCACCAAGACTCGCTCTTTCATCAATATCGCCTACCGAGAATAAAGTTTAATAAATCAGGCATCGAGAACTTCTGATTATTCATCCGATAGTTCAACCCGAACTGCCCAAAACTTTTCTAAGTAGAGAATGGAGCAATTTAAATCGATTCGGTCTGAGTGTTTATCTTAATTCAAGCACCCTGGGTTATATGCGAGCCACCATCCGAAAAACGGCTCCTTTATGTATGCTCCCTCCACCATTTTCATAGAGAGCAAGTCCCTCATGGTGATCCGACGAAATTACTTTGCTCGATGTTGAAACATCGCTTTTAAGACTACCATGATGTTCCAAGCAATGGTCTCAACGCTTCCGTACAGGCAGTAAACACATCCGACATTGAAGCCAAGATGGTACACTTCGCCATTTCATGGAACGCCTCCTTCTACCAAAGATATAATTTTCTTTAATCAATTTCAATCATTATTCGCTTTCTTTTCCGCTTGTTAGTATTTTATAACCCATATTACGGTTGCCAAGTAGTGAGGACAATAGTAAGTTTACGCATCTAATCAACAAAGTTTTCACCAAGTATAAATTGTAGACAAGGAGTATCGAATAAATGATTAAAAGGTCATCATACATGTTGAACGAATAAATAATAATACGCATAAGCACAAGTATATATCACAAATTGATCACATGTTTCATATTAAAATCTCCAAAATATGAATATGCATCAGCCAAGATTCCAACAAATTAAATAAGCCACGGTGGGCCAATATTTAAACACATTCAAGAGTGTTACAAAACAAGAAACAGCATAAACCTTTAATATCCAAGATTAATAGTCAGTTCTGACTTGACCAATATAAAATCGACAGGACTTTGGGAAGTATATATGCATATCAATTTTATACCCAAGTAATAACCATGATTAAATACATAATTATTATTTCGCTGAATCGAGCTACGTGAGAGGGTCATCGCCGCCACTAGTTATAATTCCACAATCATCCATTCGAATTTATTCATATGAAAAGCTATTTTTTCGATCCAAAGGGGGAATTTTCTCCAAAAAAAATCTACAAATAAATAAATCACGGAGGTCAAATTAATTCAATTTTATTATCCTAATAAAAATTGTCAATTAATTATTTAAAACATACTTAGTAATTTCAAGATGAAATTTTTCCATTTAACCCTCATGCAAAAATTTAAACAAATTAAATAAAGCATAAGATATATAAACAAATCAAGACAAAAATTAAAAAATAAAATACATTTATCCAATCATTATCCAATTAACCATGGCTCGATCTCTCGGCTTCGCTCAAGAAACACGCCCCCGAAAGTCCCACTTGGACCGCCTTAAAAATACTTGTCAACTCCACGCCATCGACCAATGGATGCACGCCGCCAAGACTGGCCAAGACGCCGCTGCTGGCCCTGAGCATTTACCAGGCTCTATCCACAGACGTCATACGGCAGATCGCTTTGCCGCTCAAGGCCGCTTAGCGAGTATCGTCACATAAGCCATGTCACTGCTTGATCTCGCAGATGCTTCACGCCTGCAGGCGCTACCAAGTAAGCGCTCCTGGCTTGGCCAGATGGCTCCCCAAGACGCTTTCTTCAGACACGACGCCGCCACGCCTGATTTCGATTTTGTCCTTAATTTTTCATCTCTTCGCTTTCGATCCCAAGAGTAATTTATTTACAAAAAATAAATAAACCCAGGATCTAGACTACCTATTACATCGATCAAATCAAACAAATACTAATCTACTCGTGATTTTTTGAGAGGCAAAACAAATCCGAACGAATCAATTAAAAACCACAATTTATATGCATGCAAAATAAACATTAAAACTATGACAATTAGATACCGCAAAAAAGATTCAAAGAATTCTACTATCCAATTTCAAAATTTAAATGTCCACTTAATTAAATTACATAATTTAAAAAATTTAGAGAGTCTTAAAACCGAGGCTCGATACCAGCTTGTTGGGGGAATTAAGTCGATGGATCTATTCGAGATGAATATTTAAATAAATTTAATTTTTAATTATTAATAACATGAATTAATCCTATATTATCCAAAATAATAATTGCAACAACATATCACGATATAAAAGTTTCACGAAACCTACGCATGTGGAATCTACACGAAGCCTACGGAACGCATTCTCTCAATGACAATGGTCTCAGAGACTGGTGAACACGCAAAAAAGGACTTCCCAAGTATTCCCTTAGCTCCTCGCCAATTATCCTATGGAAGACACTTGTCGAACAATTAACAAAAAGGAAAAATAAACTTTTGTTGCACCAATTTACGTGGATTTACTAATTTTTCCAAAGACATGGAATTTGACTTCTGGGAATGAACTAATCATCCCTTATTTATAGATAGTAGGGGCGTAAATTTTTAGTGAAAACAATGGGAAAAGACTTTTTCGACACCAAGAAATCTCAATATATCTCCTATATTTTTTTTTCCCCATAATTAAAAATATTCCACAAAAAAATCTCAATTTCATCATATATATACGGATTTTTTCGAAAATTTTAATGTGCAAGATTCTAAGATTTGGATCTTCTTGAACTTATGAGATATTCTCAAGATTTTTTAAAAATACATATCTTCCATAATATCTTTTCAAGAAAATCAAGAAAAATCTTTTCTTGCCCATTATATTTCCTAATTTTCAAAAATTACAATATGAATAACCATGAGATTTCTTGAATTTAATGAGATAACCTTTGTATTCCAAGAATACATATCTTCATTCCATAACAAAATTTAAAGAAAATCTTCCCAACATATCTATAAATTTTAAAAAAAAACAAGGAAAAATAGTAAAAATTTTATTTTATTTTTAAACACCATTTTCAGGCTATTTGACTTTTATCGTCAGCTACTGTTTGCCTTGAGAGAATTAAGACGGACCTTCTAACGGATCTTCGAATATCTAATATTTGAGCGCCACAATATAATTCAAGCTCATAAATATTAATTAATCCCACTACATAATTATTACCAGACTATCCATCTTTAAGACATATTACAGCTTAATATGGCTCTTGCTATTATTTTCCCGCGTTTAAGATTATTAAATTTCATAATTAATTCAACTTAACGCAAATAGCTTTCCGCTAATTAATATATTTTGTCCTTGGTCGGAATCCGTTCAACATTATTATCCATGTATTCTAAACTAATTCCACTCTGCAAGATTGGTATGATAAAACTTATGAACCTCCTGGTGACAAATCAACAAGCCATTGGTTTCTGAAAATAACATTCTTCAGATAAAATTAGCAATCACACATGGACCAATAATATCGCTTCAAGATAAAAGTACCAATCTCTCCGATTCTTCCCATAATAAGTCAAAGCAATAGCTACTAACCCACATGATCCTATTTAAGGGATCGAAGATTAAGAAATAACTAATCAATGAGGTCTTAATTCTTCCTGTTCACCAAGAATTTATCCTCCTCAGAAATATTCGCCATCACCATGCACCAAAGGTAATTCCCGTCAAGACAAACCAACCGAGCCTTCTCAGACTCTCAACCTTTCCCGATGGTTGTTCATTTCATCTAGGTCGCGAATTCTGTACTTTTTTAGTTACAAGGGATCGTTAATTTAATTTTCTCGTGATCTTGGTATCACTAAATTAACTACAATGTAACACGCATTATTTATTGAACAGCTTATGCAAAGAAATATATATAACATTCAATCATATTTAAAGCATCGATAAAACAATTTATTTCAAAGAATAAGTTCTAAATTCAGTCAGTCTATTATACAAAGTGCATATTTTCAAAGATAATCCCAACATTTAAATGATTGTTTGTGTTCACCCATGTACAATATTGTTCGAGTAGCTTTAATTTCTTCAAGCGAATTGTGCAAAGGCTTTAATTTAAATTGTAAATGTTCCACTTTAATTTACTACCACTTTTTTCGTTTTAATTCGTGTAATTCATTTTGGAAACCTGTATAATCACATTTTAATGGCGGGGGAATCTCGGTAGATTTTAAACTAATTAGGATCGAATTTTGAAATATTTGTCCATTTTATATGGAAATTACATTAATTATAAGTAAAACATCTCCTGAATTTTGAGTTTTTAGCAATGTAATGATGTTTTTATTCTGCTTTCACCTGCTCATGTCTTGATTTAATAGCGCCAAAATGTAATTAAATAAAAACAATTAGTTGCCTTAATAAAGTGTCTTTAATAGATGAGAAAGTTGATTTATCAATTCTACCCTCTTGTTTTATCAGGGATCATAAAAATGATTAAAGCAAGAAACTGTGACATAAAAAATTCGGGCCAGCGCCCCGTATATTAATTTTAGGTATTAGAATTGTCTAGTATTAATTTATAAATTTTTTGGTACCACAATAGTAGTATTCCAAACTAGATTATCGGAATGAATTAGTGGCATATATAGCATGGTGTATAATGTATAAGAGGCAATAATTATAAACACATATTGTTTTCGACCTTTGTTGACGTTGAGAAAAAAAAAAAAAACTTACAATTTTTCGGGTTGCTTTTGGTGCCCGATATTCTATAATGATTAAATTAAGGTGACCACGCCCTATAGGAATTAGAAAAAATATATTAAATGACCGAGTTGAACTTAATCAGAGAACGAGAAATTATTTGACCTACAGATTTTAATCGAGATTGTAGACTTGGTCGGTTGGGTACCATCAATAAAAATGTATATAACTATTTTAAAATAAGCCCTCATATCCCAGCAATTCTGATAATTTTTGTTTTAAAAACCTTTTTATCATCATTATTTAATTTTTTCGACACCAACATTATTTGGTTCTGTTGAGTTAAAAATACCTAGTTCATATTCTTCAAATTCACTAACTAGACTTTGAATTAGTTCATTTAAAATTTGTATATACCATCTATTCACTTTTACTCTTACCAAAATTCATAATCTGAAATTTAGATTATATTGTTCAATATCATATCTGATTATTACTAATTTCTTCTTATTGCAAGCTGTTTACCATGAGTTTTTAATTTTTTTTTTAAAGAAAAAATAATTACAATAGATTTAAAAATAAAGTACAAAGTAAAAGACTAATTTTATTATTTACCCCAACATGCCAATAACATTAATGGTACGAAATGTAACTCAAGTTATTCAAACATAATCAATTACAATAATTTCTTTTATTATTGAAAACCTTTGACTATTAATCGCCTTTGTCGCTCAAACCACAATCACTTCATTTTTTGTAATTTTCGAATTGTTCCTAAAACCATTATCACCAAATTAATCAAATTCAAACCGCAGTTGTTGTATTCCAAAGAATTCAATCAATCCTCCAAACCGAGGGACCATCATCCTATTTCTTTATGGGCCACCACGAGAGAGTTTTAAAAATTGCTCAATGCCTCCACCTCGAACTCTCCTTTCAATTGAGAATAGTGTTGCAAGATCCACTCGCTTTTCCACATTCAATAAATCACTTAATACAAATAGATTGGTTTATGCTATTTTAAAACTCCCATAATCAATTCCCAAACCAAACATGGATCTTTTTATTAATTCGCTTAATCCGGCCAATTACTTTCTAAAAGGCCACCAAAATTTTACGAGATTAAATGCACAAAAATCCCTCATAAAAAAAAATGAAAAATTAATTTTAATAAAAACAAAATACTTAGGAGGAATATTTCCGACAAAAATCAAAATTATTAATTATTTTAAAAGGTGATATTTTTTTTTTCAAAAGTTCAAAAATTTAATGTCGAAAATATGCATAGTCGTCGATCTGCAAAGGTAGATACTAAAAATATTCTACAAATTATCAAAATTTTTTATCCTCCGATCCCACTTCTATATCAGACAATATATTTTATTCGAAAATTTCTTATATTAACATAGGGTAAAAATAAGAACTCTTCACAAATTACACCTCAAATATTTGATTTAAATCTTAACAAAAATGTCATCGTTGCTGTTAGAATCAAAGTGTATTTACTAATTAAATCTTAAATTTTACTTTATACATAAAATTTATTAAAAAGTAATTTGTGTACATCAATGCATCTATTTAATGAGGAGTCCCCATCGATACACCAAGACCGAAATAAAAGAACCCATTGCTGTTAATACCCCTTTTCCAAAAAGATTTAAACACCAATCACTACACTTAGATTTATAAAATTTGTTGCTAACAATACCCTTGGACAGAACAAAACTTAGTCTTTCCAAATAGATATTTCACATGTGAAAAAAACTTGGGACAGAACGAGTAGTATATTTTACTATAATTTAGGTGAATTTGGGATCCAAAAAAAAAAAGAGAAGTATTTTTTTCATCATCACTTTTTTTGTACATAACAAGGGTCATTGATCAATTTCAAAATAAGATTTGCCAATTAAAGTAATAACAGTCAATCAAGTTCGATATTTGCACTTGAATCTAAAGCATGGTAGCATGATGGGAAACTCTGTGTATTTCTATAAAAAATGTCTTTTAGAACTTGGAAATATTTGCAAGAATCACAGTATTTACACATAACCAGCCACAACACAGTAATGAGTCAATTTGGAAACATTTGCATTTGAAATAAGAATAATCATGGAGGAAAGCAGAATCTCTGGAAGTTAAATTTGCAAACACAATTGAAAAGGCTAGAAGCATTTATTTTTTAAAGTTGTCCTCTCAACTTTTTAGCTTTGAGAAGTGCTTTTACGCTGTAAATAGAGTTTGCAAATACATGAGATCAAGTCGAGAACAGGGCAAATGTCGTTAACAAATAATCCCCCAAGTTGAACCTTGTTCATCACCTGATTGCACCTAATAAATTCGCCCATCAAGTTTCAAGGCTTCCAAAGATCCTGTAAGACACAGGTGGAAAAGATGAAATTGAACACATTTTCATTGTTTAACAACATATAGTTCCTTCTACAGTCTAAATCTAAAGTTAATAACCATAGATATAAAGTAATTTTTCAATGTTGATGTTTAGGTTACTTACTGTATCGCCAAGATTTACGTGCCGCAGATAAGCTCTTTGGAGATTTGCCCTCTCAAAATTGCTTTCGTTAACTTTGCACCCTGGAGGAAGAGTATAAAAAAGAGATGAGGATATAAGTGTAATTTTGAGGGTCCATATACTGATGCTTACAAGCCTAAAACTAAGATAATGCATAGATGTATATTTCTGACTAGAAACACTTTAAAACGAATAGATCAACAACTAGACTGAGGCCTTGTGTGCCCGAGAGATAAGTTTAAGATTCAGATAAAATTGAGTGTCTACATTTGTAAAATTGACATTAATCAAATCAATTGCCTTTTGACACGCTGGGCCAATAGGGCTGATAAAATACTATTTTGGTTTCAAAAACTACCTTCTCACTGTCATCAGAAATCGGACATGAGAATTCCACAAAGGAACTAAAGCAACTTCCATACAACCAAACAAATCTATGTTGTTATCTAAAACCAATGCAAATGCATGTAAACAAAATTTGTCAAAAGTTTTTCCTTTTTAAAAAAAAAAAAAACTCCAAACAGGGAAAGATATGTCACTAAGATAACAAGTTGTATTTATTCTCTGCCCAACACAAAAACCGTAGTACCTGAACAGAATTTATCTGCTATAAATGTTAAATATACTTTAAATTTTAAGTACACAAGTAGCATCCAGAAACTCACCTTCAAATTGGCTCCCTCTGAAACAGCTCCTTCCAAGTTGGCATTTGTAAGATCAGCAAATTCTATAAATTGTTCAAAAAGAATTAGTGAAATTCATAAAGAGGCCAAAATAAAGATTACGGATTGCCTAAAATTTAAATATAAAACGGGCCACATCGGTAAAAAAACAGATGGGCAATTATAGTTCAATTAAATAATTAAATGCAGTATTTATGAATGCTGAACCTGCAGGTGTGCAGAGCACGAGATCTGCACCGCAGAGGCTACAGTCCACCAAACAAGCATCTATGATTTGAAGAAGATGATACATGAAAACACACAATAACAATTAGCCATTGCTACCAAGATTAAAAAACATAGAGAAAATAGCAAAAAACCTTTGTTCAATACATATGAAAAAGGTGATCTAAGAGCTGTAATCACATGCAATGATAGAATAAACAGAGTCGTTCAGTTTTTTCAGACTGATATATAAGAAACAAAAGAAGAAAGAAGGCTTTTTCACTGAAATCAAACATACAAATGTAATAATATGATATCTGCAGGTACTAAAACTATGCCCAATTAAGTATTGTGATTGAACAGTTCAAATGAATGGGCAAGAAACAAAAAATCAAAATTTAATTTCTGATGTTAAAGTGTTGGGGGCTATGAAGAATAAAGGCCTTCAAGATGATGTCATTTGAACACGCATCTCTTCATACTAATAGAAATGCCAACAGTAACTATAAATAATTTATTTACATAAAGATGCATGTATGTGTGTGTAATGCATGTATGAGAGTGTGTGTAATGCATGTATGAGAGTGCATGTATACACACACTTGTCTACAAATCTTTTACAAATTTCATTAAAGCACATTAGTAGAATACAGTTTATTCATTGAGTAATTAACCCATGATTCAAACGATGTATTTATTCTTATTATTATTTATAGTTACTCACTGGCATTTCTATTGATTATGGAGTAAAGGACTGACACTAAATAAACTGATATCATTTACTTGAACATGAAGTTCAAACCACAGAATTACAAGAAGTAAATCTGCCCAGCTTATAGCTGTTTTCCCAAATCTTGATCCATCTGGATGCCCTTAAGACATAAATAACGTAATATAAATAAGACTGGGAAACCTCAATTCTAACTTATCCCACAAGTAATAAACCCACAAGCTGTTTATAAAACAGTAAATTTAAAAGGCCCCAACTACAAAAAAAAAATAATAATTGTAAGAATAAATTAATTGTATCAGATTCTATATTTATGAGTCGGGTTCCGTTTCCAATTATAGTCCAACAATGATCTGCTCATAGTCCAACATTAATGAAATAGATGTTTTGCAATCCAAATAGAGAAGAATTTGCCTTGTAGATTTGCACTCTGGAGGTTGGCACCAGCTAACAGAGCTCCACGAAGATTAGCTCCAGTAAACCACTCATCTTCCCTAGGCAAAAAATCAATTCATTAAAATGACAAACAAAGAGAATAGAGGAAGTCAAGCAGATTTACATGACAGCTATTCCATCATTCCACATTCCAAAAAGAATCCCAAAACATATTATGAAAAGATTTCTGTTAGGAGATAAAGATGCGTAAATTTGATAGACTTACTCTCGCAAAATAGCATTGTGAAATATGGAAGTTTCAGCATCCAGATCCTGTGGAGAAGAAATAATGCTGGTCTCACAAAAACCAATAAAGACACTTCTGTCCTTGAAATCCAGTAAGGATACTCACCTTGAACTTCTATATTGAAAGATTGGCACGTAGAAAAGAATACATTCTTCAGACATGCATAACTAAAGTCAACCAAGACAGATCCCACAAGTTTTGGGACCTAAGTTGTTAGGGCTGATCACAATTAAGAAGAATATTAAATGCATGGAAATTGACTAAAAAAACCAAGTCAGAATTTGTCAGCAGATGCTTAGCATTACAGGTAAACAAACCACTTTCTGCCTGGTATCCCATATTTCAAAATGAACTCCTAAGAGGGAACTTTTAAAACAGAAAAAAAAAATTACAGGAAAATATAGGAAAAACAATGAGTGTAATCAGAATTATACACAAGAAAACAGTCACATAAAGGAAAGTAAAAAAGGACACCTAAATAACATTGTGTTTGTTATAGAACATTCTGAGAAAAAAAAAAAAATCCAACCATTTCTGTATATTAATACAAGAGAACTCACAAAAAAAGGAACACAAAAAAAATGTACGAGCCCCTAAACCCACGATTTCAGTTCTATAGGAATCGGCTGAAACAAAGGGTACCTAGTTATATGCTTTCCCAAAGGAAATATCATATAAGATCCAAGAAAAGTCATAAGAACTAATGTAAAAACCCTCCTCAGTACACAAAAATTATTAAAGAAAAGTCTTTCAGTGAGATAATATTACCAATTTAGAAAGATCAAGGCCAGAGAGATAATTCCTCAGAAATCTGACCCTCTCGCACTGTATGCATTTAATGATATCAACACGGTCAATTCGTTATCCATGTCTTCATCCTCCTTCCTCCTAGTCAAAGATGCTTTTAATTTCATTTACGAGCCCCTGGTACATGGTCAGCTCCTCAGAATAAAAAAATATACAATGGCGATTCAAACAATTGCACATGGTACAACAACAATTGTCTATTTAAATGCAAAGAGACGATAGCACTATACTTGCACATAAACTATGCAAAGGATTGAGAAAATGAATGTATTACTTTATTGATGCAAGGTTTCAAGAAGCTTCTGAGCAGGGAAATCAAATCAATGAAGCCAATAAATACATTAAAGAATATAATGGCTGGTGAGATAAGATTAGACAAGAGTAATAAATGGCTCACAAGAAGCTGGTAATATTCAGCCTCTCTTGAAAGCTCTGAATATTCAGAATCCGTCAAAGAAGGAATTACACCAATCCTCAACCAATTCAGGATATGTAAAATGTTTCTATCCCTATCGATAAAAACATAACCCTGCAACAATAATAATTAAATCCTTTAGACTATGCAAAAACTGAGAACTATACAACATTACATTTGATAATTCATGCATGCATAGATATATGGATAATGCTTGCAACTACCAAACAACTTTTATTTTTAGAAAAGATTCAATGATAGAATTAGCATTTTCTGTCTTCAGAAAATAAACTAGGTTCTTTTGGTTAATGACAGAAGAACAATTTGCAAGCTGAGGCAATACAGGTCATTGCTAAACTTATTGATTTCATTGCAAAATAAAAAAAATATAAAAAAATACAGGTCATTGCTAAACTTATTGATTTTATAACAGTAACTCATGAAAATAATCGCCTCATAAATTTGTCTTGCCCATCTTCTCTAAGAATTATTTCTAGGTTGCTGAATATGGAAAAAAATTCAAATTTCAACAATGTAATGCTAGCTTAATCATGTGTCTATCTGTTTATGTACCTTATCAGAGTCTTGACTGACAGTATGGCTTAATTCACTGAACATTGCTTTCTAGCATTGAATCAGGCTCGCTGAGTCAACGATCAATAGTTGTGCAAAACTTTTGCCTCCTTGAGATGAATAACATAATACTCAGTATTTCACTTGATAAATGCAGTATATGTTTTTTAATAGAAAAAAAAATTAATCTGACTCGACATAAAAATGTAGTAAAAAAAACAAACAAACCGAAGCTTTTAAATCCCAAATAATTGGTAGGATACATGAACCAAAGAATCATATTGGGTCGGTGCACGGAAGGAACTTCCCAACGAAATTCGATTATTGGCTCGACTTTTAAAAAATAAGGTTTTATCTATATTCATTGTTTCAAGTCTAGTTGAATGTTATCATGGAATTTGAATCATGCAACTCATGTTCACTGCAAGTCGATTCTCGCCAAAAATTGAAAAATAACTGCAACAAACACATCATTTAAATCAAATTATGCAACGTGTGAATTATGCCTACAACACAGTTCAATTGGAAATAAGTCGTGGTGTAAAATTTGAATATCTTCCCAAAAATAACCAATTCCTTTTTTTTTGCCAGCTTCCCCTAGGAAGAATATTAAGAGGCTATTTGTTATAACCAGACCTCTATAAGTGGCCACCCCTGCATAAAGAAGCTACATAGGAAAGTACAACTTTAAGTCGCAAAAAGACCTTGACTAAGCAAATTATTCTAAAGGCATCAATGGTTCCCATAATCATGTACGCCAAGATATCCTATCAACTATTACAAGTCCATCTAATTTTGCCCGCTTATGTCTCCCACCATTCTCATTCTCATTGACCCTCATGACATCTAATTAAATAGAAAACCTAATAACTTCAATAGTTGATGTATTGGAAGTTTGGAACCCAAATTACAAAAAAGATCATAGTTATTAATGGCGCGCCAGGCGAGTAGGCTTAGCCCTAGGGGCGCGGCTCGGGCGCCTTAGGGCGCATTGCATCCCCGAAAAAACAAATACATAAGACCTTGATAATTTCTTTTAGTAAACCTAACCATTGCTTCAGAATACCCCAAGTCAAATTTTCACCTTGGTGAACCAACTCATCTTCATCTTCAATTAGACCAACCACCCACCTATCATTGCTTTCATCTATATCCTCAAAGAGAGATAGGATCAATGTGATTACTGAGTCATACTGGTCAATGATGCTTCAACGCATCGCATTATACTTGATAAAAGTGAATCTTGAAACTCCCAGATGCTTTTCACTTAAATATTAAGACTTAAGAGATAGTATTTTTTATTATTCGATGTTATTTGACAAATAAAAAATGTTTATTTTTATTTCAAACCCTAGATGTACGCAGAAAGCACGCCTTTTGCCTCCTTTTCCCGAGTCAAGGCGCGAAAAGGCGCCCCGTAGCGCCTGTAAAATCCCAACCGCTCACCTATGGACCTAGAGGGGTATTCGCGAAGCATAAGTTTTACCTCGAGGCGCTTTAATCGCTATGCAAAAGATAAACTCCAGGCATCGTTTTCAATTAATTGCTAAGATGTCCCATTTCCATTACTAAGGATACTATGATATACCCTTATGGAAGTATGTGTATTTTCCTTTTAATATCAATGAAGCTTCAAAAAAACTCAATCTCAAGTCAAACCATTCACGAGTATGCTTGCTAGTCTGTCCAGCAATAGAGCAATTACACATATTAATTTATCAAAATAAAAAATATACACAATCATATATATTTCAGATGTGTATCATATCCCAGAAAACAACAAATGTTTGAAGCTTTGGTTTTACACTATCTCCTATTTAAATTGCATCACATTTCAAGTAAGAAACAGTAGCCCGTCATATAAATAATTTCAGTGACCCATATAAAATATGGCAAACAGCAAATATCCACCCCCAAAAAAGAAAACAAAATAAGATAAAAGGTAAAATGTCAAAACTGTCCAAATAGTGGTAGCTTTGAATTGATCATGAGTTTTACCTTCTTAGACCAACCAAACCCCTCACGAGTTTATACAAAAAAAATCCAATTATTAAAGACATAATTGATAAAGTAAATATTCTATGTAGTTAAACAATTGGGACAATTTCATTGCTCATTTACAAAACCAGGATATTTTTCATCACAGTTGGAAACAAGGATTCAATGTAATACTTTAGAGACATATTTACAGATTTCAGATATATTATAGTGGGACTACAAATAGAATATTCATGTTGGAATTCGTAAACCCTGTGTGACATTTTACGACTTTACCATGTATATATAATGCAGGAGCTCAGTTCCAGTTTTAGGATTATATATTCCCTATTTGGAATCTAAGTAAAATCATCATTATATCATTGATAACCCATACCTCTCTGAATGATGTACAAAAAATCCACTCTTCTGCTCGGGAAGTAGCTAAATACATTGCCCAATCTGTTAAATTTTGTGTTCTTTTATTTATTGTTCATGTATTTTCTCATCCATTGGCAGTTCATCGCATATACATCCCGATCCGTTTCCGGCATTCTCACTGCACGGTATGCATTTATATCAAAAAGTTTTACATACCTAGTGTAATCATGCCGCCTTTAATAGGACAATAAATATAGAGCAAACTAATCCTAACTGTTGGCAAAAGCCATGATCAATTGGTGCCCTATTTTCACTGGTTTCCAGATTGAAAACTAGAAGATACAAATTGGTCGAAGTGAACAGTACAGGGCAATGATCATATTGATAGAGAGAAGCGTGAGCATAGATGCGTTACCGATATTACCGGGCGGACGATGGAAAAGGCAGTATCATCAGCATTAAAAAGTTTTTGTTTGGAGTTGCAGAGTGAAACCAAAACAGGTGGAGATTGAGATTTCAGACGGGTTTCAAAGATTTAATCTGCTGGGTTTTTAAATTCTTTCAATTTATTTGACGGATTGGGATTCAGTGATGATGCTGGCAGACGAATAATACCTTGTTTGGGGAATTGGGAGGGAAAACCTGTAGTAATAGATTACCCTCTTTATTGATTATTTTATGTATACCACTTATATTTTCAATAGTTTGAAGAAAATTTTTATTATTAATTTTAAAATTAAATAATATGTTAAATATTTATTTTATTTTGTTATGAACACAATTTATTTTAGACAATTCTCAGCTGGACTAAATTTTGTTATTAATTTAAAATTAAACATCAAATGTTTATTTATTTTATTTTAGGAATACAATATTTTATATTTTAACTAACATTTCATTGATAAAAATGTTTTTAAATGTAAAAATAAAATTATAAAAATGTATGCAGCATCATTTATTTATTTATTAATAGCAATTATAGAATTGAAAACGAGTTCCAAAAAAAAATTGTGAAATTGTTTAGGAGTGTACTTATATTAATAAAGAAGTTATTAGTTGTATGTGATAACCTGAGGTGTGACTTTTTAATATAAAAGATACTATAACACCTAAGATTTGATGAAAACATGTTTATCCAATGACTCATCCCATTAAAAATAAAAATACTTTGACATAAACTCGTATTTTAAAACGCTCTTTTATACACGAAATGAAGTTCTTATATTTTATCATATGTTCCATGAAGTTTATGGATCATCAATTCAATTATGTTCTAAATAGAAATGTGGTAACACAATCTCATGAATGAGATCATCTTAGATAAAAGATCTCATGAGCAATTACGATTATGAAGGAAATCGATTCGAGAAATTTGACGGAACAAATTTCACCAAAAGTCAATTAAAGATTGTGAATCGATTACCTTTATGGAAAGGATCTCAGATAAACCCTCAGATTCAATTACAAGCCAAGAAGTATGCGATGAGTGGAAGTTTCTAGATAGAAAGGCGATGAAATGTATAAAAACCACAAAAGAGATGTTGAAGATTCTCGACTGAGATGTAAAAAGTCATCACCATGAAACAAGTCTTCATCCGGGCATTGATTATTCAACATATATGATGTAAAGTATTAGGTGGTCAATCATCTTAACGAACTCAAAATGATCATAGCTCGATTGAGATTGATTTCGATGACGAGGTACAAACTCTAATTTCATGGTCCTATTTAAAGTTAAGGAGGGAACGCCGATGATCGTTAATTTTAGCAAGGAAGACGAAACTTCGGGTTGATAAAGTCGAGACCGATCATGAGCAGTGCATGACGCAGAATACAATCCAACGAAAAAATTAATCGATAAAAAAAATATTAAATAAAAAAATAATTTATAATTGACCCACGAATGTTAAATTATTATTCACTCATTCATCATCGTATGAATTTCTATACTACAAAAAAGATACCATTTTTCTAATATAACTTCAAAGGGATTTTTTCAGCAAATTTCCTTAAATAATTCAAGAATTGTCTCACTTATTTTTAATGATTTTAATGGCAAACATATTTTCTAAAGGATTTAATCTCTGACCAGGAATTTCATCCTTAAATATCCTACAATTCTATGGAATTTTAACATTTTAAGTAAAATTTAACAATTTTCTAAGAAAATTTTAAAAGGTATTCATTATCGAGCAAATTGCCTATACATTTATAATTTTCTGATGAAATTACATTTGTATTTTGGAAGTAATTTGTAATTTGAGTATTGAAAATATGTCTATTTGATTAAGAAAATTTGTGCAAATGTTGTAAATAATCTTTACTACTTGGGAATGACAAAATTTTTTTAATTAAAATTTCATTTATGTTGGAAGATTTTGTAGGTAATTTCATTTTCTCATAAAGATTTATAATATTTTAAAATTCTTAAAGGGTATACACTATTATTTCACGTGATAATCGAAAGGGGCAATTGCCCCACAATTCTCTACATGGCTCGCCCATGATCATGAAAAGCCCTTGAAGAAATTCGCAGAAAGAATTGAATGACGCTTGCCAGGATCAACCTTGAAGACAAGAAACTAAGGCAAGAAAATTTAAATCGAATTCAAATAAGGTAGATAGAAATGAAGGCATAAGCCCAAGAAGGACAAGAGTCAAATTGAGTGCTTCAACTATCATGAACTTGGTCATTATAAAAACCAAAGAGACAAGTCACCAATGAAGGATAACAAATCAAAAAACACAAACCATGAGGTCGCAAATGCATTAAGCTTCGAGCGTGAGCAAAATCGAATCTTGGGTTAGATTATGGAGCATCATTTCATTCTTGGCAACAGGATGACGAATGGAATGCTATACTTTTGAAGATTTTGGAAAGGCTTATCTTGTTGATGATTAGCCCCTGAAATCGTGGGGGAAGCCGGGATGTCTTGATCAAGGATGAAAATCTTAATTATTTTGAAGTTATGAGATGTGAGACATATTCTGAATTGAAGAAGAATTTACTTTACGAGACAACTTGATGATAAAGGTCAGGTTATGACTTTTCGTTGTAATACATGGAAAATATCCAAAGGAGATATGGTGATGGCTCGAGGCAATAAGGGAAACATTTTATATGCGTACAAACACCCAGATAACATTATAACTCCCACGAGAAAGGTATGAGTTTATTTTTGAAAAAAATCATGCTTTTTACTGCTTTAGGGAAGAGAAGGCTCTTGGAAGAAATTGACACGTTCTCTCAAAGTGAAGTGTTTGAGATTTGATAATCTGTGGAGAGTACGAACTCCTTGGGCTCAAAGAATTTTGTGCAATAATGAAATTTGTATAGAGAAAACTCAGAGAAGAACCCCCGCCAGAACGTGTTGTTGTAGAATGTATGAATAGAACCTTATGTGAACGTCTTTAGAAGCATGAGATTGAATTATGGGCCACCGAAGATGTTTTGGCATTTGTTGTTAATACTATTTTTCCATATTAATAGTTGCAACGATTCAACAAATAAGTCGAGACTTTTCGTTGCAGAACAAGTCGCAGGATTCTAAAATTCACTTATGAGTACACTCTGCATCCCGAATGCATGCAAGACCTACCCCCTTTTTTTTTTTTTTTGCAGCCTCAAAATTATTGAATCCCATTCATTTAAAGTGTTGAATTGGCAAGATGTGTTGATGCAGATTTAACATCCAAAGGTTCTGGACAAAATAGAGATTCCAACAGGGCATGTGTTTATTTTTATGTATAATAATTTCTTGAACTAACTTGCAGAGGATCAGAAGACAAAACCGGCTGTAAGAAATATGTAGCGCCACTAAGCTTCAAAGTGATGGTATGATTGTAGAATCTCTTGTGTGAATTGGAGAAGGAGCAAAAATATAATATTAGCTACAATGATAATAAGAGTGTAATTAAATAGAATCCAACTTTCCACCCGACGAATGAAGTTTATTGAGTTGAGGTATCATTACATTAGTTACCTCATGGAAAAATAAGATCTTGTAGAAGAATTAAGATTCGAGGAAGTGAGAGTCATGCTAATATGACTAAAGATTGTGACCTTAGAAGTTGAAGTTATACGCGTTTCAACTGAATTTTGTGAACTCTAGATGAAAGTTTGACATTACTACCAATGAGAATCATCAATAAAAAAACGGAGGCGATAAGCAATTTTTCAAGTGAGAGTCTCCATGGAAAGATTGTTGAGTTATGGAATTTGATTGATCGCTTAAATCCCCAATCTGACCCCAATCCGAACTCGCTGGAGAGTTGACGAAGGGGTTAATGGGACTTTAGGCCTGATGGACATTTAAAGCAAGATTGAGTTGAATGCACTTTAGTGGTTTAGCCCATTTTTGCATTGATAATTATCCTAATTCATTGTATTTATTTTTACCGAAAATATTAGCAAATCTTTGACTTGTCTCGGGTATAATCATTCCTGCCAGATTGAGTTAATAAATTTATATTTAATTATTTTTCCCTACCTATTAATTTATCTATAATTGCAGTTAAAATCTAACATTCACCATTATAATTAAATGCTAATTACACAAAGTTCCATCTTATAAAAAGAGATCCCTAAATGATCTCGCACAAATCTCATATCCAAATTAAAACATGTAATTCTTTTTTAAAAAACATTTAATATTCGTCATATATAAAATAATTACATTTTAAATTTATAAACACATACTTCTCTATTTTATGTCACAGTGAAGCCGAAGAACCCAGACAGAAGTATAAAAGAGCGTGCTGCATGGCCGCCGATGTCATTCCACCGCCATAACACATACGCACGATTTACCGGATCCTTCCCACAGTTTATATTCACTGCTCTTCCATCTTCTTCACACATGATTTATCGTGATAGATTCCTGCAATTCCTGCAATTCCAACACAATTAATTAATTAATTAATTATGATGGAGAAGAAGCACTCTTTCCACCATTGCCAAACGATGTTATTCGGAAGATGCGCCTGTATTTATTCTCTTAATCTCTCTTGTTCTCCATTAATTAGTCGTATCTTTCAACTTTTATTTCGTCAAAATTCAAGATATAAGTTTATCTTGGCAATTATCAAAATGTTTTTAAGTATTATTGAATTTCATATTTCAGATTGGATATCTTAAATAAATTAACTTCACTTAAAGGGGTTTATAATTTGTTTCTAATGTGTTTAATTTCTTAACCCTTTGTTGAAGATGTTACATCTTGTCCTATCGCATTATTTTTATGAAGGCAATATTTCTGGGTGCAATTTGGTACAATTTTATTTATTTTGTATGGAAGAGAAAAATGAAGAGTTTTAGTTCATGCTGAAAGTATTGGTTCATTGGTTTGTGGGTAAACTGTATTTGAAGAAATTAGTCAGCTTACTTGAAATCTTGTGGGTTAAAATTTAAGCATTTGGTGCCTCGAAATCTTTTGCTCATTTTCAGGAAATAACTAAGGAGCTAAATTATAATGGTGAATTATTTTTATTGGAATATCACTTGTGTTATTAAAATGTGCAGGTTAATTTTTAGGGAGGTAATTAGTAACTAGTATGTTATTTTTGTTGACCTTAATTATAATTTTGGGATATGTTAGCTTATATATGTACCTGCTATAGCTTACATAGAAATTAATAATTCCTAACTAGTGTTTGGATTCATCATTTTAGGTTAAATCAAGAAAATGGTAGTATTTCCCATTTTTAACTTGGGAAATTACTAAAGTAATATATCACATGCATTGTAGGTACAAATCTGCTGATTGCATGAGTCAAAGTTGCACTCAAAAGTGCAAATATACCTACGTATATAAACGATTTTAATTACTGTGAAATGGTGTCAGAATCCTCAAAACGCATATATATCGTAAGTCTCCCGCTTGTTTTGTGCTATTTAATGCTTATGGGAATTAAGATTTACGATGTAAACATGCAATTTGTGATGAGGAAGAGGTGGGTGTTTTATTGATACTCTGAATGTAAGAATCTAATAGAGAATGGGAGGGTGGAATGGATGGGCATTCGAGAAAACTAGTAGAATTTTGTTGCAAAAGAACCCTCCTCAGAATGTGTAGTACTATTGATGAAACAATCAGTGATTCTTTGTTTAGCCGCCATGTTCGATATGATGCTATGGGGAGATGCCTTCCAAAGAGAAGAATCGCACACGGAGATCTTTTATGGAAACAAACAGATGGGGCGGTCTCAGGATGGAGGCAGACGAAATTATAACCTGGGTATTGACATTTTAACACTTTGGGAGGGGTGAGTGTTGATTTCTTTGGATTGTCCTCGCTCCTACGTCACGTGAACAGATCTCATATGAGTCTCTTTTTATTGGTTTTGCATGCCAAATGTTTGTGGGGGGAAGATATATAATGGCTTATATGCATGTATGTCTGCCTTATGTGTTGTGTATGGAATGTGTGGGCGAAGAGAAGGAGGAGGAAGAATGCCAGAGTGTCCGATCTACCACACGGCGATATTTCCCTTTCTACGGGATCTCATGCCCTCCTGTAAGTGGCACTGGCTTGTTTTGAAAATGTTATCGAACTTTGAGATATATGTTAGAGCTTGTTTGATAATGAAGTAATCGAGCTTAACTTGGAGAGTTCATAGTCGAGAGTAGTTTGGCTTATTTTACACTCGCTTTTATCCTCTTTACTTACAGACCCCAAGCGGGCCTTTTTTGACTGTTTCGAGCATATAGCAGTGCTCAAGCCTGTTTGGTGTCTATGTTCAGCTGAGCTCAAACGAAAGAGGAGAGGAGCTTTTATTGGGCGAGATTATAATCAAAATATCAAATCGCTTTGTTTTGATTTTCTTAGGTTGCCTGAGGTTGACCTTTTTGGGGGTAGGTTGATCGTGAACCGCTGTTGGAGAAGATTCATTTGTATGGTTATTAGGAACGCCGTTCCGTTAGTTTAGACACGGTTAATGGAAGGATTCGCATTTTGGACGTTGACTGCTCCTACAGGCAACCGCGCCTTCACTTTCCAGCTTATGACAAATTCTTTAAAAAAATGCGCAGTGTTTTCATTTCCTCATCTAATTAACATTTGATCACATTCTTCATAAAACTATCAAACAATCGTATAGATAGAGGCGTTTATCAATTGTTGTGTTTTTTGTATATAAAGATGTTTTGGAAAATCTTGATCTTAGAAGGCTCTCAAATTCAGATTATAAGCTGTTTTTAAACAAGTAATAAAGATCCCTTTATGTTTTCTTTTCTATGGAAAGAATGTCTTTCAATGGCCTCTTTAAAGTTGGTTATGGATCTTTAATTACAAATTTTTCTAATCTGATAAATTGAAGGAAATATATATTTTCATGTGTTCTATTAGATGTATAAAGCATTTGCAAGAAAGGAACCCAACGGGCAGAATTAGAATGTGACGATTTATATACACGTGGGAGGAAATCTGCGAAGTTCACAGAGAGTTGTCGCGCCCATATCGGAGGAACTAGCTGGCCGGGTAAGTGTACGAATTTTTAGTGAGTTTTGCTATTGAACTATAATCCTGTTTTTGTACATATATATAGGTAATATGTATTTTCCTGAAATAAAACAAGGGGTTTTATTGTTTCTAGGCAGGTTGACATTGACAAATTATGCCCTTTACTTTGAGGCATCGGGTGTCGATTCTTCAAAGATGCGGTAAAAAACTTGACCTGGCAAAGGACATCGAGAAGAGCGTAAAACCTGCAGCAACGGGTCCTTGGGGTGCCCCTCTTTTCGATAAAAGCAATAGTTTACGAGTCTTGTGAATTGTGAGTTTGAGCTAATGATTCATTCATTAAGTTTTTTTCTATATTTTTCCCTGGATCATAAGAAAAAAGGTCGGAAAGTATTAGTTCATGTGAAGAGAAGTATCAGCTCATATGATAAGAAGTTGTATATTGAAAAGGTGTTAATACTGTTCAGCCTACATAGTAATACTTTCTTTGCATGAACTAATACTTCTCTTTTTACAACTGGTGCTTAGAAATATTTGTCGTAGTTGTTCGAATTTAACTCTGAAAAACCTTCTAGGCAAGAAGGAATCGTGGTTAGAGTTCCCCGAGATGACGAAGCTCGACTAGGACGAGATCACTGGCTAGCTCTCAATTCGGAGATCATGCTATTGAACGAGTTTCTATCGGCACAAAGTGGAATCGGAAGTACAACTGTGGGAGATGCATGCACGAACCATATTAGGGATCATTCGCTTCATGCAGCACGAGAAATGCTTCAATGTGCCTCCAGAACCCAAAAAGCTTCCTAATATTCGCATTGCTCGATGAATTACCAAAGGGACTATATACTCGAGGAGCTTGCCGAGAGTTTGAAGAAGCCCGCTGGTGGGAAACTGCAGTGCGAGTTCGATCCTTAGGAGCTTGAATGTCTCCAAACAAATAACATCTCGAGAGTGATCAAATTGTTCAACCTGTGGAAAATCTTTTCGCTTTGTTGGAGGGTGCTATACACCAAGCACGAGAGGAAGCTAAAGATATCGATAAGGCTAAAGCAACTACTAGGGGACTCAAAGAGGGAAGGTATGCGCTGAAAGTGCCCAAGTCCTAATGGTGAGTGTGGCAACAGAGCTTTACACAATTTATACTTTTCGTAGTTGAATACTATTTTTGGATGCCTGAATAACATTTCAACTAGATCCAATATAATATCCCATCTAACAAGAGTTCATATTAATATCCCACTGCAGTGTACTGTTGATTCCCATACCACAAATCTACGACAAAGTACCCAAAATGCAAGATAAAAAATCTGGAAATCGTGTGTTGATTAGTATTTTTTTTTTTAACCAAGTGTTGATCCAACTTGGCGTACAGGGATTGCTTAAGCCACTTACACGGTTTTAGTCCCCTGGGGCTCCGAGATATTTTGACATGGAAGCAGCCCAAATACCACTTCCCGCCCTCGTTGTATTGACACTTATACTCATCTACAAGCACGAATCGATGCTCCTGTAAAATATAAATTGTGCGAGTTTTAGCATTTGATCTTCTTTTTTCTTTTTATTAATGTAGAGAGTTGGTCCGCTGTATCAACTTTCTTGTTGTGTAGGTGGTTGCAAAAGATGCTATATGGATTAGAGAAAGACGGGGTTCAAAAAAAGCACTAAAAATTAAGTTCGTACTGAATCAGATCAGACGGCTGGCGGAGATTATCGATCAGCAGGGATTTATAATCGCATATCAAAGAAATAGTGAGACAGACAAAGCGTGGCGTTTGCTTAAAATATGGTCAATATTATTCCGTTCCAAAGCACCAAAAGGTACATTATCGTCGAAGGGAACGTTACATTGTTTAACATCTGATTTTTTTCTTTAACTTTTTTTATTTTTATTATAATTCAAAAAATTTGGTGTGTGTACTGCAGCATACAAACATAGTGATGATAGTCATGAGTTTTTGGTGCAATTGTACTGGCTGTGATTCCATTCAAGTTTCTACTAATGGGACTAAATACTATATGGTTTGTTGGCGATGTCAAAAACTGCTGAAAGAAAAGCGACGAGAGGAACAAGGCAAATTGGCGCCTGAGGGAGTGGTGGGACTCTATTCCTGTAGCCCCTGTCGAAATTGGGACAAAGAAACGGACAAGTCGAATAAACGGGTCGCAGTATATATTATGTGTAGATGTAGGGGAAGATATAATGTAGTAGTAGATGAAGGAGAAAAGATATAATTTATCAAAAATAACATTTCTATGTAAAAATTGTTACTACTACATTAGTCATGATGCCACGCTTTGTTCAAGCATTCTGTTACTACTTCTTCAGTACATGAAACAAGAAGCATTGTTCAATGTATGTTTTAATGTTTAATTGGCAGCTAAAGTTTTTTTTGAGTCGAAAAATGGTGTTGCATCGATCTGCCGGAAAAAAGAGTATGATATTATTAAAAAGCTAAGTTTTTGTGAATGTATAATATTGTTAAAGGCTGAGTTTTGTGTGTATTCGTAAATGCCACATGGATTCGTTTAAATTTTGTCATGACAAAACATTATCTTGAAAAGATGTAACTTGTTTATCATACAATTCGTATTAATAGTTGCATGGTTTTTTTTTAGTTATAAATATTGCATAGTTTTAAATCATTTTTGAAACGCTGTATTATCTTTAGATACTTTAGTCAGAGGACTCCTCTTATTAAAAATTAAAATATTGTGATTGACAGTCAAAAAATCAAAATTTGTCTTGTTTTCTGATGAATCATTGAAACCTAGGACGGCTTTTACATGCCTATGAGGATATCAAGTGCATTAATACGAGTATATAAATACGAGTATATAAATTTACTTTTAAAAGTACAATTATTCCAAGAATGCATTTTGAATTTTGAAAGTATATTACATTTGCACTTTTAAGAATACACTTGAATTGACGATGACCCTGCTGCACAAGTCGTTTATCATTCAATTTCCTTATACAGGAGTGGAAAACAATCTGTCATTTTGACCAGAGACTAATGTTATGGGTGATTAATATTACCCAACACAATCTAATGTCATAATAAGATAAGTTAAAGACAAAAAGAAAAAACAAAGTTTAATCTTGAACTTTTATTAGAAGGATGTGTTGAATTATGGACAAATAGTCTTATATCCATGTCATGAAATAATAATTCATCTTGCTTCACCTCTTTCTATAACACATTATTTTAATGCACACAACACGCTATCGATCAACACACGAGGTGACAAATTTGCCCACATCACAAACGCAACAGTTTATTTTTAAATTATGCAAACCGGCGATATATCCAAAAATTGGCAGTCCTAATTTTTTTTTTTTTTTTTTTTTTCCTTCCATTCTAGACTACCTTTCTAAAACCAGGATTAGCACAGGTACGTCAACGAAAAGAAGTAGCAACGATTCCCAGAGGCCAAAAGGCCTGGCGCCTTCTCCCCTGCTGGAATTCCATTCTCCGTCTCCTTCCACACAGAGCCCTTTTTCCGATCTTCTCCCTCCTCCTGGAAATCACCTTCTGCCCTTGATTTGCACGCAAATGTCACCTCTTTTTCAGAAACCGTAAAGGTTGAATTCAGGTAAAGAAAGCATCGATGGTTGAGATTTATCCGTTGCTGGGCTCATACTTTGATCTAGCGGTGGAAAGCACTGCCGCACCGAGCTGGAGGAGGAGATCAGAAAGAAGACATGGTTACGCCGTCCTTCTCGATATCTGAATCAGTGAGTTGAAATCTGGTTGTTTTGGGTCAGAATTATCTTTCCTGGTTCATAAATGTCGTCCTGAATCATCATCAAGATGATGATATCTGCTAAACTTGATCCGGTTGGAGTAGCTGAAGGGAGGAGGATCTTCTTGATGTACAACTTCTGCAATTTTGCCGGACTCCTCTCGACTTTTTGGTTCATCCTTGCCAGCGAGGTGGAATGGAAGACTCACTGTTGATTTTATCTGCTCTAGTTTGGCCTCTTCTTTTTCCTAATAATATGACCTAGAATTTAAATCTCATCAAAATATGAAAAAGGAAAAAGGGGTTATATGGCCAAAAATGTATTATCCTCATGGAAAGATTCTTTTTTAGCACAATATGATACTCCTTCAGTTCCAACTTAACTATTGTATTAAAGAAATTAATTTGTTTCAAAATATCAGTCGCTTTTAGGTTTTTCCAAGAGAAAATCTTTTCCAACTTCGCCCTTTCCTTAATTTTTGGTGATAAATGACCATAAATGATTCACTGATAATCTGTGAAAGGGTATATTGGTCATTTTATACAAATAACTAGGTATTAAATGATTTCTTAACCTGTGAAAAACCTATAAACAAAGGTTAAATTGGAATGGAGGGAGTTACTGCCTAACTGCAATTTTTAAGTTGATCAAGGGACTATTACAATGCTCAGAAGCTATAGCAACAATAACATTAAGGGTTAATAAAATATACTGAATCAGGACATGTAATTAACTTTTAGACTCAGATAACTTACCTCCTTTATCGGGATCAAACTTCCTTTTGCTGAATTCCAAAAACAGCCCCAAAGTCTCCGTTTGGCTTTTTAGAACTGAACAGTTGCTTGAGCCTGAAAACAACATAAGCAACTTATAGTTAAAAAAAAAATGGGAATACTTCAATAGTGAAGAATTTAATCCATACCAAGTTACTAATTAATGAAATTCAATACTAGGACTTGTCTTGGGGAGAAAAAGTGTAATCTTGTTGAATGATGATAAATGACAAATTATAATATCCATGGGATAATGATATTCAGATAATATATGAGTTCCATAAACCCAAATACAAGATTCAGAAAATAAAGAGGTAACATACCTAATTAGATGAACTCATAGTAGTATGTGTATCTTCAAGGTCTCTGTGAACAGGCAATGCTGCCCTCTTGTGGGCAGAATGAGTCATCTGTTTTAACTTCTTCATTCACTTTTTTCTTAGCAACAACAGGACCATTAACTGAACTGCTACTCTGTTTCTTTTCGACTTCCCTCTGTGGTTTTCAAGATTTCCAGAAGCTTCAGAGGGCAGAACTTCAGAATCTTCTTGGAGCCAAAGTATTCATTCTCACCATTTGACTGCATTACCTATTGATAGTAAAATCGACACTTATTGAAGTTCACAAAAAGAACAAGAAATAAAATACAAAAGAAGAGGTAGATGTAAATTCTACAACAGAATTTGAAGTAGCTATGGATTTGGGGGAATACTTCTATCTGTGGGATTCTTGCAACTCAAGTCATTTTTTTAAATGGTACTAGTTGTTTTACTAAAAGGTATTGTCTGGTCAGTATTAGCTGTTTTTACTAAAATCTAGTCTAGACACTGATCTCTAAACATCAACAAGAAAAAGTTCATTATGCATTTTCTAATTATATGCAAAGGAACACACTCATCTAGAAAATGCAATTTAAAACCCAATAAATGCTGAAAGCAAAAAACGCTGGATGAGTGCAAAAAAAAACTGGTGCAAACCCTGAAACAATAAATTTATTATAAATAGGCAAACAAAAAGAACATCTCAACTTCTTTTTAACACTTACTGATTCTAAGCGCTTTCTCCTTCAGATATGTAGCAGATTCCTCCAAATGCAGCAGCATTTGGATAGAGTGTCTAATAACATGCTAACAACTGAACCAAGATTTACGGCTCAATATATGGGAGTTTTGATTTCAAAGCCCAGCGCCGTTTGGTTAATAGTGAGTGGCATCTGTTTAAACTTGTTTCAAAAAAGGAAAAGACAGGAAAAAAAAATCAAAGGGGTGAGTCAACAGAATCTTGATACAGATCAACATGAATTAAAAGGTATCATCAGTCCAGGGCCTGAAAATATTAATAAAAACTATTAGGGGCTTGCAAGATTTTTTCCTATCGATTCAGGACTTGAAAAAAGCCAAGAAACTGCTTGGAGACATAAAATAAAACTATCAATTTAGGACTCCCCAAATTCTAAGACCATGTTTGACATCTTATATTTTTTCAGTTATCAACAATATTTTATAAACCACAAACCAAAGAAATAAAAAAGAAGATATATTGATTTCATGTGAGGAAAAAAAATAACAAAATAAAATAAGAATAAAAAAAATATTATGTATATTATTAGATAGAATAAAAAAAATATTATGTATATTATTAGATAGGGATATAAAATATAAGACTACAAACATGGACTTAAAATTTGTGAGTCTTAAATTGATAGTTTCTATATTTTCAGACCTCAAATTATTTAGTCTCTCTATCTTTCAAGTCTCAAATCGATAGGGAAAATCTTTGAATCCCTAATTGATAGTTTTACCATTTTTTTCAGTCTTGAATTGACAAGATTCCATTTAAAATAACGGAAAGTCCAGAATCTATATGTTAGCTGAAATGAGTGATAAAATGCAAGTACCAATTTCGATAAGAGTTCGATTAGGCAAAACATAACCAGTGTTCTCATCTTCTGAACGAGCAACAACATCCTCCATTCACAGAGTCCCTGTAGGCCGGTCATGTATTTACACCAAAACATGTTGATAACCCATTAATTACTGCAGAAATCGGGCTGCGAGGTGCGGTTCCACCACACGCGCCATAAGCGGAGGAGACTAGCCACGCATGCCGGTGAGGTTCCATCCTAAAACCAATTGGTGATAGGAGGATAGCCACACTAGGTTTATAAGCTGATCTCATTTCTTCTAATATTCGGGTGGGACAACTCACATGTAAATCCTTATCATATATTCACAATTAAAAAATGTCAAAGAAAATCAGGGGATCGTAAGAATAAATTTGAGTGAGAATTAAATGTCCAAATGAATCCCATATAAATATGAATAACAAATGAAAAGTAACTCACGGAAAAACAACTGCTGGCTGTTGAGCACTTAGATCAGCACCCACTAACCTGCAATATCATTTAGAGAAGTAAGCAAAATGAACCAGAAAAAAAGAACCAATTATACACGTGAGTCTGTCGGGAACAGGGTCCATAATCTCAAATTGGAAAGTTAAAACAATACCCATAAATGTGAAGGTAAGAAGTATCGGTCAAAAGCTCTTTTTTCATAAAGTTGGAGTGCATATATCATAACTCCGTTTGTGGGCCTGTTTAAAAGCAACATCACAACAATTAGACAACAGTCATGATGAAAAAGAACAAGGTAGAGCACAGAAAGAAAACTGAATCACATGACAATGAACCCAATATTTATTTTTTTGTATATTTATTTATTATCTTTTTTTAGGGGTGGGGGGGGGTTAATCAACCACCTAATTATTTCTTGCTTCACATTACTTTCACATCAGCGTTAAAGTATTTATTAAAGCTCAGTTCTCTGAATAATCAAGATCCCAGCTTCATAGTACATCTAAAACATAATAGAAACTGAAATAGGATTGAGACGCCTTGTACTTTAACATATTACATACATTATTTCTATCCTATAAAAAAAAGAAGAGAAGATGGGTTAGGTTTGGTTGTATAATAGAAACCAAAGACCTGATTTCACCGGAAGTTCCTTCAGCAAATAAAAGAAAGAGAAAAACAAAATCTATTAAACAGTCAATCCACCAAAGACTGAAAAGGACACTTCTCTTGCCTCTAGAAAGGCTTCGACTTCAACAAAGTTCAGGATTGCTCAAACTCAACAGATATACAACACATGATGCTTGGAGAATGAACAAAATCAAAACTTTATCACACAATTCGAAAAAAGCGAGCTTGGCAATACAATTTTAGTTACATTTTTTTTTTGCCCCACAAGTATTACATCAATTAGATGATCAATACCCCCCATAAAAAAAATATAGTTGAAAATATCTTCACAAACTACAACAAATAACACTTAGGAGACATTAGATAGTCTTCCATAATGTATATAATCATTTTCCCAACAAAACAAATTGAATACATCTCAATTGCTTAAAAAGCACAAAGATTGGAAGTAAAATGTGAAAATTAACAACAGTTTGCAGCATAAATGGAAAAAATTATGTAGATCAGATTCTTGGAGAATATATTAGAGATTTGGGGTGGGGGTGTTGTTTGCCACATATGTTGAGCTTTTGCAACTCTATCTACTCAGAAACAAAGCAAGTCTCACAACACCTCACCAGCAATGGTCTTTACTGAATATAAAATATAAATTCAAAACCTCCAATATACAATGCATTCTTCAGTCCAAATATTTAAAAGCAAACAAAAGGCTCTGTCCCAGATCGTTTTGTGGATATTAAAAGCATGACAACATAATATTGGGCCACTAATATCACAAAATGTTATATAAACTAAAAACTAGCCTTTCTGAAAGCATCCTCAAATCTTGTAAAAAACAGTATGCAAATCAAATTTTTCCTAATAAGGAAGAATATCAAAGAACTTGCCCCAATAAGAGGAGGATCCGAACTTTCAGATTCAGCAGTAACTCAACAACCTTACTCTCATAAAGATCATAGATGTACAACAAATAGTATGTATCTTCTCTGGCATATCTGGAAACAGAAGTCCACAAGATAACGTTAAGGCAGTTACAAAAAAGTTAAAAGATCTTCCAGAATTAGCTGATGGGAACATATTTCAAACAAGTACTCAAGTAGAGATAGATAATTCCTTTTTTAGAACATTCAAATTAAATTTTATGTATCGATCCTTTACAATAAAATTGAATTTTGATATTTCCAACCAATTTTGACAGAAAACATATTTTTTTGAGAAACTGTGGATTTGGAAATGATTCAGAGGTAAAATAACAGTTACCTAGTACTGCAATTGTAAATAAAGGAAAAAAGACAAATCAAGAAGCTATTATTAGTTATCTAAACTTGATTGGCCAAAAAGCTATTCCTGAAACTGTGGAAAAAGATCATTTTCCTTTAGCAATGGGAAAATGAAATACTTACTAACACATTCAGTATGAAATTAAAAGTATTTTAAGGAATTAAATATCCAACCGTCTCCCATCAGAAAATTGGACCAGGTATGAATGTAACGATCTGTGATTTCATTCTGGATATCCGTTTTCAAACAAACTGGGTAAATTGGAACCTGGAAGTATCAACATATTTTTTTTAAACATACAGAACATTTGCTATCGGAGATAAAGACATATTTGGGTGATGAATCTACCCATTTGATTATACTAACGTAAGAAGTTTATAAGTCCATGGTAAACCGATGGCCTTAATGTTACATCTCCAGGAATCGGACGTTGAAAAAATTAACAAGATAAACTTAAGGGTGTGCTCACGAAGATTTTTTCCTCATCTATGTGCAAAGGTGTGGAAGCTCAAGAAAAGGTCCTCATTTGTTGTACAAAAATCTTTTTAAAAATAAAAATTCATTTAGTTATTTAATTAAAAAAGCACTCTCTCTTTCCTTCTTATATTCATCTTTTCTACCAATAGAAACCACTTTTCCGACTACGGATATCAATAAAATTTGAATTCACCACATTCTCTTACCTCCAAATTCAATTCTGAATCAAATAAGACCTGTTTTTCCCTATTTCTCAAAATCATTATTATTTACATATACATATACATATGTGTATCTGTGTGTGTGTGTGTGAAAGATCCAAGTCAAAAAAAAGACTAGCCACATAAACCATAATCATTACACTTTAATAAATCTTGATTTGTTTTGTATATTAATAATCATTTCATACCACTCCCTTTCCATCAAAACATCCCCCAATCTATGACAGGAAAAAACATTGAGCAAGAGTTCTGTTTTAAACATTTAAAATGTTAACATCACAAGTTCTTTTGTTTCTTTAAAGGAAAAACCAATAGCAGATAAAGTTCAGAAGGAAACATATTTTCATCATTTCACGAAGTGGTCTAATTCTCCAATCTGCATTCTGGTATCTGTAAAAAGAGGATGGTTAGACTTACCCGATCTCCAATCTATATACTACTCCTCCATCCCAATCATAATGGTAAAGTACCCCCATATTTTCGTCCCAATCATAATGGTAAAGTTACTTTGCACACTTTATTTTTATCCACAAAAATATTAATAAACAACACTTTCCTACCCCAATTACTCATCCACTTTATCCGCTTATCATATAAAATACTAATAAACAACTCTTCCCTACCCCATCACTTTATCCTTTATCAATTATTCCACTAAATCCTTATGAACAGTAAAATGTCATTATATTTGGAAAAGGAGGAGTATTTCTTTACTACTTTTTCTTTTCTGGTTCTTTGTTTTGAGTCTGGGTAGTTTTGGTATCGGCAACCAAGGTAATGGACATATTATAAGAACAGGCGTACTCTTTGTTCGCCGACTCCACAAAAATGATCCAATAGGTGTTCCAGGCTGTACCTTTCCATTTTCAATACTCAAAATTTACTATGAATCAAAATAAAAATAAAACTCAAATCCACATAACCATAAATAAGTAAAATAATAATAAAAATCAACATTAATGCTACTTGGAAAATCCAACAGAAAATACTCCAATTCACATGACTAAAAAGAAATTGGGAGTTATCAGTCTGTTTGGATCAATTAATCATACTGGACCATATACTGTATCAAGTCAATATACAAACAAAATTACTTGAGTAAGCTTTTGGGAAGAAATTGAAAACAATGACAATAATATACATAAAACTTTCATTTTCCACAAAATTAACGTAATCTGTCAACAGTGTTCTAAAAATGAAATGCTTAAGCTAAGGAACCTGTCCCGTGTCAAACATATATTGCAGATATAAATGCAAAAGTCCGTTGGAGCCACACACGATGTCACGATCTGCTCCATACAATACCTAATTAAGCCAAGTAATATCATGACTTGGAAGGTAACTGAAGTCGGATAAAATAAAATAATCAGCACACTTACCTTTTCTCTTAGTGGGGTCTTTAAATGAATCTCTCTAAGATATGGACCTATATATGAATCTGAGATTTCAGATATCTATAACAAAAATCCTCCAGTTCTTGTTGATATTTGCATCAAGCATGTCGGGTCCTTAGAAAAGACCTGTACTGGTTGTGTTCCAAATCAACCTGCAAAACAGCAGTACAAACCAAAGCGAATCTTTTTATTGTTATTGAAATAAGGGGAGTCCTTAAGGCACTCTTCCTCTGTTCTGTTGTTTTAATTATGATTCTTCAGTATAATTTTTCAGGAATTACTATAGAAATAGAACTTGCTACCAGCGTAACAAATAGAAAAGCAATAATCACAGCCAAAGCAGGAAGGCAAAGTCAACAGCCATTCACAAAATAAAAAGATCATTGTTTTCAGAAAAACTAAAAAAACAAAGACGTTGACTTTCAAACTGAGAAACATCAAACTCTATGAAACAATTTAAGGAGTTAATACTCAGGAAAACAAATTGGTGATTATTGTTGGTGGCGAGGCCTTGCAACTCTACAAGATATGCATTATCCTATTAAATACAGTAAAAAATGAATGTTAGAATGATCAATTTAGAAAAGAGGTAATACTGGATGCATGTGATGCAAACCTCATCATGCAAAAGGTCTACCACCCAGAAACGGAAGTCCACTTTAATAATTTGTGTGCCAAGGGCCAGATGATAAATGCATTAGACACATCCAAACCAGATGTAAGTGGCCAATTTTCTTAGATTTAAATTCTCGGAGTAGTCTGCAGTCAGTGGCGACCTATGCTTGTGCCAAGTGGGGACTGGCCCCGCTCAAATTTAAGAATAAAATATGGATTTTAATAGTAAATTGCAATTAGTTTTTATTAAAAGAGAGTAATGTTTTTAATTCAAATAGTCCCCTCTTGCCTGTTACTTTTCTCTTTTATGTTGCCACCTCTTTAATTTCTTAGACAGCTTACCCCAATTTCAAGATATCTTGTTATTTTTAATTTCTTTTTCTAATATTTTTTTGTTTAATTATAACATTATATTTTGATAGTGTTCCTTCTTACAATATATGAAAAATAATAGGAGATGAATGTTATAATTTCTTAAATTTTTGTATCCAGTCATGTCCAGATATAATTAAATTCTTGATTTCTTATAATTTAATTTATGATCTTATGTTTAGAATAATAGAATTATTAATGTATTACTCCCTTAGTCCCAAGATAGATGTATCATTTGCCCAAAGGTCTGTCCCAAATTAGATGCATCATTTCCTAAAAAAAGATAATAAAAAGCAAACTTAATACTTTAAAGTTTAAACTACACCCTTCATGCATGATACATCTCAAAATTACACCACATGTCATTACTTTTCCCACACTAAAAGCAAAACTTTATCTCCTTTAATTTTACACCACATGTCATCCTTTACCATTCAACCCTCACCCAAAAACAACTTTATCTCCACTAATAGCAATAACAACTCCCACATTAATCTCCGTGCAAGCAATGAAATGATGCATTTATCTTGGGGACGGAGGAGTACTATTTTTATTAGTTGGAACACTAAAACTCAGGGTCTGCCACTGAGTCTGCTTAACAAAAAGAAAGAACTATGCATACACATAATGAGAACTAAAAAGGAGGTTAGTACATGCTATATGACTTGCATCTTCCGATTAAAAATTTAAACATGAGATCTACAAATGACTAACAGGGATGCAGCCCATTTTACAAAACTTAATACAATTATAAGTATCAACTTTCTAGATGTAATTCTATCCAAAAATATAGAATCTCCATACAAATGTATGTGCTCTATATGCTCCATTTTAAAATATAAACTGGAATTGGAAATAAAAATAAATACGATAAATGCATATTGACAAAGAAGATAATTGAAGCGCACACTTTACCGCAAAATTCACCTTACGCGGTTTATTTGCCACCTGCTTCAAATCTTTAACTTCTTCCACAAGTTTGAATGAATTGTGACTTGAGGGAAAGAGGGTTTTACAGGCTCAGTAATACTATCACTTGTATCAACAAAGTCCAGAACAGAGAGTGTCTCCTGTAAGACGAGCAGATTAAATTATAGCATTAAAAAGATGTCATATTCTGTCACAATTTGGAGAATAGGACAGTACGGATAATAGCCATGAAGAGCAACACTATGGGGGTAACCTAGAATGTCCTGTGGGTATTTGGGACAGAATTTGAGAGAGAAAATTGAAAAACAGGTGTATCAGAAAAAAGTGGATTGTGAGACATGTGCCTTTGGTTGTTTCTGGAAGAAGAATTTGGAAGGAAAAATCTTTTTTGGAGAAATCATCTGATAAGTCCCTAGGTTTATATGACTGATCATTCTCATGCTCATGCAAGTGAGGAGAAGACAGAACAATCAAAAAACAAAAAATTTTTTGTTTCCTAGTGTACAATTTGCCAATAATTATGTGATCAAATTAATCCAACTCAGCTTTCTCATATATACATCAAAAGGTACTACCATTTACCAAAAAACAAAACTCAATATATGAAGTAGCAATCAGAAGTAGAAAAAAAAAAGACAACAAGAGAGAAAATCCAAGAACTAAATCCAAGGATGCAAGAACCTAGACCCATCCTCACTCCTCTGCAACAAACATGTTCAAATGGCTGATTAACATTATTCACAACAATCTTGAACTCCTCCTGTGGCTTTAATAGTAGGCACATGAAAGGGATCTTAGGTTTCAATTTCGTCCCGCTACCTTCACTTCTTGGAGCCCCTTTCGTTACCCCCATCCACATTCCTCTCCAATCCCCCCAACAATTTCTATCCTTCTTCCCATACACCATCTGAAACCCATTCTCTATATCCTCATCATCCACTCTCATCGTCCTCACGCCACTCTCCTCCTCCTTCTTCGCGCCGCCTTAAACTCATCCAGCGTCATCAAGCACCTCGAATATTTCATCGTTCACATTCACACCAATCCAGCGCCATCGTCATCCAATTCCACATCTTTATCATCCGGCAGCGGCATTGGCTTCGCAATAGATTCTCCGGGCGCCGATTTTCCCCAGAAGGTTCTTCGACTTGCTATCAATTTCGACAACAGGGTTCTTGAATTCATGAAAGTTGTTGTAGAAATGGAAGTCCTTCCCTGGAGGGTATGATGCGGGATGAGCCTGAAAGCTTCGCCACAGAAGTGGGCAGCAGCCCCTTCGCTGAGAGAGATTCCGCAACACAGATTCTTGCGGTTTCGTCTTCGAGGTTGATCTATTTCCATGATTGGTTTTTTGCTTTTTTTTCAGAGTTGATTTTGAGTTTCGCATTTGAGAGAGGGGGGTGATTTTAGCCCTAGGGTTTTGAGGGTTTTGAAAAATAATAAATTTGGTAGAATTAGAAAAAGTGCTTTTTTTACAAAAACAACAGACGGACATGACTTCCGTGACAAAAGGCGTTGTTTGGCTTAATACTTAATTCTCTTTCTTATGACAAATAATTATTAATTAACCCCGATATCATTATTATTTATTTCATTTCATTAATTCAAGTAATTTAGGCATGCAATCGGGATGAAATGTAATGTTATTACAAATAATCTCCTATTAATTTAACTCAACAGGATTATTTTAAGATTGAAAATTTTTGTAATATAGTATCACTGTTATATAGGCAATTTTATTCATTTAAATCCTTTTTAAATAATATTTCCTTCATCCAAAATTAGTTTTTCATCTTTTTTTATCCATATTTGCGGTCTCGTGTCATCGATCACGTGATTCCCCAGTGTATTTTAAGTATCACCCGATTTATTTATCTTGAAAAATATAATTTATTTCTTACACCAAAACAAGTTCGCAGGAATTTGATGTAAATAAGTTATAAAATTCAATGTAAAGTTGTATATTTTAAAAATATATTAGGAGTCTGAAGATCTTGGCGATGCTTGTCCTGAATCTAGCTTTTGGGAGGTATGGCCTTTTTTTTCACACTCAAAAAAAATTATTCATAATCATTACCTAGTATAAATAATTTACATCCATACAATTAAAGTTAACCCAAACTAAATACTTTTTTTTTTTAAGGAAATCCCATTCTGATAGTTCTGCATGTGTCAATTCTGATAATTTTTTTTTCATCATCTAATGGCATCATTTAAATCATCATCCCCAGATCCCGGAACCACAATCACCACATAGTCAACCCGGAACCCAATAGAATGGCAAGAACGCAACCATGCCACCACCATGAGGGAATATTTATTTCATCTTACTATATTACTTTAAATAACTATATTAAATAAAAAAAAAGTTTACGAGTCCATATCATTTATCAAATATTAATCTTTTCAATCAAGTGCAATCAAATTAAAGTTGTCCAACACGTGACGTGGATGAAATAAAAATTAAAAAGAGTTTACCGATGCACCTATAAAATATCCTCTTCTCCATAGTCCATTCACAAAATATATATATAGATAAATTCAATATCAAGAAGAAAAAAAATTAAAAGTATTCTTGAAGAATTCCACTAGTTTTTTTTTGAAGACGTAATGTGTTGTTCATGCAAACTTGCGGTCCAAACGGTTGGGAGAATGAAAGTGGGGTAATGGAAATTATTTATTGATATTGTTTAGTAGTGTTGATCTTGAACAAAGAATAGAAATGCTTGATTGATTCTATATACATTTCCTAAATCTACTCACATGATACCCATTGTATATGTTTTAGCCAACCAATAATAATGCAATAAATAACCCTTGATAATTTATTCTGCACGATATCTTTCCATTCTGGTTATCATTCACTTAAACATATCAATGTTACTTTGATATCAAGTTATTAGGCCTTCAACGAAATGCATGAGGTTAAAAACACTTGATGAATAGAGATATTTATTATGGTCCCCACCACCGATCTATGGCGCTTCGATCTCCCGTCCCGTGACCCATGGATGTCCTGCCTGGGCATCACGCTTGTTTCAACTCGCCCCGATCCGGATTGCTAGAACACTGCTCTCGTATTTAATTTTAATATATACCTCTGCCCCACTATATCAGTTTTTTTTTATGGACATCCCAATTATAAATTTTCTCTATTACATAAAAGGAAAAGTAACTTCACTAACGAAAATTTTACTTACTATTTTCATACAATATTATGTAAAATGTGCCTCACTATCGCACCATTACTCCATACTTTTTTCCTCTCTCCTAATACTTAAACCGCCCTTCATTTTTATTATTTTATTATTATTCTTTAAAACAAAACAACAACAAAAAAAAAAGACAATTACTGGCCGGATGGAGAGAGTATTAGATATAATTTATATAAATATAATATATTATTATAATTTTCATATTTAATAATATATCGCTTTTGCATGTTGTTGTGTAAATTATGCGAGGTGGACCCCATCTCATATATATCCCCAATCATCCTCAAAGATTAGCATTATAGGATCTTATATGTCTTGCGCCTTCATGGCGGCTGCTCGAAGACACCGGATCGAGATCACTAGTTCCGAAATGAAACAAATAACAAGAGGCCAAGACACCGAATTTCGACTAAACAACAAAAAATTAAGTTTGATGTGGCGTGTCGAGATCGACATGTAAGATCTCCCTCAACCATACTTAATTTATAAGAAATCGGGAAAGATGGATTTAGCCCACGTGGCTGGCAAATAGGATTTGAAACCGGATTTATACAAGAAGCGAATCGCGACAGCTAATGTGAAGCGAGGTCGTGAAGCTCTATAAAACGTCCAGTTATAATATCTTCGGTATAATTTGTTGCCCTAATTTTTTCGATATTTTCAAAATTTCAAGAAAAGCATGAAATAAATTTTTCTTTTGAAAATATTTTATGGAAGATAAGTATTCTTGGAATACACAAGATTTATCTCATAAATTAAAAAATCTTTGACTTTGACTTTCTTTCATATTATTTTTGAAAATTCCATTAAATAAAAAGAAAAGTTAAGATTTTTTGAAAAATTATTTTTTTAAAAGAGAATATATTTTATATATTCAAATTACATTTTCAGACAAGAATTAAAGATCTTCCCATATCCTAATTTGACCTAAAAAATTGGCCATACATTAAAATAGAAGAGAAATTTTTCCCCAATACATTCAGTCTTGGAAAAATTAAATTCCTGAAAGGTGGTGCAACATATTTTTTCTTTATTCCTTTGTTATAATTGTTAGTGGAAGTATCTTTCAACCGATAAACAAGCAAGGACTTGGGGAATACTTGAGAAGGCATTTGGGTTGATGTGTTCCATCATCTCAATGGTTGTTCTCTCTGGTAAGATTTATGTAAACTCTTGATCTCGATACGCCATGTAGGACTTTACGAATTTATTTGTACGCACGTAGTCGTTGTTGATAATTATTATTTGAATTAATAGGATTAATTCATACTAGTAATAATTGTTTATTTAAATTACACCTCGAATAGATCCTGGATAAATTGTTCCCTAACAAGATGGCCTTCTTCCCGATCCCAAATAGATCTCTCGTGATCATAGAAATAATATGAACTCCTTCATCGTCTTGTGGAGCACCGCCTTCCCAATGTGGTATTCTTCGCAGGATGGACATACGGACATCGCCGTCAACAAAAAAAAACAGGAACCGGGATCAGTGTTGTTCGTTCCGAACAATTAGCAATAGGAAAATCGGCATGGTCGGTTCGGGTTTGAACCATTGGCATTAGAACAATTAAGCGTGATCGAGAATAATAGGGCGCCAGGTTTTAATTTGCAGGCAATTCCGAGCAATAGGACTCTTCCCATGGTGGCGGCGGTAATAACAACATCAGGAGCGTCACTTATACACCCCCGTTGTCAAATTGTCGTAAATGAGGAGCATTACCGATAAATGCCCTCAATTTATTAATGTTCAGGTCGCAGTCACTTTCATTAGTCGCATTCAACACATCGCGGCAATGTTTAGGACCTATCGGATTGGTACTTGATTCGGAGCTTCTATCATATTCCTTCCTTTAGATAATTATGAGTCATATCGATAACGATTATGTTATTATTGGTAATGGTGATTCTTTACGTATTTCTTATGCTCGATTCTAGCAAATTATATCCGGATGTTAAATTGTATGATGTTTTTGGTTGTGCCTCATATAACCGATTATCGTGTTGATGTTATATTCGTGATACATTCTTTTGTTATTGAATCGGGTTAAAAAAAATCCGCACGTGGGTAGATGTGACAAGGTTTATACATTCTTGATCGGGGATTCCAAAACTTAGTTGAAGCAATTTTCGACAAAAAGCACCAAGGCTAGTTAAGATTTATGCACTTACGCCTAAGGCATGTCCCTTTTTTCATTTCTTTTTTGAATAAGTTATGCCGCTTATCGATTCTTTTTATTATTGAATCCTAGTATTTGTTCCTCTTGTCAATTGGACAAAGAGTAAAAAGATTGTTGTTTGCTTTGAATGATAAACGTGCATCTTTTGTTCTTAATATAATACATTGTGATTTATGGGCCTGACTCTATTTTTGCATCGATGGATATCGTTATTATGTTGCTTTTGTGGATGATTTTCACGTTTCTCTTAGATATATCTTATGCGTCAAAAATCTAATTTTTTTGACACGTTTGTAGATTTCTGCGTTTTTTTTCAATCAATTATCGGTGTCATTTGGAAAAATTTGAGTGTGATGGGGGTAATCAATTTCTAAACTTCAAGAATTAATGCTTTTATAACTGCGTGGAATTCATCATCAATTATCATGTCAGATACTCCATAGTAGAATGGGCGTCTGAACACAAACGTAAATCATATATCCGGAAACAAGCCCGTCTATGATGTTTCATGCTCACGCTCGCATCTTCTTTGGTTCGACGATTAATACATTTGCAATCTTTTGTCGACAACAAACTTAGTCTTGTTTTTGTATGACAAATCTCCTTTTTGAGTTGTTATTTGGAACTGTGCCCAATTATGTGAATTCAAGCCTTTTGATATCGTGTATTCAGATCTTCGGATTTCATCCATGCATATTTCTCGCTTATAGCAGCCTTTGGTCGCCAATTTTTTTGGGTTTTGAGGTTTTCTACACCTCATATATCTATTCATCGGGCAACACGCCCATGACATTCTCAAGTGTGTTGATTTGTTGGAGTCCGGCTTGTCGAACTCCCTTAGCCAGGAGAAACCTTGTTAGCATTGTTTCCTGCTCAAGATCCGCCTTTGTATAGATCTTTGTATAGATCTCTTCAAGATCTTGTTGGGATTATATGAAAGTATGTTTTTACTTTGTATCAAAAAATCAATTCGGACTTATTTATCAAATAAATTGTTTATCAATGATGTTTAAATATCATCGAATGTTACATATATTTATCGTGATAATTGTTCAATAAATCGACGTGTTACATTAGAAGATAATTTAGTGATACCAGATCACGGAAGATTAAATTCGAGTCCCTTGTAACTAAAAAGTACGCCATTCACGACCTAGATGAAAATGAACAATCCATCGAAAAGGTTAAAGTTAGAAGGCCTGGATGGCTTGTCTTGACCAAGAGATTACACTAGTGCATGATCGATGACCGAATAGACCTACAGAGGACAAATTCTTCGGCGGAACAAGGAAAGAATTAGACCTCGATTGGTTCGTTATTTCTTAATCTTCGTTCCTTAAAAAAGGATCACGCAGGTTGGTAACTATTGTTTTGACTTATCATGGGTAGAATCAATCTAGATTCAATACTTTTTTATCTTGTGCAATATTATTGGTCACGTGTGATTGCTAAGATTTAATAACTCATAGAATCGTGTGCAAGACGCTTTGTTCGATTTCGGTTCTTGGGAGGTTCATAAGCTTTATCATACCAAATTTTGCAAGTGGGACTAGTTCCTGATGGATAATAATGTTGAACCGCTCCTTGACCAAGGACAAAAAGATATTAATTAATCGGAAAAGCTATTTCAAAGGGCTTGAATTAATTAATGGGCTAGATAATCTTAAAACACTGGAAATAATAACCCGGTGAGCCATATTGACCATAATATGGGTTAAGATGGATAGTCTGATATTAATTATGTAGTGGGATTAATTAATATTTATGGGCTTGAATAATATTGTGGCTCAATATTGATAATTCAAGATCCATTGGAAGGTCCAATATTAATTCACCTAAAAGGCCCTAAGTAATTTCAACATATAGTCCCAATAACCGAAAAATGTGCTTAAAAATAAAATAAATATTTGTTGCTAATTTTCCATTTTTTTTTGAAATTATGGATGAGAGGGAAAAGATTTTCTTTGAATTTTGTTATGGAATGAAGATATGTATTCTTGGAATACAAGATTATCTCATTAAATTCAAAAAATCTCCACTTGGTATTCATATGTAGAATTAGAAAATATTGAAATATAAAAAGCAAGAAAGATTTTCTTGAAAAGATATTATGAAAATATGTATTTCTTGAAATACAAGAATATCTCATAAATTCAAGAAGATCCAAATCTTGGAATCTTGACCTAAAAAATTCGAAAATCCATAACTTGATGAGGTGGGATTTTTGTGAATATTTTAATTGTGGAGAAAAAGAATATAGGAGATATATTCAAGATTTCTAGAGATCAAGAAAAGATTTTCCCCAATTGTTTTTCTTCCCAAATTTTTATTGAACACCCATCTATAAATAGGGGATGATTAACCATTCCCAAGTACAATTCCATGTCTTTGGAAAAATTAGTAAATCCACAAAAAGTGGTGCAACAAATTTTATTTTTCCTTTTAGTTAATTGTTCGCAAAAGTGTCCTACCATCGGATAGTCGAGCAATTAAGGGAATACTTGGGAAGTTCTTTTGGTGAGTCTAATCAACAAGACCATTGCCGTCAAGAGATGTTATGTTCATGTAAACTCAGAGAAATTCCGTCTCTCCAGTAGGATTTACGTGAATTGATTATATGCATGATTTGTTGTTGGATTATTATTTGAATTAATATAGGATTAATTCATGCTAGTAATAATTATAAAATTAAATTTGTATTTAAATATTCATCCCATAGATGCGTGGCAACTTATTCCCCAACAACCGGTATCGAGTCACGGTTTCTGACTCTGAATTTTAAATTGTAATTTAATTCGTTGTCATTAAATTTGATAAGTGAATAGTAGGTTCTTTGCTTTTGCAGGTATCCAATGTCATGGAATTTAATGTGTTTATTTACGCATGCATATAAATTGTGATTTTAATTCGATTCGTTCGGATTTATTTTTGCCTCGTGAAAAATCACGAGTAGATTGAATTTGTTTGGTTTGATCAATGTAATAGACTAGTTCTAGATCTAGGTTTATTTATTTTTTGTAAATAAATTGTAACCGATCGAAACGCAATAAAGCGAAACGGAGAATTAAATCGATAAAATCGTGGCGGCGTCGCCGGCGCGTCAAACGTCGCGGAGGCACTCAACGCGATGAGCCCTTGACGACGCTGTAGCGTGGCCGAGGACCGAAGGCCTTGATCAGCAGCGAAAAGACGGGCGGCTGCAGATAAAGACGCGCTGCAGGTGGCGCTGGCCGGGCGAGGGCGAAGATGGCGGGCGATACGCGGGGACACGCTGAACGGCTGAAGTTCCGACGCGCGGTGAGGCCGCTGTGGCGGATCAAGGCGGTGACGCTAAAGACCGCCGCCGTCGGGAGCACTGCCGCCGACACGCGCGAAGTTTGCCGAGGTCGCCGAAGCATGGATGATGGCGCATGGATAAGGGGCTGCTTATTGCGGGCCGGGGCCGCGGGCGGTATCCCAGATCCCGGCATTGGGCGCTTTCGCTGAGACGAAAGTTCTTTTCGATGATCGATCGAGAAATTCAAGATGATCGTGCCAAGAAAAAATCAAACCCACGACACCGGATAATTTGTGCCCAATATGTTTATTTTTCCGCTTTTGCTTGATTTATTATCGGTTATCTTATGTTTTATTTAATTGTTTAAAATGTGTTTGCATGAGAGTTGTCCAATGAAAATCTCACCATCAAAAATTACTAAATATGTTAACACTAATTGACAATTTTATTAGGATAATAAAATTGGAATTAATTTTGACCTCCATGATTTATTTATTTGTGAATTTTGGAGAATTTCACCCAGGGACGGTCAAGTTAGCTTTCATGAATGAATTCCAAATGGATGATTGTGGATTATTACTAGTGATTGGCGATGATGACCCCAACACGAGGCTAGCTTCAAAGCGAAAAATAATAATTGTATTTAATCATGGTTATTACTTAGGTATAAAATTGATATCATATATTACCCCAAGTCCTGTCGATTTTATATTGGTCAAGGGGGCCAACTATTAACTGATATTAAAGGTTTGTAATTGTTCTTGTTTGTAACTTTCTTAATGTGTTTAAATAATGACCCACCCCACGTGGCTTATTTAAACTGTTTTGAGATATTAATGACGTCGTATTCATATTTTTTTGAGATTTTAATATGATGCGTGTGATCGAACCTTAATATATTTATGCTTATGCATATTATTATTTATTTCATTTGAGATGTCGCACCTTTTAATCCACTATTAATATACTTAAAGTCAATACAATATGTATGGAAACTATATTGATTGAAACGAAAAATTAAAATTGTCTAACCGCACAAAGCACAAGTGGATTCTTGACACACCAAAATCGGATATGAGCGAGCAACTAACGAGTCAAAAATGCGAGACTCACGATCACCTGTAAGAGATGATGCGTCTGAAATGGTGGAGGACAAACCAGTAGGGATTACGTTCCTCAAAATTGATGGCCCATCTGAACAAAACTTGAGGTTCGAAGTCTGATTATAATCCGAAGACTCGAGATGAATTTGGTATTTCACTCTCTCGCCCAAAAAAGTTTAAAGCATTTTTGGCTCATGAATATTTGTTGCAAGCTTTTGGTCACGACAGAAGATGTTGATAGGGCACCAAACTCAAGCTTTGACGGCAAGTGGTTCGCCTTTCATCTTCTGTGCCAATGGATGGCGAAGAAGAAGATGACCAAAGGCCATAAAGAATCAGGAACTGTTGTTGCGAAGGGCAATGATAGGATGACGAATCGCCGGTGGTGTCAAGGAAAAATCCAACGAGGAAGTTGCTTAAGGCTAGCGATTGAAAGAGGACAATGGAGGTTTTTTGTTCAACCCCAAAAGGACGGAAAAGAAAGGTAATTCTCACGCACTAGGTTGTTTGAAACTTGTTTTTGGGCGTATATTTCTCATTCATTGGGTGGTTGATCCGAGATCCACTAATCATGTTTGTTTTCGCGGGTTCAAACTGACACTGGAACTTAGTGGCGGTTGAGATCCTACATCTGGCAGGTTATCTTCTGAGAGGCAAATGAAAATGGGAGAAGTGCACCGGTCTTTTGAAGACAAGAGTTCTAATTTTAAGAGATGTTCTTTATGTTCCCAGTTTTAGAAAGAATTCACTTTCAAGTTCTAAAATTTTGTTAATGACACTTTTAGTTTCTTCTAATAAGAATGAAATCATTTCTTCTTGAAATGATGAGTGTATCTCACATGACATTGATGGAAAATCTCTATACAATTAACTGCGGCACACCACTCATGAAATGCATCCTATAACACATCAATCAAGCTTCGATAAAAGAAAACGCGGAACGAGACACTTCTATAAGCATCTAAGATTGGGACATATTAATATAAAGAGGATCCAAAGGTTGGTAGAAGGTGTTCAATCGAGTCTCCAAGTTGAACCAATTCCATACATGAATCATGTTTGGAGAGTAAAATGACCAAGAGGGCATTCTGAGCCTAGGAATAGAGCCAAGAAGTGTTAGAAATCGCTTCACACATATGTATGTGGTCCAATGTCAACCAAAGCAAAGAGGAGGTTATGAGTATTTCCACTTTTATTGATGATTACTCAAGGTGCGATTATATTTTCCTATGAAACATAAATCTGAGACCTTTGAGAAATTGAAAAGAATTTAAGGCTCAAGCAGAATCATATGGAAAAACGATCAAGTCTCTACGATTCGATCGTGGAAGCGGCGAATACCTCGGCCGATGAGTTTTGAACTACTTATCGATGAAGGGATTGATCCCGCCTAATAACGCACGGAACCCTCAACAAAATCCAAGGTTGCGGAAGAAAACGAACTCTTTTGGAAATGGTTAGATCTATGATGAGTTACGGATCTTCCCAAGTCGATTACGTAGTCATGCCCTTGGAAACAAGCACCTACATTCTCGAACTTGGTGCCATCCAAATCGGTTCCCAAAACTCCCAAAGCAATTGTGGACCGGGCGCAGCCTAGTTTGAGACATGAGGATTTGGGGGTGTCCGGCCCTCGTGTTGGACAAAGAAGCCGAAAAAATTGGATCCTCAATCGAAATTAAGGTTGTTTTGGATGCCCCTTAGGAACAAAGGGTGTATATTCTATGGTCCTCAAGATCAAAAGGTGGTAATAAAGCACCCACTTTTAGATTTTTGGAAGAAGACTATATGAACGAAAGAAGACCCGTATGAGGCCACCTTAAATGAGCTTAAGGGGCTAGCCTCAATGCCAACTTATAAAGATAACATACCAAACGACACACTTACACAACCTGAGCCCCGTCAGAAGGGGGAGTTGTGAAACAACCCGAAGATTCATGAATAGGAGTCCTTGGATTCCCTGACAAAGACGAATCGTACCACATGGATATATGACGAGGCAATCTAAGACAAGATCTTGATTCTTGGCAAAGAATAATAATGAAATGAGTTATATGTATCATAACGAGCGTGGGGTAGTGAACCACTTAATTCGGGTCGACCCATTGGTTGCAAGTGGGTGTATAAGAGAAAAAAAGAGGACTGATCTGGAAGGTGGAAAACCTTCAAGGCAAGACTCGCGGGCGAAAGGTTAGACTCGAGAAAGAAGGATCGACATGAGAAACTTTTTTTCACCAGAACCATGCTTAAGTCCATCCCAATTCTCTTATTGATTGCCGCGATTCCCGACTTTGAAATCAGCAAATGGATGTCAAGATAGTTTTCCTTAACGGAAGTCTTGATGAAGAAGATCTATATCACAACCCCAAGGATTCATTGAAAAAAAGTCAGAACACCTAGTTTGTAAGCTCATACGAAGTCCATTTACGGACTCAAAGCGAGGCGTCGAGCTTGGAACCAATGTTTTGATCATGTTATAAAAGTCTTATGGGTTCGATCAAAATGAGTTCAGAGTTGTGTGTACAAAAAGCGTGTCGGAACTACATTGGTATTCTTAGTACTATCGTGACGACATTACGATCATCGGGGAGCGATGTAAAGGTGTTATCGAGGACGTAAGGGCATGGCTTTCAAAAGCGGTTTGATATGAAGGACTTAGAGGAAGCCCACATCGTGGGATCAAGATCACTCGAGATCCCGCGAAAATGATGATAGGCTTATCGCGAAAACTTCATACATACATTAATCTTGAAACGATTCGGCGTCAAGATTCCAAGAAAACTTCGTGCCTTTCGGACATGGAATCCATCTATCCAAGAAAAATGCCCTAAGAAGCAAAAGAGGAGATAGATGGCATAAGAGGCATTCTTATGCTTCGATTTGATATCTTTTTTGCCGATTGGCATGGTGGCAAGATATCAAAGTAACCCCGAAAAAGAACATTGATCTGCTAAAAAAAAACATTACTTCAAGATCTGAAAGAACTCGGGATAGAATGTTAATTTATCGGTCGAGTAGTCCAATCCACATCGCCACAACGAACTTTCGGATTTTCGATCGGACACATAGACTCGTAAAAAATCTACTCCCAGAGCATTGTGTTTTGCATGGGAGGAAAGTGACATGGAGAAAGTCAAGCATAATGCTTTTGCAGATTCTACCATGGAATCTGGATATATGTAGGCTAACTGAGGCAATGAAGAAGCGTTTGGCTCAAGAACTTGCTAGTGGACTTGAATGTAGTTCCGATTTGCCCAAATAAATCATTTTATTGTGACAAATGTCGCGATTCTTGAAATTCAAAGGAACCAAGAGCCCTAAGCCAGCAAACACATTGAAAAATACCATCTTATATGAGATATCGTTAGAGAGATATAGATGTGGCAAAGATAGCGTCGAGAAACTACTAGCGGATCCGTTCACAAAGATTCCGCCTACGAATACATTCGAGACGTGTGGAAGGAATGAGTGTCAAGATTGCCGCTCTGCTTTGAGTATAAGTGGGAGAAATTATTAGGTTCGTGTGTGGTGACATTAGATGCCACGATTAGGAACTACACGAGACATGTTGTAGTATACTTAAAAGGACTTTGAGTATAAGTGGAGATTGTTGAGATTATACTTGGAAAGTATGTTTTTTTTTTTTATAATCAAAACTCAATTTCGGACTTATTCTTGAAATAAATTGTTTATCAGCGATCTTTAAATATCATCAATGTTACATATATTTTATCGTGATAAGCGTTCAATAAATCGTCGTGTTACATTAGGTTAATTTAGTGATACCGATCACGAAGATTAAATTAACGATCCCATGTAACTAAAAAGTGCGCCATTCCGCGACCTTAGATGGAAATGGAACAATCCATCGTGAAAGGTTGAAGTGTAAGGCTCGCATTGACTTGTCTTGACGAGATTACACTAGTGCATGGCCGATGCGCTGAATAGGACCCCTGAGGACAAAAGTCTTGAGCTCGAACAGGAAGAATTAGACCTCGGTGGTTCGTTATTCTTAATCTTCGTTCATAAATAGGATCACGTGTGATTGGTAACTATTGCTTTGACTTATCATGGGTAGAGAATCAACGAGATTCAATACTTTTATCTTGGACAATATTATTATTCACATGTGATTGCTAAGATTTATCACGGAGAATCGTATGCAAATGCGGCTTGTTCGATTTGGTTCCCTTGGGAGGTTCATAAGCTTTATCATACCAAATCTTGCAAGTGGAACTAGTTTAAAATTATGAATAATAATGTTGAACCGTTCCTTGACGAGGACAAAAGATATTAATTAACGGAAAGCTATTTCAAAGGGCTTGAATTAATTAATGGGCTAGATAATCATAAACAAGCGAAATAATAACAGGAGCCATATTGACCGTAATATGGGTTAAGATGGATAATGCAAATATTAATTATGTAGTGGAATTAATTAATATTTATGGGCTTGAATAATATTTTGGCTCAATATTGATAATTCAAGATCCATTGGAAGGTCCAATCTTAATTCTCCTAAAGGCCCCTAAGTAGCCCAACATATAGTCGATAACCTAAAAAAGTGCTTAAAATAAAATAAATATTTGTTGCTAATTTTCCATTTTTTTTTCGAAAATTATGGATGAGAGGGAAAAGATTTTCTTTGAATTTTGTTATGGAATGAAGATATGTATTCTTGGAATACAAATTATTATCTCATTAAATTCAAGAAATCTCCCACTTGGTTATTCATATGTAGAATTCAAAATATTGAAATATAAAGGGCAAGAAAGATTTTCTTGATTTTCTTGAAAATATATTATGAAAAGATATGTATTTCTTGAAATACAAGAATATCTCGTAAATTCAAGAAGATCCAAATCTTGGAATCTTGACCTAAAAAATTTGAAAAATCCATAACTTGATGAGGTGGGATTTTTTGTGAATATTTTAATTGTGGAGAAAAAAGAATATAGAGATATATTCAAGATTTCTTGGAGATCAAAAAGATTTTCCCACATTGTTTTTCTTCCCAAATTTTTACCCAACACCCATCTATAAATAGGGATGATTCTTTTTCATTCCCAAGTACAATTCCATGGCTTTGGAAAAATTAGTAAATCCACAAAAATTGGTGCAACAAATTTTATTTTTCCTTTTAGTTAATTGTTACATAAGTGTCCTACCATCGGATAGTCGAGCAAGGATTAAGGAATACTTGGGAAGTTCTTTTTTTAGTCTAATCAACAAGACCATTGTCGCCCCGAGAGGTATGTTCACGTAAACTTCGTGAGAAATTCCGAATTAGGATTTACGGAATTGATTATATGCATGATTTGTTGTTGGATTATTATTTGAATTAATATATGATTAATTCATGCTAGTAATAATTATAAAATTAAATTTGTATTTAAATATTCATCACGAATAGATACGTGCAACTTATTTCCCAACAAGTACCTGCCATCACTACTTTGGATCTCTCTTGTTGTGAATCTTGTTAGTCGGCTTTCTTCAATTCCTTTATGGACGATCATTTCCTCGAGTTGTCAAAAAGCGCGTTCTTCGATATGTCAAAGGCGCCATCCACTTTGGCTTATCGCTCACTAAATCTCCGAGTGCAAAAAACTATCTGCGGTTGCTTTCGTTCTAGTTGTGAGTCCGGATTTCTCGCTTACTTCACGAGCTTCGCTCAACCCCAACTTCGGCCAGATTCTATTATGCGATAATAAGAGCACAATCTTTTTGAGCCAAATCAGATGGCTCATAAAAACAAAAAATATTGACCTTATTTACCACTTTGTTCGGAACCCGCTCTCCGGGCAAATTTTCTACACGCTTTTATTCCTTCACATCTTCAACCGCCAACATCTTCATGAAGGCCGGATCGCCTTCTCCAATTTTTGAGACACAAGCTTTCGCGTTTGTTTACACTCTCTGAACGGCAAGGGGGTAAATAAGGATAAGAGGTAGTTAGTTTTTAAATATTGAAATTGTAGATATTTATAGAATAATATCTATATTGTAATTACCCGTGATTTACTTTTTCGAGTATCAGCTGAAATTACATTGTATTCTCATATTATTTAATTAGTAGTTTCTCAATCACATCATTAAATTATGATCCCAATCATTTTTGTTGGAAAAATCCAACATATTGGATTTTCACATGTCATTAAATGTGTATAGTTGTCTTTAGGAGGCCCAATTAAAGTGATCCACTAAAGTTTAAGTTATGGGCTAATATAGTATTAAATAATCATGGGCTTTTTTATGTGTAAACTATTAATTTAAGTGATTTTTTTCATTTGTTGATGGACCAAAATAAAAATATAGAAATATTCTATAAGGTAGGGTTATGGTCCCAAACATCTTCATTCCATAATCTGTATTATCTCTGCGAAAAAGTGAAAGCGGGTGAAACTGATAGTTTGGAAAACCAAGTCGATGCTTCCACATAAATCCAATCATGGATTCATGTACACTTTCGCTTTATGATTAATATTCTTCTGTTTGGGTTAATCATCATTGATGATAATTAGGTATAATTGATTAATTTCTAACAATTTTCACATCCATACATTATTAATAAAAAAAATATTTAATAAAATTGTATTATCTACATGCAATTCCTTTTAAGTTGCCTTTTGGGATTAGATTTCCGACATTACAAAAGTAGACTAATTATTTTATCCAAACCAAGCCCATTTGAGGAAAAACGTGTAAAAAAGAAAGTGAAAGCAATTAAAAGTAGGTATTATTTGTAGTCAGAAGAGGCAGGAACGTGTTCGCACACAGGAAACCTAAGTTGGGGGCAACTCAGAAGCACATGACTAACAACTAACACCTATCCGACTAAACAGTGTACTCATTATTATTCTAATACATATAAATTCCGCTTTTTGGCTGTTTTCCTTTCAAATCTGGGGGCGGAACAAACTGCTTTCTTTCCTTTTCCGGTAAAAATATCATCTGTGCATGGTTTTTCTACAAACTACGTAGACCTGTTAGGAAAAAACAAGTAGCTCGAGAGTTCGGCTCCACGCTAAGAGGTTCGGGAGCTCGACTCGTTTGACTCGATAATAAAAAAAAAAAATCTTGTAATTCCATTAGTCTTGTTAGGCTCGGCTCTACTCCGATCAACTTGTTGGGTCAGTTAGACTACGTTTACGAATGAGTCGAACTCTATTTGTAGCTCGTCAATGTAACGAGTCAACAGGCTTTCGACCGATGATGAAAAAATTTTATCTCATTTAAAATCCAAACTTTTAGAGAATTGAAACTTCGCGAGTAGCTTTCGTAGTCAGAAGTCAAAAGACTCAAACTCATGACGTCCCACGCTTGATTTCCTGAAAAAAAACTCATTTAATATTAAATTGTCTACCGATGGGCCTTCCTTAATCGGGTAAGACATAATTCAACCCATAAGTAAGATGATGAGTCTTAGAAAAATAATATAAACAAATTAAATCAACACTTCTTTACAAGTTGTTCAGATTTTTAAATGAGATTAATTTTTTTTAATTCTTTTACAAGTTCAATTTTTTTAAATGAGATTAAATTTTTTAAAACAAAAGCTAGAAGTCAGACTTGGCTTGCATAATTTTGCCTCTCTCTTCCCTTTACCACTTACATAGCCCCTGGTTTTCCCCACCTGTATAAACTCTTCATTTCCTTCCACCACTTTTTTCTCAACCCCATATGGTGGACCATTTTCTCTCTGACTATTCCCCCAATTTATTCCCTTTTCCATCCACTTTTATCCAACAAATATCTCCACATATATACATACACCCTGTTTTCCTTACAAAAATATTGATCTTCAATCACACATCTTTCAAATAATTAATTACTAGTGTAATTAATTTGTTATTCTTGAATAAATAATAATTGGAATTGGTGAAAATGAAAATAGAAGGTGGGAGTTTGGTGGAGCAAATGAGACATAGAGTTTGTCATAAGGCTATGAAGAAGAAGAGATGCAACTGCAGTAAGAGAATTGTTCGATTGAGGCGGCCTAATTTGGAAAGCGTTGCTTCATCCACAACGACTTTACAGCGACTCTTTGATTCCTGTAAACACGTTTTTAAGGGCCCTGGAACTGTTCCTTCTGCTGCCGACGTGCAAAACCTCAGCTATATTCTTGGTAAGATTTATTAATATGAATAATCATTATATAAATATATAATCGTGTTTAATTTGCTCGTATTTCTTAGTAAGATTAAATGTGTTAATTTCTTTTTTCATAATCACTCATTGAATTGGGGGCTGGGTCTTGAAATTGAATTTGGTTAGATCAGGGAATTATTTTAGGGTTAATTACAACTTATAATTTGTATTATTGTTTTTTTTTACAAATTACAATCTGACTTTACTATTTTTTGAAACAACAACACGTACGAATGAAAAACGATTGATTTCAACTTAACTCATTTTCTTTAAAAAAAATAATTCAGCTACGTATAATCTATAAATGATATATTGTACATTTTACAATGCCAAAACATATTATAAGATAGAACTCTTATATATAAGACCAACTCATGGTTAATTAATTATAGTTTTTACATATTATTCATCTAAAAGATGTAACAAAAAATATTACCGCCTCATTAAACAAGGCATAATTGTCTTAATTAGCTTGCTAGTAGCGTGTAAATTTGTAAGTACATCAACAAAACATTGACTTTCGAAAACCTTTAAGTCGCGATAAGCTCCTTTTGATGATTTAGTCGGTCCCATACGAAATTTTCTTTCCAAAAGTGGGGCTTCGCTTTAGTAGAGACCAATTGTTTGGTCCTACTAGATTAGTAGGTTTTTGGATCTTAGAAGTTATATAAAAAAATAACATCAAGAACACGTTGACTAATCTTTTTTCTTCTCTAATTATATTTTAGATGGTATGAAGCCGGAAGATGTTGGGCTTAGCAAAGATTTGCAATTCTTCAAACCTAAGAGTGAAGAAGAAGGAGTTCCAAGAGTAACTTCAGCCACCATCTACAGATGTCCTAATTTTGAGGTAATTAATCATATTTGTTCATTTCTTCTATTAATTTGAAATCCCAATTTAAATCTACAAATCACACCTATATAATTAATTAATTAGTATCTATAATTTATGTTATTGTTAATTAACCATGCATGCATTTGCAGTTGTGCATTTTCTTTCTACCAGCAAATGGTGTTATTCCCCTTCACAACCACCCAGAAATGACTGTTTTCAGCAAGCTTCTCCTGGGGACAATGCATATCAAAGCCTACGATTGGGTCGATTCGTCTCCTGATCATTCTAAACGTGAGTCGACTCATCCATAACATCAATTTGCAATCTGTATTATAGCCCTTTTTCTTGCAACTTGTACACAATTCTTTTTTATCCGATTGCAATCAGCCGCATAAAAATTGGCCGATTGCAATACAAACTCTATTTTTCTGGTAGTTTCGACAAATTTTTTGTGGCATGTGTGGCTGGAAATACCACAAAAAAAATGGAGTATAGGCTACAATCGGTGAATTTAGATATCACAAGTTGCAATTTTCTAAAAAATTGAGTTTGAGTCACAATTGGTCCCCATAAGTTTGATCTCAAATAGATTTAGTCTCAAGTCAATAACTTTGGCAATGTTCAATTTTAGTCCTCCCAGGTTCGATCGGAAAAACTCAAACGATGTCAAATTGTCTTTTAATTTGGGGTTTTCGATGGATCTTTGTGATTATCTTTGTCGCGTGTATTTTTTTTTTTCTTTTGGAATTTCAAGTATATAATTAAAAAAAAAAAAAAACTTAAAATTAAAAACAAAATTAACGACAAAATTAGTGAAACACACTTAAAATACACGTGGCGATAATAACAAAGATCCGCGGAAAGCCTCAAATTTGAAAAAAAGAAAAAAATGCCTTTTCGATCGATTTGGAACAATTTTCCAATCTATTTGGAACTAAATTGGGCATTGTCAAAGTTATGGGACTAAATTGACAATAAAAAATTATGGGACTAATTAAATCTATTTGAGACAAAATTAGTTATGAGATTATTCATTCATTCGTAAATCAAATTCAAAAAAAAAATTGTACAGGCTAACAAATCGAAAGAAGTACGTACAAATGACTACAATACAATACAAACTGCAAATTGATATATATCAGTAAGATTGGTTTACTTGTATTAATATTGTGAAATCCATTTTTAGAAATGAATACAGGGCGAAAAAGGCTAAGCTAAAAGCAAACAAAACATTCACAGCTCCGTGCGACACGTCTGTATTATATCCAACATCAGGCGGAAACATCCATGAATTCCGAGCGATAACACCGTGTGCGGTGCTGGATGTAATCGACCGCCCTATTCCAAAGACGACGGCCGTGATTGTTCATATTTATAAAATTTCATCTCTCATACATTATTAGGTATGTATGAATGATGTACTTTCCTTTTTTTCATACACTCCATCATGTTATCACACTATGGATGATTTATGGCTAAGTCTTGTATGGATCCGCATTTGAGAAACATCGCGATTTGTTATCTTTGAAAGATCTGATTTATTTATGTTTCGAATCGTTACTATTAATATGGAAAAATAGTTGCACGGTTCAATGTAAATTAAATGCATCTTTCAATATAATAAGTTACATTTTTTAAAATGCACGATGCACTTGAATGCACATGAGACCCATCTATGATTTCTTATTATTTCAAAATAGATATGTCTCTATCCTAACATTGACACTTCAAACATGTACGAGAGATAGTTTCGCAAAAGTTTTGTATGCATGTATTGTCGTACATCTTCTTTCAAGTGCATTTTTGAAACGTCTGCAATTTGTTCCGGTGTAAAACAAATTTAATTTTTTCAACAGAAACAAGTTGAACGTTAAAAACACACTCAAATTGCAACGTGGAGACCTAATTTTCATTCTTCATTAATCTAGAATATAAACAAAACACAGAGTCCATATATAAAAGAGATAATTTCATTGTTCATCCAGTAATTCAGGACTATTCCAAAAAAGTCATTTATTTATCAATTTTAGTCCAAATGTGTCCCATTGTAATCATTTTTGTCCAATTCCAGACTTTTTCCTTTTGCTCTTTCTTTTTTAAAGAATCATTGATCATATATATATATTTGCTGTTTTAACTTCAGATATTCAAAAGAAATTACAAAGGTTAAAAAGAGAATTAGGTGGTTTATACGAATGGCTGGAGGAAATCGAGGTCCCTAGGAGTCGGAAATGGACGGTATTGAGTATATGGGTCCTCATATTAACAATTAATTAATCCCACATCTAAATTTATTTCATCTTGGACATACTCTTTAGTCTTTATGTCTCTTTTTATTACGGGTCTATTTTCATATTCTGATGAATATTGTAGAAGTGTTTTTTTTTAAAGTTGGTATGATCCATTTAAAAAAAAAAAAAATTTGAGAAGAAGTAGTTGAAAACAGGCACTATAAAGTGTTCACACGTTAAGCTGATTTTTCTTTCTTGATCCCTCTTTGTACATCGATATGTGTATGCCTTAATTTGTAAATCAAGAAAAGTCAGAATTACATCTTCTCTCACAACCTTTTTTTTAACACTACTAGTATTGCACCTGTGCTAACGTACGATCGTTATTGCTGGCCAAAAAATTATATGTTAGAATATTATTTTGGACTAATATAAATTTAGTGAGTCTCTTTATCTGAATTTGATATATATCTAATCGTCGATTTAGGAAATTAATTAATTCTGGTCTAAATGACCCAAATCAAACGAGATCGAATAGGTTGGGTAAAGTGAAATTATGTCTCCTATTGTTGGGTAAAGTGAAATTAGGTCTCAATTGGAATTTATATGTATACTGAAATTTGTGTCACAAACTTATATAAATTTAAATTTTATATTGACATTTAGTTATATTATTTATATTCATAATAATGTGAGTTTTATATTAAAATTTTGATATTTAGGAGCCACTAAACTCACCATAAATCCTTACAATTCTATCTTTATCTGCAAAATAAAATTACTCTTATTTTCATCCTCCTCAAGGCAACTGCCACTTTCCTTTTTCCCAAGCAAAAAGAACTTGCAATTTGATTCTTTGAAACAAAATATTTTGCTAAAAATTTAAATGTTTTCCACCTTCATTCGACTATAAATAAAGCATAATGATTTTGTTAGATTGAAAGCTTCATGCACTTTACTTAATAGTTGTTTGTTTAAAGCCATTAGGACTTAGTGGTCATTATTAAAGTCTACGCGATTTCATATTTTAAGGACCCGGAAAAACTAAAATACGCATTATTTTTAAAAAAAAATCGATGGCCCACTAAACGTTCGCAATGACCCAATGTCCGTTCGGTAGTGATTGTGGTCGTAGTTAGGCCCAAAAAACCAAAGCTAATGTTCCATCGATCAAAAAAAAAACACACACACACACACATTGGATACATCTACCTTTGATCATCTTCACTGATTTTTTCATTTTTCATAATGATTAAAATAAAATATTGAATCAAAAGTTGAAAGGGGTTTATGAATTTAGAAATAAATATTCTTATGGTTTATGGATCAATGATGTACATAAAATCTAACTTAATAATTACTACCTTAGGGTCTATTTTTTTTTTGACCATTTCATTTTTTGGTAGTGTTTTTTGAGCGGCGAAATATTTATTAGTATATGAAATGATAAAGTGACTTTTAAGAGGTGTATATAGTAGATGAGGCGCGACCATCATACCACACCTTAAAAATCTCTTTATAATTTTAAATCTTAATAAACAACTCATTCTCGTTAAAACACAGTCGAAATAAATAATGAAATGATTAACCAAATGGTGATGGAGAGTACTAATTATATAAGGAGGGCATTAAGAATCATCTTGTGTATAATACATTTTTGTTTAAAAAAATATAGGGTATGAATAAGGATTATGGGTATGTTTAGTGGCTCCTTAATTTTATTCATAACAATTGATTGGTTAAAAAATTTTTGCAAAGAAGAATTAATATTTTCACTTTATAATATTTTTTGGGTTAATTGCTAAAAACAATCGAATTTTTTTTTTATCAATTACAACATAATTTTTTTTTTTTACATTTCGGACATCACCTTTTTAAAGTTATTTTATTAAAGCATTTGTCAAATTTTTAATAATAATTAAGTGATATGGTGATATGAGTTGACATAAATATCACCAGGATGTCAAGATCGATGAATAATTTTTTAAAAAAAAACTAAAAGTATTTTTTTTAAAAAACAATATCTAAAAAAAAAAAAAAAAAAAAAAAAAAAAAAAAAAAAAAAAAAAAAAAAAAAAAAAAAAAAAAAAAAAAAAAAAAAAAAAAAAAAAAAAAAAAAAAAAAAAAAAAAAAAAAAAAAAAAAAAAAAAAAAAAAAAAAAAAAAAAAAAAAAAAAAAAAAAAAAAAAAAAAAAAAAAAAAATTGGGGCCAAATTTTGAATTTTTGGTGAGTGATTTAGCGTTCTTCTTTTAGATTTTTGGGAGAAATAATAAGAGCTTTGTCAAGATGAGTTTGGGAGTTCTATTCTAAATTTAAAAAATATTTTTTAAGATATTTTTCTTTAAAAATAAAAATAACATTTTTATTCCATCAATCGTGATATCTACATAGACATCTATTAGCGACTCGGCTGAAGAAAAATGGGCAAATCGCTTCAAATTGCAAAATTTTAAAAGGTGATATCTTGAATTGCAAAAGAAAAAAAAAATGTTGCAACCGTAGTAAAAACTCACGAAATTAGTGATTTTTTTTTTAAAAATTAACCCTATTTTTTTTTTACATTTATCGATAATTAGTATGATGTATAAATATTTTATATTCATGATAAAAATATCTATTAATTTAAAAAAATACTATATAATTTTGACATATATATTATTAAATTTAATTTAAAAAAATTTTACAAAAAATAATTTATATCGATTATCTTTTTTTATAATATAAAACTCACAAAAAATATATATTCATTATATAAGATATCTAATATTTTCATGTTAAATATTAATTTGACAACCAAGATGGGCTCATTATAAAGTGTTTGAGAAAATATAATAAATTATTTATATACGAACAATAATACAAATAATAAATATTGTAATAATCATATATGAAAAGAACTTTAACAAAAATATAACATCATGAAAAAGTGTGACATTTGAATATTTATTATTACAAAATTATACGTTCTTAAAAACTTCATGAAATTACATTTTTTCACGTGATACTACAATCACAATTATCATCGATGCTTAATGGGATCTTGAAACCACGGAGGCTTGTTATTGGGAAAACAACATACAATTGTCCAAGACTAAAAATTGACTTCGCAAAAATTCACTGCATGAGAAAATGATTGTCCTTGAAACAAATTTGTAGACATAACATATGAATCAATCAACAAAAGTTTCTCTGTTGAAATTTGAATGACAATATATGACCGAGAAGCGATCGGCGTAAGCTAGATATCAAAAGCTAACTACTTGGGCATTACTTCTTGTGAGAACTTTAATAAAAATTTTATCACCCATCCTTGTAATAACCAACCTACATATTGAAAAAAAATATTTCATTACGATTCAATGAACTAATACCATATTCAACCTTTAAAAGATGAGAAAAATTAATAAATATAATATTAAAAGACCAAAAATCGGGTTCATTTCATAAACACCTTGAGGGTCGAGATTTCTAAATAACATTATTCTGAGTGTTCCAATTTTAAAATTTAGTTCCATGATCAAGAACGTAGAACACTTCAAACTATTCAAGAATTGATGGGGAGTATGCACATTAGAAAGATGATCAACATTTGAATCAACATGGAAAGACTATTAGAGCTCATAAGTATGTGGTTCATTTTCATTCAACCGAATCGTAATGATTTATGGACCTAACACATTCATATAGAATAACGAACTGATTCCGTATGTAAATAACAATGATGGGTCGCCATATTCTTAAAATCGGGATTAAATATTATCAAAAATATGACCGTCGAGATCATTACCACCTCTAAAAAAATAGTTCGAATTTGTACATCAAACCACACTCATTTTGGATCCTCACACTTCCATCTTCAATAGATGTTATCCATCGAAAAAAACTTTTCAATTTTGTGTAAGCCATCATCTCGATTCCAAATTCCAATTACATGTTTCTTGTTACTTGTTGGTGTCGTTAGGGTACAATCATTCCAAAAAGATGAACTTATTATAATACGGCGTACAATATCATGTCTTGTCTCTTTTGGAATAATCGATAATATCTTTGTCAATCGCCTCCAAACACACGGTCTTGTCACCAAGAGCTTCAATGAATATCTATTGCCATGAGAGTTTCATCTTGGCCCATATGAGATAGTCTTAATCAAAAGCTTTGGAAAAGATGACTATCTTGATTAATAATATAAAGACGAGAATCTTCTTTAAGCATTAATAGGAATGACAAACCTAGAATGAGCGGCAGGAATTTATACCATGAATCTTACATTAATGAAAATCTTGTCTTTTGGACCTCAAACCTATGTACAAGCGTCATCCATATATACATATTTTTCCAAATTCTATATCCATACACAAATAAAAATACCCTGCCTGCAGGCATCTAACGAACTTGTGTATTTATTCTCAAAACATCGTGTTGTTCATCACTAAGTCTACTCATCATTAAAAATATATTCCGATAAGAAAATTAGGATCGCTTGAGCTATTGATATCCTCATCAATCTCTGAGACGTATCAATAATCCACAACATATTATCAATCTCTATAAGACAATTATTCTTGATTATTCATCAATAATCCTTAATTCTACATAAATTCAAGATTAAATGTATATTGGTTAATCTAACTATATTGACTTAGTCTACAACATTTTTATCGATCCAATTTATTTATCGGGTTAAATTTCTTAACTAAATTACACAAATTTAATAATAATTAATTTAGTTTAATCATTTATCATTTTGACAATCAAGTAAAAAATTTAAAAATCTAGAAATCTTATCTCTTATATAAATTTTATATTTGAATAACATCAATTAATGATTTATTTTAACGAAATTAATTTTTTATATTATAAATTTTCTTGATTGATTTGATAAATCTATTATATTAATACATATCATGATTATATATATATATATATATATCATATTTATATTAGATTTGAATAATTCAACATTTGTAATATTGATATGTATGTAGAATATAATATAAATTGATAGCATAAATAAATTTAAAATTATTTTTTTTTATATTATTAACACTAGATAAATAAAAAAAATCATACGGTATTCCTCACAATAATATATTGAATTATATATAATATTTATTCTTTTTGAAATAACATGATCATATTATTTAGTGAAGTTATAAATTATGATTAATAAAATAATACTCCCTCTGTCCCTGATTTTGATTATCAAAACCATAAATAATTACGTCCCAATTTTTATTTATCCATTTTCAAATAAAATGATAAAACAACGTTCAATACTATGTATTACTATTATTTCTCTCCACCAAACCCACTTTTACACAATTTAATACTATTATTTCTCTCTACCAAACTCCTTTTGGCAATTTTAATCTTATTATCTCCTATTTTTTTCTTAATCTGGAATCTTCTACAGATAAATGGATAATAAAAAAAAAATGGGGCAGTACATAACAATATTAAAAATCTCTCCAATATTTTAGGCATATATGTGGTACAATGTTTTTTACATTGAGCATATAAAATATATATATATATATATATATATATATATATATACATACATATATATAAACATTTATTAATCAACATTATAGAGTTGTTTAAGAGTTATAAGAGATAATTTTTACATATAAGATAAATTTATTTTTCTATTCTATTATATGATCCATGATGTTATGGAATTAGATCTATCATATTTTATAAGAACATGATACAAATGTCAAAGTGAGCTCATGCTCATTGCATGTATAAAAACCACAAAAACTTCCGATTGACTTGTATATATTTTCTTGAAATCCACCTATCTGCAAATCGATCCATTAAAAATAATTTTAAAAATTGCCTAAATTTTTATATAGAAAAATAAATGAATTGAGTCCTAACATTTATGTGCGATTATCTCTGACCAAGACATTTCATGTTTACAAAAAAAAAAAATATTGTATTCATCTCATATACTAAAATAAAAAATAAAAAATAAAATAGAGAGAAAACTTTTTTCAAATTTGAGAATCCTAGAGAGCTGATAACAAAATATATGAGATGAAATAGAAATGGCTCCAATAATAAGTCATGTACATATTCTGTCCCTCATAGTCAATGCATGCCAAATTCTCAATGTCAATAGTGCAAATAAATATTTGTACATGTTAACTTAATGTCTGCTCCACTTGCCTCTAGCACCAACATAATTAATAAGTTCTTGAACAATGATGCATAAATTCAATGAAATGAAAGTAAAAAAGATTGACAAATTGAAAAAGTGGATAATATTTCATGCTAAAATTAATGTTCAAAAACAACTTTAATCAACCATAAATAAATTGTTACAGTGAGAATTATGGCAGTAAAAAAAAAAGGATCATCGCAAAACATATTATCATGGACCCTCAAAAGCGAAAAAATAATTAGTAAAAATTGTAAAATGAATTTTGCACCAATTTAAGAAAAACATGGAAATTGTGCACTACATTCCAGACACATGATTCAAAGGAGATCGTGAAAATGAAATATACAGGTCTTATTTATTTAAAAACTTATATTTAAGGCAAAAAAAAAAAATCAATAATGAGAGGCTCCCTTTCGTCTTTAAACATAAGTTTGGAAGAAGAACAAAGATCAATCTTAAAAAATATTAACATACAATTATATAATCAAATTTTTCAGTAGTAATATTTATTATTTAAAAAGTTCATCATATTTATTACAAGGGAATATTAGTGAAGAACCCAGTCATTAGATAAATGC
>JBBCBC010000019.1:5209600-5493996 GCA_037126765.1 Stenogyne calaminthoides
ATATGAAATTATGAACATGCATCTAAACGAATTTTTTTACGGGCAAACTTTTTTTCCCAAAATGAAATGTCCAAACTATTTCTTGTCCAATGTGTAAAAAAAACCTTTTTTTCCCCTTAATAACATATTTGCTCTTATTAAATTAATTTACATCCCTTCCACTAGGTGGTGCATAGATTGCACTACTCATCTGCTACTCATGCACAATTCATCCACATGCGACTCTTTTAGTAAGTGTAACTAAGTCATAAGAGGGTAAATTTTTTTTTTAAACAAAACATAGGCAAAAAAGAGTTTGATCATTCCACCAAAAAAAAAATTGATTTAACGGCGAAAAATTAGCGAGGTAAAAGAACCTTCGGATTTAACGGGTTTTAACTGGGATGTCCTCGAACGGAGTTTTAATGAGGTATCGCCGTTAAATTTAACGAGGCAAATACCCTCGGTAAAGCTCATCAAAGTCAACGAAGGTCAGCGCCTTCTAAATGTGTACCGTGGGCTCAGTAGAGGCCCCGCCTCGCCAATCCGCCTCTGACGCCCCTGACTTACTCTTCAGCGCGGCGCATTTGCCGAGGGCAACTGCCCTCATAAAGGCGCCGCCAACCATCCCTGCCCTCCATTAAGGCGCTCGCCAACCGCCCCTCATAAATACACTCGCCAACATGCATTTAAGCAGCATTTGAGCGCCCATTTCTCTCATTTGGTGCAGCTCGGTTCTCTCCTCTGCATAGTTTAAGGATGTTTTAATTTTTTTAATTGTTATTATATAAATATTAACTTATTTATTTTTTTAATTTGGGCAGATTGTAGCTCGTCGTGGGCGCCGAATTAAGGTATGTTTTTTTTTATTGTTATTACATAAATATTAGTTGTTTAGTTGTTTAATTGTTTAATTTTTTAGTATTAATTATTTGAATATTGTTTAGTATTAATTAGTATTTAATTATTTTAGTATTATTTCGATTAGTAATTTAAATTAATGTGAAGTGTGTATATTGTGCATGTATTAGTTGTTTAATTATTTAGTATTAATATATTGTGTATTTAGTATTAATTGTTTATGTATTTAATATTAGTTGTATTAGTTTAATGTTTAATTAATTTTGCTTAATTTTGGTTGATAGTTGTATATTTTAGTTTAATTTTTATATATTAGTTATTTTAGCTTAAGTTTTTTAAGTAATACGTGTATATAATTAGTATTATTTAGTTTAATTTATGCCATTTGTGTATATATAGTATTAATTATGTTGGTTATTGTTTATGGTATGTTGGATGTTGGAGTGGAGGGATAGATGTTGATCTGTCTGGTTATATCGAAAAGATGTTTTTACTTTCAGATAACCAAATAATTTTCTTATTTATTTATCGAAATAAACTATTAATCACCGCCGCATTAAATATGAATGAATGTTCTATATATTTATTTGTAAAACCTGCTCAATAAGTCAAGACGTATACGCTAGAAGTTAATTTGGTGATACCGTGATCACTAAGATCAAATTAATCCTCGTAATTAAGTATAAAATTTACAACCCGCATGGAAATGAACAAACCATCACGAAAAAAAGTAAGAAGACCCGCATCGACTTGGTTTTGACCAAGTGGATTACACTCAAGCATTTAGGTGTGCTTCAATAAGGACCTACAGAGGACAAATTCTTCTTGATCTAATATACAAGAATTAGACCCTCACAGGTGTGTTGTTTCTAATCTCCGCCCCTTAAATAAGATCGTGTGAAATTAATAACTATTGCTTTGACTTATGACGCATTTTTTAGAGTCATAACGCGATTCGACACCTTATATCTTGGGCAATATTATTAATTACACTTATTTTATTGGGTTTACATTTAATACGAGAATCGCTAGCGGCAAGTACGCTCTTGCTTGATTTGTCCCCGTGGGGGCTCCGACCTTTATCGCACTAAATCTTGCAAGTGAAAATTTATTTCCTGTGATGGATAATAAAGCCGAAATGCTTTTTACTCCAAGGACACATATATTAATTAATATAAAGCTTGTTCAAATGGCTTAATTAATTAATGGACTAGAATAAAATTTGGCCCAATATTGAAATTTTCATAGTCCATCAAGGTCCAATCTTAATTCTCCTCGGGCGCCCCTCAAATTTCAAAATAAAGTCCAATTAATGAAAGAGAGAAGAAAATATTTTTGCTAATATTTCCTAAAGATAATTTTCAAAAAATATGTATGGAAAAGAAGAAAAGATTGTCTTGATTTTCTTGTAGATATTTTATGAAAGAGATAAATATTGTAGGAATACATAATTATCCCATAAATTCAAGAAGTCAAATCTTGATTTTTTTTTGTTTGTTATTTTAAAAATATGATATAAAAAGGAAGAGATTTTATGGAAAATTTAATTAAGAAAAAAAATATAGAAGATATATTCAAGATTTCGAGACCAAGAAAAAGATTTTCTTCCTTATTTTCCTACACTAAAATCGGGCGCCTTACTCCCTATTTATAGGGGATGAATTTTTCATTCCCAAGTAATTCCAATGTGTTGGAAATATTAGAAATCCACAAAGGTGGTAAAGATAATATTTTTTTTTTTTCTCTTGTTAAAATCGCTTCGTATTTAATCCTCCCACCCGGTTACGCTTCGACTTTGGGACATATTTGGGAAGGCACTTTGGGTTGATCCATCATCTCAATTGGCTGTCTCTTACAAGAGGTATGTAACCTCGCAACTCCTAGTTCCGCATGTTTAGATTTACGAATTACGGTACGCACGTGTTGTTTAATTATTATGTTGAACTGATTTAGTATTAATTCATGTTAGTAATTAATTATTTAATTTGAATATGTATTTAAATTATCTCAATAGATCCGCACCCATAATTTTCCCAACATGATAGACCGCCGAAAGGAGCTATAATCAAATGGTTGAGGCGATTCGTGTTCTTTGTCCGAATAGTCCGGTGCCCAAGAAATTTTCCGACAAGAAACAACCGATGAGTGAGACGGGTCTTCCAAAGGGAGAGGATCCAAAGGTTAAAGCGGGTAATCGACATGTTATAATCGGGTGCAAATGGTGAACTTGAACATTGTAAGTTTTATGGAGGCCACGCTCAAACTCAATATCGTGGTGTGGTTGGTCGAATTTTAAAAAAAAGTCCTTTTTAAGGAGATGTTCTACTTTCCTATCATTCCGCTGATCGCAAAGGTTGTATCACCGAATGCTACATCGGGCTATTACATGGCATGCACGCCCCCTAATTACCACTCGTGTCATGCGCCACTCGCACTCACTGTGCTTGGAAACACTTGAATAATGATCTCCGAATTTGCTTCGTAAATTAACCCGAGGTTGGGTTTGAGCAATCGACGGTTGCCAACCGCTTGGGGTGCATGAGAAACAATATTCATCATGTCCAAGGATAGTGACACTGTGATAATCTACCCCATGGTTGTAAATGGCGATCAATTAATGTTTCTTACTACCGTGCCAGTCCAAGAATCCAAAGGATAAATTGTTGATTAATCTCTACTATTAGTTTAAGAGAATAGTTTAAAATATTTATTTTAAAACAAGATTAATATAGGTATTGATTTTGCAATTTTATTGAAAATATTTTTTTTTTTAAAAAGATCAATATGTAATGTGTTAGTAAATACTATATATGTAATTAGGATGATTGATTAATTTTTTTATTGAAAATAATTTAATTCGAATGTATTCGAATTGCATTTAGTGTGCACGTGTTACTATAGTGAAAAAGAATATGAAAATAATTATTTGAAAATTTTATAAAAATAATTAATAATAATATATATATATATATATATATATATATATAAAATGTACTATAATAATAAATGATGCATAAGAATATAAATATTTATTTCAAAAATTTTATTATAAATATTTTAACTAAATCAAAGTATATATGCATGACAAACAATTAAAATAAATGATATAAGAAAAAAAAAAAAATCAACAAAACACAATATATAATACCTATACAATTAAAAATACATTCTAATCAATAACCCGCCTAGCCCAAACCGTTAGACACCTACACATAAGGTCTCCATATACCGAGAGGTCAAAGGTTCGGATTCATGGAGGGCTAATTTCTACCATATTAGCGACATAGCATGGGCCTCAAGCGTGGCCCAAATGTTCGTGGGTTCTCATGAGCTCGCCAAATGATCGAAACCTCGGCCACATTTTAAATCGCCAATTAATTTCGCATGGCGAACGAAACGAAAAATGCTCGCCAAATTAGCGAGGGCCACGCCGCCTTGCAGAATTAAAGTTGTCACCAAATGAGGGTCCCAGAGTCTTTGTTAAACTTTTTGGGGGGTTTTACCGAGGCAGTGGTTTGAAAAGGTGAGGGCGCTTGCCTCGCTAAACCGGCATGTATCGCATTCTCCTAATACCCTCGCTTATTGCCGAAAGTTTTTTGAAAACCCTCGTTAAACCGTTACCGACCAAAGACTTTATCGATGGATGTTTTCCTCGCTAATACCCCCTCATTAAACCCTTTTCCCTCGTTAAAACCCTCCTTAAAACCCTTTTTTAAATGGGATGTATTTTGTGGTGTTCTATATGGGACATTTTTACTATTTCCATTTTTAAAGAGTAGCTACTATTGGCAAAACAACAATTCACAATTTCCACAAGTAAATACAGTTCTCAATCTTGCAATGCTTCTTCTTAATACTTGCATGAAAAATAGTAAAAGTACTGAACAACAAAGCTTTCACCTACTTTTATTTTCACTTATTTAGTCACTGCCACCACCACTGTCACTATCACTCTCACTCTCTTCCTCCTCGTTTTCTTCTTCGCCTTCCTTGCATTTTTTTTCACCTCATTACCACGGCCTTTGCCCTTTGGTTTTTAGCACGTCGACGATGGCTCATCTTGTTCTTAATTTTGTGCATAATCTCCTTCACCCCCTGCCTTGCTTGTTTTGATCATCATGCTTCGGTTCTTCCTCCTTCTTTCGACTTAAGGTGGAGCCCGCCTCCATCTTGTTCTTGATTTTTTTCCTCAATCTTGTGAATGATTTTTGACATTTTCTTGTTTCTATATACCTTGTTCGTATTTCCTAAGTTTTTGTGTGCTTTTGTTTGATGTAAGAAGATTCATTTTTATGCATGACAACCAAAAGTCAAAAGGGAGAGGAAAATATTTATCAAATATACAACACAAATTGGGAACATGGACACCTCTTAATTCACGTACTAACAACCAAAGAAAAACCTTTCAAAAAAAAAAAAAAACCAAAGAAAATAATTTTAAACACTAACAAGTTGATATATGTTGACTCGTGCAAGGGCATCAATAATTCAATATAGTTTCTGGAAATTAAAGTCAAGGAGAGAAATCCTGCTGGCTGGTACATTAATTAATAATGCAAGATTGTTCTTAGATGAAATCATAGCAGACCTTTCATCTTAATCATGATTTTGAGGTGAAGTTAGACTTTGTGAACGTGGGTAACCACACTTAAAAAATGAAAAGTTAATAAAATTACAATATTGAATTGAGGGTGATTTACAATTAATAAATAAGCGGTAATTAAAGATATAAATAATTAAAGATTAAAATTAAAAATTAAAAATTAATAATAATACCATAAATAACTTTTCACGTAAATTTAAAAATTTAATTCACTTTAAATGATAAGAGATTAGGGAAAAAATGAAAGAGATTAGAACGTGTTTGAGCGCAAGTTTTGCATTTGCCTATTTTAAGGTGATATGTTGACGTCGGAGATATATATGGAAATAGATATTAAGATAAAATTCTAATTTTTAATTAGTTAATTCAATTCTCTAATTATAATGTTAAACTTGATTATTTATATTTTATAATATGAAATGCTTAGCAAATAAAATATATAAATATTAAAAGTGTCTCTCTTATGAAATATTGCACATAAACCATACGTGTAATATCAATTATATTATGTATGATATTAAAATATCGCAGTTCAATCAGGTCGAGGAATTAGGGTGCGATTTGACAAAGATTCAGCAGAAAAAATGTTAAAAAAAAAGGTCGTAAATTGGCGATGGAGAAAAATCGCATAAATTCGACGAAGATGATCTTAACACTATATAAATGAAAATCACACAGTTTATTGAACACCATATTGATTAACAACACCAACGAAATTGAAATCTATCAGATAATCATAACATCACTGATCTCTAATTCAGGTATTCATGTGTAACTACATGAACAAAGAAAGTGTTACTACAAGAACAAAAGAGTGTTTCGACATGAACTAATAATACATTTTTGCTCATGCAGTAACACAATTTTGTTCATACAATCACACAATTTTTAGCAGTATGAAAAACAGGGGAGGAACGTGAGAAAATTAAGGTTTAAAAAATAATACAAAAATAACATTTAACTGTGAAATATCAAAGTCTCAAGAATAAAGATAAAAATGGAAGAATCTGACATGAAATACCTAGGAAGAGAAACTCAAAAAGTATGGAGAAGAAATAAGGAAAAACAACATATTGAAGAACAACACCAAACAAATCTAAAATACTATCGATAATCATAACATCACATTACTCAAATTCAAAGACTCATATGTTATTAAATGAAAATGGAAGTATCCGGGCAATGAAAACACTATTTGATTTAGTGGTTTTATGTGTTATTACATCTAATAAAGTAATATTACCACAAGAACAAAAAAAAAGTTACTTTGCATGAACTAATAACACATTTTTTGTTCACGCAAGAATAGTCTTTGTTCATATAAGAACACAATCAGAAGAAAGATAAAAGCAACGAATGTAAAAAGATGATCGAGAATAAGGGAAAAGACGCTATGGGTCTAGGAGAGAGGAGAGATAAATTTGAATAGGATGACAAGAATGGTAAGAAACAAAAGATTGCAAAAAAAAAAAGTATCAAGGAAGAAACCATCATAGAAGTCATGGAAGAAAGCGGTAAAGAAGGCTACCCCGCTGTTGGTCGAGATTTAATTTTGAGTATAAAATGTATAATTGCACAAATTTTAAAATATGCAATATTGCATATAAATCTTTTACCAAATATTAAAATATGTAATATTAAATACAATCTAATCAAATTATAACATAAATATATAAATTAAATTATAAAAATAACATAACTTCATCAATATCTCCATCATAATACACGTGTAAATTTACATAGGAATTTACTCAATTTACAATGTAGTAAATATTTCCATAAGGCGGTTGATTTAATTATAAACATGCAAATCTTCCACAAAATAAGGTAATATATATGTGTATTATTTGGGAGTAACACTTATAATCGATTCACATACGGGTCTTTATCATCAAGATAAAATTATCATCATATGCACAAAAAACTTTCACCGCTTAAAAATATAAAAGATTTTCTATATAAATGATTGTTTTTGTCATAATAAATATAGCTTTTTATACATAACAGTGATACTTAAATAACCGATTTCATAACATGAAGCAGGTCAATATAAGTTTTTGTCATTATTTGGTTCTATATATGTATATATTTTTAATTGATTAATATAATAAGAAAGTTGAAGATTCGGAATCCTGAAGCAAAAATAAAAGGAAACTTATTAATAATATAAAATTTATATCATTACATCTATAAAATAATATTACTATATTTATTAACTGATATTATTACAAATATAAATTAAGATTATAATATTAAATACTATTATCATTAATTTATAAAAATAATTATATTAATTTATAAGTGTAATTATTTCATAGAAGAGGTTGTGAAATAAAGAAATTGAAAGGGTCTAAAATTATTCTATCGCAAATAAAGGCACGATATTTTTGTAGAGTAATCTTCAAACCAATTAGTGGTCTTAATATATGCAGACACTTCATGTGTAGAAATATTGTCATCTATTTTGGACCATGTATTACTCCAACGCGTGAAGCACCTAATTGACGAGGATTTAAATATGTCTCAACAGATTTTTCAGCATATTGCTGAGTGTTATAGTTCATGACAGTCCTGCGGAATATAAAGATAAAAAAGTAATTTGTAAATATTAATAATTAATTCGCTCATTGAAACCCAAGTCAAAGAATGAACGTGTTATGTTTGTAATGGAGAGGATTCCATTGCAGTTACCAGAAAAAGATAATAAAGGCAACCTAAACACAACAGGAACACAAACCAGTCTCTTTTTCTTTTGTAACTCAGTAATATATTTCCATTATTTGCAAGCATCTCTGCAGAAACAGAGTCATAACCAACCAGCAAACATTACACAAACTCACGCAAACACCAGTACGACGACGTATAACGTCGCACCTCAATTATTTAAACATAAAACAGAAAACAAACCCACAAACTAATCAATCAACAAATCAATTAATCAATCGCTGTCGCTGCTGCTGCTGCCATCGCCGTGCTTCTTTTCATACCCCTCGCCGTGCTTCTTCTTGTCCTTCTTCTTCTTCTTGTCGCCGTCGTGGCAGTTGGCGCCGCCCCTCGCCGTGGATCTTGTCCTTGATCTTCCACAAGGCCTTCCTTGTGTTCGGGCTCACCGTAGCCGTATTCGGGCTTTTGTGCTCGCCGTAGCCGTGTTCGGGCTTGTGCTCGCCGTAGCCGTAGCCTGGGCTTGTGCTCGCCGTAGCCGTATTCGGGCTTGTGCTCGCCGTAGCCGTATTCGGGTTTGTGTTCGGCGTAGCCATGGGATTCGGGCTTGTGCTCGTCGTGTTTCTTTTCGCCTTCCTTGTTGCCTCCCATGCCGAGCTTCTCTTCGATCTTGTGGATGATTCCTGCCATTTTTGTGAGAGAGAAATGAAATAAAAGAGTGTTTTGTTGTATACAGTGTGAGATTTGGGGTTGATTGTGGTTGTGAGATATGGGGAGTTTCTGCTCTATTTATAGACTCCAAGATTTTATTTTTAATAAAGGAGGGGTGATTAATTATGACGTGGTTTAGATTATCTTAATTAACAAGTAATATGGTGTGTCACCATTCCATAAAGAGAGACTCAAGCAAGACCCTGACGCACCGCCTATTCATAATTTATTTTAAAATTATATAATTTGTTGATTAAAAAATGTAAAGATTTTTTTATATCAATCACGCAATTATTTTTTTATATTAATAACAGACAAATAAACAGAAAAAATTATATTTTTTAATATAATAAATTATATAATTATAAAATATACTATAAAATGCATGGGTGACTCGAATACATATAAAATTTAATCTTTCGTAAAAATATATAAAAATAATTGGGTGAAAAGTGATGGTACTTAAAAACAATATAAAAATTAAAATACATGATGAAAATGCATTTCTTTACCATGATTGAGGTTTTTGAATTCTATTTTTCGAATTGATATTTTAAAATTTCATAAAACCCTATTTTATGAGTAATACATATACTTTTCATGCACAATTCATTATATAACATACATTATCCCTGTTATTCTCTCATACTTCTTTCAATTCTTTTTAACTCATGGTGAGATTTTTCCTTTGAGATCCTCGTGGGCCTTGGCCTTTTGCCCTTACTGGGCTTTGTGGTTGTGTTGTGGCGGTCGCCATCAGTATTTCATTTCGACTTATTTTCGCACAATTCGCTGATGGCTTCACAATGTCCTTCGGGGTAATAATTTCTCTGGTTTTCTTTGGTCATAAACGATCCATATTTATAGAAGTTTGAGAGCGGAAAGACACCTCCCGTTATAAGTACAAAGAGCCGAAAAGACTTCGCAATACATTAAATGCTACAAGACCGATGTGACTTAAGTCGAGGTCGCTGGAGGTCGCCGAGGCAAGATGACCTCGTGCACCTCGCTAGGACGTTGCTTAAGATAATCCCCGACGGTGTGATTTAGCCGCTTAAGCATCTCTAATTGTCAATCATAACTCGCTTTTTTACCCACTTATCTCCGACAGACTTTCTTTAGGTTAGTTCCTCGGGCGCCCGCCCCGACATTGGTCAAATAGTAGTTAATGCCTGCAATTGTGTCACCGAGGTCAATGAGGTCTTTTCCGTGTCGTGGTGTTCCGTGGTTCGGTTTGCCTTTAATTTTTGCTATATCCCCGGAGGTGTTATACTTGTAGGAAATTTGATCTTATCTTCAAGAAGACTCTTTTCTTAAGTTGGCCCGACCTCGCCGATATGCACACACAATGTATATACTTTTTTAGTTATATAAGTCACACCCTTTTTAAATAATATAAGTCACACCTTCAGCTTATCACTACGACATTCTTTACTATAATATAAGTCACACCCTTCACTTTTATGAGTAATATTCTTTATAGTAAAAAGTCACACCATTTACAATAAAGTCACATTCTTTAGTAATATAAGTCACACTCTTAAACCAGCCACCGTGAAACTTGTTCACGCTTATATTTTACCTTAAAAATAACATATAATAATAAAAATTTGTCCTTAATTAATAAATAATTTTATTATCATATTTCCATAATTTTAGCATCCCACAAACCGCTGAAATGTAGGAAAAGGGCAAAAAGGTTGAATATCTTTATAAATTATAAAAAAATATTAGGAGAAGATCTACTACTCCCTCCGGGCCCCAAATATACAGATTTATTTTCCTTTTACGGACGTCCCCAAATATATAGGTTTGTTTCTATATAAAGTAATTTTTTCTAATTAATTTATTAATATAACCTTATGCATTAATTAGGTTGGAAACCTATGTTTTAAAATCCGTCCGACGGGCGGCCGAACCTGGGCCGACCGGTGAATCGCCAGCACGGCCCAATAGAGGTATAAAAATCGCTATTGACCGCTACCGAACCCGTAAAAATCCCTTGAAAACCCACAAAAACCGGAACCGGCCAACCGGTTAAACCGGGCGCTTTTGACCTGGCTTTCATTAAAATAATATTTTTTTTTTTTGGGACTGGGATCCGTGGAGAGGCGGGAGTTCTACGGCCGGCGGTCAAAGGGCGGCGGGCGCAGTGAGCTGAAAGGGCGGATGGACGCGAGAAATGCCAACCTGGCTTAGGAGTATACGGGCTACGGGGGAGGGCTGGGGACTGGGGAGCGGGGGTCGATGCATGAGGAGGAGTCACGCACTACTATTGCCATGGCTACGAGACAAATAAGGGTAAAGATGTCGTGATTGGTTTATGGGAGGAAATGAGGGCTGCAAGAAATTTGAAGGGCAAATTTGAAGGGACCAACCAAGTCTAAAGACGCAAAGTTTTTCTTCTTCTTTTCTTTTTTATTTATTTTCCTTTTTTACCTTCAATTATTATTATAAAAATGAAAATGATATAGTTATTGTGACGAAATTATGAGATTTTTAGTCTGTAGATTAGTATCAATTTTTATTACCCAAAAATTACTAGTATCAAAGTTTGAACTTTGAAGCCAGGTTTATTTTTAGATACTTTTATATTCACTTATCATACTCTATATTTTGAATTTTTAAAAATTATGCATATTATATATATATAATATTTATTATGATGTCATACCTACTAATCCTAAGACAATCCGTCCGACCTCGTTCAACTTTTTTTGGGGTCGTCCGGCTCAACTTCCTGGTTCCGGTTTTTAAAACATAGTTGGAAACTATAATAATTATTAAATAAGGGTATAATAGAAATTTGGTTTGTTTAATTTATTTTTTCAATACAATTTTTTAATCTGTGTAAAAAGTCAAACAAAGTTTTATATATTTTGATTTTGAAATGAAAGATTTGAGAAAAAGGAAGAATGGAAGAGGATTTATTAATAAAGGTAACATAAGAATTAGGGGAAATATGTTTTTAGTCCTTTTAACTTTTGCTAAATTTTAATTTTTGTTCTCTTTGACCTTTTAATTTTGATTTTCGGCCATCTAAATTTTATACGTTTTTTATTTTTAGTCCTATAATATGCTATCATATTCATAGGTCACTTAGCAGGTAAATTTGACATGAAATAAATAAAATAGGGTAAATTAAAAAATCTGGTAAAAAGAAAATCAAATTTTTTTGGCACCTTTTATCCATAAGAATGTGATGTTAAAAATCATATATTAATAAAACGGATGGAGTAATAATTTCATTATTATTTATTTTTTCAAAATCTTATCTCACTAAACCTTACAAAATCTTAAAACCCAAAAAAAAATCTGAAAATTATGATTTTAACTAAAAGAAAAGTTTTGTCGTTTTGCAATCGACATCCTTTTTAACATACTTTTGTGTTTATTACATAAAATAGGTGTATGGGCCCCACAAAGCACGCGGCATCATGGGCATGGCTCGCGTATTGACATTATTGCCTTTGATCTTATCGCGAATCTCTCCAAATCAAATCTCTATTTCAGAATAAATTAAATATGATCGAATATGTTTTTAAGTAAAATCAAGTAGTATTAATTAAGATTATTCGTGCCCTGTCAAAAAAAAAAAAAAGAATATTCGTGCTGTCTGCTATTTTATTTACTTTTTAGGAAAATATTCTGGGCGCGTATTTCCATATCAAGTGCCATTCTCAACTCAACCCGATCCGAACTCAATCGCCGAAATGGCTCATTGCTCACCGTCCCCAAATTGTTTTTGGTTTGTGCTCATACAGTGCTTAGATTTATATAATTAATTTCAGTAATTATATTAAAAAATTACCCGATCTTGATTCAACCCGATCCAAAACCCAAACTCAACCGAAATGCTTATTGCTCACCCTACCGAATTCCAGTTTTAGGCTCATATTTATATTTGGTGCTTATATAATTAATGGTAAGATCAATTAATTAAATAAACTAATTAAATAATTATATACGCTATGTACACATAAACAAAGATATATTACGTCCATTGCGAAGATACGATCAAATCCGTTAATTATCAATATGTTACAACTGAAATTTAATTGAATTGTACGTTCATGATGAATCCCTATATTTCAACAACTATGATCACAATTAAGTAAGTAGACATGTGGGGCGGTACCACAAAATGATGACAGTCACGGCGGTACCACAAAATGATGACAGTCACGGAGTAAGTGACCTAATTCACTATTAAATGGGTTATATTAATTACTTTTGACCACTACTTATGGTCTTGATTTGTAATGAGGATTTATGAAAATAATTTCAAATGTCTCAATATAAAAAAAATTATACAGATGCAAACGAATTATCCAAACTCAATCATGATAGGTAGAATGTCAAATATTAAAATGCGAAATAAAATTTATAAATTGCGAATTATCCAACTATTATTTACATATTTCAATGATATTTCTTAGATAAAATATTATTAATTATGAAAAATAACAAGTTATATGCACGTTACGTGTCATATACTAATACTTTGTGTTATAATAAATCTGTTGATTTTGTACCCATGAATGAATATATATAGGTGGACCAATGAATGGGACATGTGACATCAAAATTAATGGATAAGAAACGAACTAATCCCAGAATCATGGTGCTCCACATCAAAGGACAAGGTGGCATTATTATAGCCGACGACAAAATAAAATTAAAGACTAATTCCTAAAAAAAAAATATGTATCAATTTAAAGAAAGATAAAAAAGCGAACAAATTTCACTAAACTAAATATGAAATGTGACTTATATTATTAAAGAAATGTGATTTTTACTATAAAAAAGTAAGATTACTCATAAAAGTGAAGGGTGTGACTTATATTATAAAGAAAAGAAGATGATAATCAAGGATTTTATATTACTAAATAACGCGATTTATATTATTAAAGAAAGATGCTTATAAAAAAAAAAAAAAAATAATTTCACGCTAATAAGTTTACATCATACCAACTTTGAATTTAATACATAAATTTATAAATGTAGTTAAATGAAACCAATTTACACAAATGGCGCTAAAATACTAATATAAAATTTGATTTTCATATCACTCGATTTTAATTTTTTTTTTCTTTGTGTTCTTTATGAGTGGGAAAGAATAAAGGTGAGTGATGGCAATTTAGTGAAAAAAACATAGTAGAAACACATGAAATAGGGGCAAGTTGGAGATATAAAGGTGGACACATCATGAATGTGATTTACCAAATATTCTACATGACCAACTTTGCCGACACAATCACCCTATTTTACTCCATCTCCTTCCGCCACGTGTACGGTTCAAGATTCGCTACTCACCCAGGTGCATGCATAGTAACTTTCCAAATAAAAGGTAAAGTTAAATGTAAAATTGATTTTTTTAAAGGCCAAGTTTTGGGACTATGTTGATGACTCAAGCCGCATTTCGCATTCATATACTTGATTTTAGAATCCATGTAATTTATTATATTGAAAGATTTAATTTATTTATACCGAACCGCCAGAATCATAAGATGAAAAAAAATAGTTGCACGATTCAGTGTAAATAAGTTGCATCTTCCAATATAACAAATTGTACGATTTTATAATGAACTATCAAATAAGACGGTGCACCCGAATGCATACGGCACTCATTCAAATCTTTTGATGATCAAAAACAGATCGCAAGACTTTATAAAAGATAATTTAGATTATTGATTTATGATGTTGATGGAACCGTATATTTGTATAAACGTTTTTTAAAAAATATTGTCTTATTAGTTTATTAAAAAATTTAATTTACTAAAAAGGCTCAAATCTAATAAAAATTACTCCTCCGTCCCCAAAATTATTGTCCAAGATTCTATTTCAAAAAGGCCCCATTAATTTTTTTGTCCACTTTCCTAAAATGGAAAGTTTCATCAATATAAACACCCTTCACAATACATATAAATTACACCAATCACCACTCACTTAACCCAATTAAATACAAAATCTAAATCTCCTAATCCCCACCTTTATTAACTAACCGCCCAACTTAACCCCCCCTAACTCATCTATACCCCAAGACTTTATTCCCTAAACCTAAACCACTCATCAATTTTTTCTCTCCCCATCACCTCACAAACCCTAAATCTCTTCTCTTCTCGATTCATTTTCACCTCTCACCATTATCGCTTCTTCGATTTGTCTCTCAGAATCTCACCATCATTACTCTCGCAATCCTCTCAAACCCAAACCGCTCTTACTCTTTCTTCTCTTCATCTCCATATCGATGGATCCCAAAAGCCCTAATTCTCCCATTGTCGATTCACCTTCGGGCCAAATAATCAAGATTTTAAGATGATTTTGAACAAGATCCAAATTCCCCGTCATCAGGGAAGAAACGGGCTTTTGATTCACAAACCCGCTGTATGCAAGACGGGAGAAGAAAATAAGATGGAGGCGATAACGGAGATCGGCAGATGGAAGTCGCAGGCGCAGATCGATCTTTTAAAGTGAAATCCCTAAAACCGGGGGTTCTCCTGACATAACCTAATGAATGTTCAAGATTCTCAATCCTTGAAAATTGCGAGCCCTCGTCCGATCCGCTTCCGATGAAGTGCTAAGATTAAGAAAGTTCGATGCCCGCGTATGTCCACCACCGCTTCTAATAAAGAATATTGGTTGCATGAGTCCAATGAGGGTTTGTTGAGATGTTGATTATTCTTTGCCCATCTGCTAAAGATCTGATTTACAGGTTATGCCTTTCATTATTTAATTTCTGGTTAACTTATGGCATGTACTGCAATGTGCTTAACTGATTTTGTTTGGGTTATTGCAACCTCTAGGACTAAAATATTTCCTAGATTAGATGCAAAATTGATGTTGTTGGGATTATACTAGAAAGTATGCTTTTACTTTTGTATAATCAAAAACTGAATTTTCAGACTTATTTACTGAAATAAATTATTTATCACTGATGCTTTAAATATTATCGAATGTTACATATATTTAATGCATAACCGCTCAATAAGTCGTGACGTTACACATTGAAGTTAATTTAGTGATACCGCATCACGTAAGATTAAATTAATAAATCCTTTGTAACTAAAAAGTACGCTATTCATGACCTAGATGGAAATGAACAACCCATCGTGAAAGGTTGAAGGTAAGACTTTGATTGGCTTGTCTTGACCAAGAGATTACACTAGTGCATGACCGGGATGCATCAATAGACCTATGAGGATAAATTCTTCAGAATCAACAAGGAAGAATTAGACCGTCGGTTCGTTATTTCTTAATCTTCATTCCTAAAATAGATCACGTGATTGGTAACTATTGCTTTGACTTATCATGGGTAAATAATCAACTAGATTCAATACTTTTTATCTTGGGCAATATTATTGGTCACATGTGATTGCTAAGATTTAATACTTAAGAATCGGTGTGCAAGCACGCTTTGTTTGATTTGCCCCTTGGGAGGTTCATAAGTTTTATCGCACTCAAATCTTGCAAGTGGAATTAGTTTCCTGATGGATAATAATGTTGAACCGCTCTTGACCAAGGACAAAAGATATTAATTAATGGAAAGTTATTTCAAATGGCTGAATTAATTAATGGGCTTGATAATCTTAAACACGGGAAATAATAACCGGAGTCATATTGACCGTAATATGGGTTAAGATGGATAAAGGCAATATTAATTATGTAATGGATTAATTAATAAGGCTTGAATAATATTGTGACTCAATATTAGATATTCAAGGTCCATTAGAAGGTCCAATCTTAATTCTCCTAAAGGCCCCCCAGTAGCCCAACATATAGTCCATTAACCTAAAAAGGTGATTAAAATAAAATAAATATTGTTGCTTATTTTTTCCTATTAAATTTGAAAATTATAGATATGTTGGAGAAAGATTTTCTTTTGAATTTTGTTATGGAATGAAGATATGTATTCTTGGAATACAAGATTATCTCATTAAATTCAAGAAATCTCCCACATGATTATCTATCATGAAATTTTCAAAATATTAGAAAATAAAGGGCAAGAAAGATTTTCTTGATTTTCTTGAAAAGATATTATGGAAGATATGTATTTCTTTGAAATACAAGAATATCTCATAAATTCAAGAAGATCCAAATCTTTGAATCTTGACACCCTTATTTTTGAAAAAATCCATAATAATAGTAGGTGGGATTTTTGTGAATATTATAATTACGGGAAAAATATAGGAGATATATTCAAGATTTCTTGAGATCAAGAAAAGATTTTCCCACATTGTTTTAGCACAAACATTTTGACCACCTTTTCGCCTCTATAAATAGGGGATGATTCTTTCATTCCCAAGACAATTCCATGTGGCCGGAAAAATTAGTAAATCCACAAAGGTGGTGCAACATAATTTATTTTCCTTTTGTTAAATCGTTCACAAGAATCCTTCCAACGGATAAATTAACGAGGGTTAAGGGAATACTTGGGAAGTCCTTACGGTTAGTCTATTCACCCACACCGCTGCCATCCCAAGAGGTAACGCTCACGTAAACTCGTGAGAATTCGCGCATGCGAGGTTTTACGTGAATTATTATTATGCATGATATGTTGTTGATTATTATTTGAATTAATATAGATTAATTCATGCTAGTAATAATTATAAGAATTAAATTTGTATTTAAATATTCACCCTAATAGATCTCACAGAACTTATTCCCCAACAGATACGCCCTATGATAAGCAAACCTCTAGACCATCTCGCCTAGATTATGATGCTTAAGATAACCCGATGATGATGTTATAACTGAGGGTCCAATGGATTGTGAACTTAATTCATGCTATTCGTGTTTTTAATCAAATGTGAACCTAATTCATGCTATTGTGTGTTTTTAAGGTGAAATATGAACCAATTGCATGCTATTCTCGTGTTTTAAGATGAAATGTGATCTCAATTGCATGATATTCTATGTTTTAACATGAAATGTGAATTGAATTCATGATATTCTTTGTTTTAACATGAAATGTGAACCTAATTCATGCTATTGTGTGTTTTAACATGCATTGTGAACTCAATTCATGTTATTCTCTCAGCTTTTAAGATGAAATGTGAACCAATTGCATGTTATTCTCGTTTTAACATGAAATGGAGATTATGTCACCAATGATGAGTAATCCTCATCATTTAGGAGACATAATATGATCCTTATGAGTGTCAATTTCAATTTAATCAAGAACCCTAGGATTACTATTCTAGATTAGATGCAAAGTCACATATCCCAATGATGATGTTATAACTGAGGGTCTAATACATTTCAAAAGCCATCATATTCATTTTGATGGTCAAAATACAAACCAAAAAGCATTGTTCTACTAATGTTTATCGCTTAAACAAATCATGCACTAGAAGTTTATCTACTTATATGTTTATGCAAGAACATTCACCAACTACTCAAGAAGGGGAATCAAAATATACAAAAGAGGGTCTTACACTTCTAATAATACTAAATCACTAATAAGTTTGCCCCAAATCATAGATGCTTCCAAATCCATTACCGTGCTACATTAAGTGTTCTATGCATTCCCTTACCAAACTCTCATCCACTTCTAGATTATCGTGTAATAATCCTGATACGCAAGTGAGTCTTTGCCCTACGTGTGGTGTCCGAAACTCAAGTATCTCCTTTAACCTTCAAGATCTCAATGCAACTCATCCGCAAGCTAAGAAACACTTTATTAAGAGTAATTGTTGATAGATCTTCAAATGATTTTTGCCACATTATTAACTAGATCAACAACAGCTTTTTGCCTTCTTCTTCACTCTCAGAATGCCCGTTGATGCAAAGTACCCAAATCATTAATCATTAATATTTGTGGTCGTTTTCTTTGTCGGTCGTAGAAAAATTTTATGTTGAAACCATCGATTCAAATTATGACTCTAAAATGTTGATCATTATTTGATATGTATGGTTTGGCATTGTCTTCATCGATCCGCATTTCTTTTCGATGCATTTGTTGGCCATTTCGCTTTTATTGTTTGGTAGTACCGTAAACGAAGTTGAGTAACCAATAATTGTTGTGATACTTGCTACACTTACAAACCCCTATATGCAAGTAACCAACTATAGGTTAGGAATACTCATCTTAAACACTAAATGATGAAAATTTTCTGATGTGTTTTAAGAAACTAGACAAAATATTTATGCAAGTAACCAACTATAGGTTTAGGATACTTGAATTTATGTTGTGTGCAAATTGAAATCATAGAACCTGGTTGATAAGGCAGTCCTTCATGATTTCCTTGGTTATGGATTCAATGTTTTTGTCTCCAATGTGCCTCTCAATCTGTTCTTGTTGTTCCTTCTTGCTTCAACTTCTTCAGTGAAGGGAAACATTCCTATCTTTCCATCAAATACAAGTGTGCCATCACTTGAATATAGGGGTCTCCCCATAGCACAAATAAACATCACTTTTGTGATAGACCTCTTGCTTTTGCAAAACCATGTGCATGTTCTTCCTCGATGGCGACTTTGTAGAATTTGTGACTTGTTTTTGTGATGTAAAACCACTTCATCTATGTGGATTACATTATGCATGTTGTGAAACTTGATGATGTTACCTTCCCTGTCAACATAGATTTGACTCAAACTGAATTGTACCTAGCAAGCTTGTTGATGTCCTCAGAAGAAGTGACTTAATGGCGTTTGCATGTGCTTTGATTTGGCCTTCCTTAATCCATCTTCCAACAGTGCTTTTACTAATATCCAAGTTTTCTGCAAGGTCTCTAATGGTAGACCTATCTGTCCAATGTATGCTGAGTATCTTATCTTCATCCAATATTTTTTGTCTGGTTTTCTGCTTTCCCTTTGAATTTGAAACTAAGGTACATGACTTACCTTGGTCCATTTGCTTATTTGCAGCCTTCCAGAGCCTAGTGACAGTTCTAGGAGAAATCCCAAATAACTCAGCAACTTCTTTGGGCTTGTCATGTAAAGGTTCACCATCCACTGCACCAATTAATAAATGTGCCACACACCTGCTCTTTTTTTTCTCATGTTAATGTTGGGGAATTAATTGCCCAGATCTATTCGGGATGAATATTTAAATACAAATTTAATTCTTGACAATTATTAATAGCATGAATTAACCCATATTAATTCAAATAATAATTCAACAACAAATCACGATAAACAAGTTCACGTGAATCCTACGACACGGAATTACTACGAGTTTACGTGAACTTACCTCTTGGAATGACAATGGTCTTGTATATGAGAACACACCAAAAGTCCTTCCCAAGTATTCCCACGTCCTTGCTCGACAATCCGGGGGAAGGATACTCGCGAACAATTAACAAAAGGAAAAATAAACTTTGTTGCACCACTTTTGTGGATTTACTAATTTTTCCAGCACATGGAATTGCACTTGGGAATGAAAGAATCATCCCCTATTTATAGATGGGGTGGTGGGCGATTTTTAGGGAAGAAAAACAATGTGGGAAAATCTTTTCTTGATCTCCAAGAAATCTTGAATATATCTCCTATATTCTTTTCCCCATAATTAAATATTCCACAAAAAATCCCACCTCATCTTGCAATGGTGATTTTCAAATATTAGGGGTCCAAGATTCCAAGATTTGGATCTTCTTGAATTTATGAGATATACTTGTACTTCAAGAAATACATATCTTCCATAATATCTTTTCAAGAAAATCAAGAAAATCTTTCTTTGCCTTTATATTTCAAAATTTTCAAAACTTCAATATGAATAACCAAGTGGGAGATTTCTTTTAATTTAATGAGATAATCTTGTATTCCAAGAATACATATCTTCATTCCATAACAAAATTCAAAGAAAATCTTTATCCCCTTTATCCATAAATTTCAAAAAAAACAAGAAAAAAAAAAATAACAAATCTATTTTATTTTTAAACACCTTTTTTTCAGCTTATTGACTTTGTCTTGGGCTACTTGGGGCCTTTTAGGAGAATTAAGATTTGACCTTCCAATGGACCTTGAATTATCAATATTGAGCCACAATATTATTCAAGCCCATAAATATTATTTAATCCCACTACATAATTAATATTGCACTATCCATCTTAACCCATATTACAGTTAATATGGCTCCCGGTTATTATTTCCCGTGTTTAAGATTATCTAGCCCATTAATTAATTCAAGCCACTGAAATAGCTTTCCATTAATTAATATCTTTTATCCTTAGTAAAAGAATCGGTTCAACATTATTATCCATACCAAAAACTAGTTCCACTTGCAAGATTTGGTATGATAAATATTATGAACCTCCCAAAGGGCAAATCGAATGTTGCATTTTGCACACGCATTCTCTCCGTGATAAATCTTTAGCAATAGCATGTGACCAATAATATTGCCCAAGATATAGGGTATTGAATCTCACTGATTCTCTTCCTATAATAAGTCAAAGCAATAGTTACTAACTGTTGGGATTATACTGGAAAGTATGCTTTTACTTTGTATAATCAAAACTGAATTTCGGACTTATTTACTGAAATAAATTGTTTATCACTGATGCTTTAAATATTATCGAATGTTACATATATTTATCGCGATAATCGCTCAATAGTCGTGACGTGTTACATTGTAGTTAATTTAGTGATACCGGATCACGAAAGATTAAATTAATAGGTCCCTTTTGTAACTAAAAAAGTACGCCATTCACGACCCAGATGAAAATGAACAACCCATCGTGAAAGGTTGAAGTGTAAGGCTCAGATTGGCTTGTCTTGACCAAGAGATTACACTAAAGGTATGATCGATGAATCAATAGACCTCCAAGGTGAGGACAAATTCTTCGAAACCTAATAAGGAAGAATTAGACCTCAAAGTGGTTCGTTATTTCGTAATCTTCGCTCTTTAAATAGATCACGCGTGATTGGTAACTATTGCTTTGACTTATCATGGGTAGAGAATCAACGAGATTCAATACTTTTTATCTTGGGCAATATTATTAGTCACACGTGATTGCTAATATTTAATACGAAGAATCGTGTCAAGCACGCTTGTTTGATTTGTTCTCCTTGGGAGGTTCATGTTTTATCATACCAAATCTTGCAAGTGGAATTAGTTTCCCAGATGGATAATAATGTTGAACCGTTCCTTGACCAAAGATAAAAGATATTAATTAATGGAAAGCTATTTCAGTGTCTTGAATTAATTAATGGGCTAGATAATCTTAAACACGGGAAATAATAATCCGGAGCCATATTGACTGTAATATGGGTTAAGATGGATAGTGCAATATTAATTATGTAGTGGGAGTAATTAATATTTATGGGCTTGAATAATATTGTGGCTCAATATTAGATATTCAAAGTCCATTAGAAGTTCAATCTTAATTCTATAAAGGCCCCCCTAAGTAGCTTCAACATATAGTCCAATAACCTAAAAAAGGTGATTAAAATAAAATAAATATTGTTGTTTAATTTTTCCTATTAATTTCGAAAATTATGGATAAGAGGGGAAAAAGATTTTCTTTGAATTTTGTTATGGAATGAAGATATGTATTCTTGGAATACAAGATTATCTCATTAAATTCAAGAAATCTCCCACTTGGTTATTCATAAGAGGATTTTCGAAAATTTTGAAATATAGTGGGCAAGAAAGATTTTCTTGATTTTCTTGAAAAGATATTATGGAAGATATGTATTTCTTGAAATACAAGAATATCTCATTTATTCAAGAAGATCCAAATCTTGGATTCTTGGTACCCCATATTTCAAAATTATCCATAATATGAAGTAAGGGGATTTTTGTGAATATTATAATTATGGGAAAAAGAATATAAGAGATATATTCAAGATTTCTTGGAGATCAAGAAAAGATTTTCCCACGTTGTTTTATCACAAAATTTTCGACCATTTGTGCTCTATAAATAGGGGATGATTCTTTCATTCCCAAGTACAATTCCATGTGCTGAAAAAATTAGTAAATCCACAAAGGTGGTGCAACATAATTTATTTTCCTTTTGTTAATTGTTCATGTTGTCCTTCCACCAACGATAGTCAACAATGCGGCTAAGGAATACTTGAGAAGTTCTTTTTTGTTAGTCTAATCACCGGATCATCGCTATCCCAAGAGGTACGTTCACGAACTCGTAAAATTCGCATACGCCAGGATTTACGTGTTTTAATTATATGCATGATATGTTGTTGAATTATTATTTGAATTAATATAGGATTAATTCATGCTAGTAATAATTATAAGAATTAAATTTGTATTTAAATATTCACCCCAAATAGATCTCGTGCAACTTATTCCCCAACAACTGCATCGAGTCACTTGCCGCTCAATTTTTTAAATTGTAATTTAATTCATTGACATTAAATTTGAAATCGATAGTAGAATTGCTAGATCTGCTTTTGCGGTGATCCAATTGTCATGGAATTTAATGTGTTTATTTACGCATTATATAAATTGTGGTTTTAATTCAATTCGTCGGATTCGCTTTTGCCTCGTGGAGAAAATCCACAGATTAGGATTTGTTTGATTTGATCAATGTAATAGATTAGTCCAGATCTAGGTTTATTTATTTTTGTAAATAAATTGTAACCGGATCAAAAATGAGGACGAGACGAAGAATTAAAGGACAAAAATCTTTAATCGGGCGAGGCGGCGCGCATAAGGCCAAATAAACGCGTTAAGGGAGGCACGCTGCTGACGCGACGCTGCAGCACGCACGGCTCGGGCGAGGCTAAGGGTTGAGCGCTGGGCGAGATCCGGCCGATACAGCGACGGGCTGGCGCTACATCGGCGGGCGCCAGCGACGCGGGCACCGCCAAGCGAGCGGCCGCGGATTATACGATACGATGGCAGACGGGCCGAAAAAGTACCGCGGGCGCAGGTAGGGCGGGCGAAGCGCGGATGCGCTGGATGGGATTACGGGCGTCGCCCATCGAGGAAGTGCGCCGACCGCCGAGGCTTGCCGAGGCGCTGGGGGCGACGCCGCGAGGTCGCCGAGGTCGAATCCCAGCTTATGGGCTTCACGGATGCGGGCGCGCATCCCTACCGAGAGTCAAGCCATGCGTATGCTTTCGAGACTTTATATTTTTTTCGATGATCAAGGGGAGAAATTCAAGATAAGTTTTTTCAAGATCGCCAAGAAAAATCAAACCATGACAATTGATAATTTGTGCCCAATATGTTTATTTTTCCGCTTTGCTTGATTTATTTTGTGCTATCTTACGCTTTATTTAATTTGTTTAAATGTGTTTGCTTGAGAATTGCCCAATGAAAAATCTCACCGCAAAATTACTAAGTATGTTTAAATATCTAATCGACAATTTTATTCCTATAATAAAATTGAATTTGTTGGATATTTTAGTTTTGATGAATTATGCCAAAAACATTATCAACCTCAGATTATTGAAGCCGATTTACGTGCAAACAAAGCGGAGGGGAACGAGAGAACAAATTGAAAAGGAACTCAAAATCACCAAAGATGATCGAGATCGACGAGGTCATAGACGAGACCGACGAGATCGATGAAAATAAAGATGAGTTCCAGAGTTAATCGATGAGTACCGGCAAAAATCGTAAGAGAAGAAAAGCTAAGTCACCGATCGTAAGATCATCGATGATCGTAAGATCGATCGAGCCGACGTAAAAGAAACCGACCGTAAGATCCTCAAGAGAGGCGTGCGGTCGTGAAAAGGAGCAGATGAGGCCGACGAGATCGACGTGATCGGTGATCGGATATAAAGATGAAAGGATGATCAAGATCGACGTGATTGAGACCGATAAAGCTAAACCGATATGTTAAACCCTAATGAACTCCAATTCGATGCTATCCCGAGTTGTTGATCCGAAGATATGTTGATCCGATCGCCGAAATACGATCGTGCAAAGAAGAAATCGAGATACCGAAGTTAAAGTAACTGAAGGTCGATGTCCAATTCGCAGAATCAACTCACCACCGAAAGGTCAAGATGCCCGACGTATAGGTCTCACAAGAGAAGTAAGTCAAGGCCGCGCATGCACTGAAGGCTCGGATAGACCAAGGCTCCAGATAGACCAAGGCTCGTGACAGACAATCGAGGCTCGAGATCCCGAATGGTTCCAAGGCGAGGAATGAGGAATATAGCCGCTGAATCACCGACGTGGGACCAAAGAGAGGAAGACAACCAAAATTGAAAAGTCAAGTAGAACCTACAGAGAATAGTATGGATTTGAATGTGATTCTCTCCAATCCAGAATATTCAAATCCACACTATAAATACAAGTTCTTCCTTCATTATCATGTGTGGAAGTGAAAAGCGGAAATGAGAAGATAGCAACGATGCTACAGAGCCAAAGAGAGTTAAGCTTTCCCACCCTAGAACACAAGTCTATAGATATACAAATATATTCAAAGAGTGTTCTAGAACCCAACCTAAGCAACCCACGATGTATCTTAAGTTTAGAGAAATTTTCCCAACCTTAGATTGAGGCTAAATCATCAGAAGGGAAAATCTCACCATAGTTGGAGACAACACCAAATCCAAACCCCATGGTGAAGTGAGGAAGTTGTTAGGCAATCCCGTGAGAGGGTGATAAGTCCTGCTGGAGTGTGAACTCGTTAAACATCTCAGAGGCGATCCCGTGGAGGGTGATAAGTCCCGAGGCGAACCCAAGAGAGGGTTATAAGTCCAGTTCGAGTGTGAGCTCGATAAATATCTATAGGCAATCCCGTGGAGGGTGATAAGTCCCGTTGAAGGAATTTCCCTAGAGAGGGAGAGTGGATGTAGGACCGTTGTCCTAACCACTATATATTGTCATGTTGTTTATCGCTTTTATGTTTATACTTGTCATATGATCCGGGTTATAAGCAAAACACAACACACGAGCTTAAAAAGATAAAAATGGAAACACTCGCCTCACCCCCGCTTTTATATGCACCTAACGTAAACGCTTTTGCTTCCGCACGACGCAAAAATGGGTTTTTCAACGACCATCGTAATTAATTTTGACCTCCATGATTTATTTATTTGTGAATTCTTTTTGGAGAAATTCCTCTACCTGACGGGCCAAAAGATAGCTTTCACATGAATGAATTCCAAATGGATGATTGTGGGTTATTACTAGTGGCGATTTATGACCTCCCCACGAGGTTCGCTCAATACTAAATAATAATCTCAGATTTAATCATGGTTATTACTTTTTAGGTATAAAATTGATATGCATATACTTTCCCTAAGTCCCTATCAATTTTATATTGGTCAAGTGGGGAGCCAACTATTAATCCGGATATTAAAGGTTTGTAATCGTTTGTTTGTAACTCGCTTAAATGTGTTTAAATAATGACCCACCCCACGTGGCTTATTTAAACTGCTTTTAAGATGTCATTGATGCATGTTCATATTTTTTTGAGATTTTAATATGATGCATGTGATCGAATCTTGTGATATACTTGTGCTTATGCATATAGTTATTTATTTCACCAAAGATGTCGTTACCTTTTAATCCATCATTATTATACTTAAAGTCAATACAATATGTATGGAAACTATATTGATTGAAACGAAAATTATAATTGTCCTAATCGCACAAAAAGCACAAGTGGATTCTTGACACACCAAAATCGGGGATGAGCCCACCGACGAAGTCAAAAATGCGACTCGTCTACGATCACCTTGCAGAGATGTCGTCAAAAAATGGTGGAGGGCAAACCCGTAGAAGGACTAAGTCCTCAAAATAGATGGCCCATCCGAACAAACTTGAGATTCTAAGTGCAGATTATAACTGGAGACTCGATGAATTTGGTACTTCACTCTCTCGCCCAAAAAGTTTTTGAGCATTTTGGCCTCGCTTAGCTGATTTGTTGCAAGCTTTTTGGTCTCGCAGAGATGTTGATGGGCACCAAACTCAAGCTTTGATTTTAAAGTGGTCCGCCTTTCATCTTCTAGGCCAAGGAAGGCAAGAAAAAAAGAAGAGGACCAAAAGTCATAAGCAATAAAACCTCAATCATTGCCAAGGGCAATGGTAAGATGAGGAATATTTGTGGTGTCAAGGAAAATCCAAAAGAGGAAGTGCTTAAAATTGCGGTAAAGAGAGGACAATGGAGGTTTTGGTTCGCTCCAATCCCAAAAGGGACGGAAAGAAAGGTAATTCTCACGCACTAGTTGTTGAAACTTGTTTAATGGCGATACTTCTCATTCGTGGGTGGTTGATACAAGATCCACTAATCATGTTGGGCTTTACCGTTCAAACCGATCCCAAAATTTAGTGAGGAGATCCTCATCACATCGGGCGACGCTATTTAAAGTAGCAATTATTGCAATGTCACGTAAGTGGCGATATATTGCAATGCTACGATAGTAACGATTATTGCAATACTACGCAAGTAGCAGACATTGCAATGCTACATGAGTAGTGGTTAAAGCAAAGGGAGAAGTGAACCTATCTTTTAAAGATAAAGTTTTTTGAGATTATCTTTATGTTCCCGCTTTTTAGAAAGAATTCACTTTCGCCTTCTAAAATTCAATTAAAGGACACTAAGTTTCTTCTAATAAGAATGACATCATTTCTTGAAATGATGAGTGTATCTCATATGACATTGATGGAAAATCTCTATACAATTAACTGCAAGCACCACTCACCTAAATGCATCCTATAACACATCAACTATTTTCGATAAAAGAAAACGGAACGACACTTTTTGGCATCTAAGATTGGGTCATATAAATCCAAAAGAGGATCCAAAGATTGGTGAAAGACGCTTCACCGGAGTTTCTCCAAGTTGAACCAATTACAACCTCGCGAATCATGTTTGAGGGTCAAATGACCAAGAGGGCATTTGGAGCCAAGGAATAGAGCCAAAGAAGTGTTAGAGATAGTTCACACAGATTTATGTGGTCCAATGTCAACCAAAGCAAGAGGAGGTTATGAGTATTTTGTCACTTTTATTGATGATTACTCAGGTACGATTACATTTTCCTTATGAAGCATAAACGAGACCTTTGAAAAATTCAAAGAATTTAAGGCTCAAGCAGAGAATCATAGGGAAAACGATCAAGTCTCTACGATCCGATTGTGGAGGCGAATACCTCAAATGAGTTTTGAACTACTTATCCGATGAAGGATTGCATCCCACCATCAGCATCTTAACCCTCAACAAAACGGGGTTGCAGAGCGAAGAAACAGAACTCTTTTGAAAATGGTTAGATCTATGATGAGTTATGCGATCTTCCCAAGTCGCTTCCGGGTCATGCCTTGAAAACAAAGCCTTACATTCTCGAACTTGGTGCCATCCAAATCGGTTCCCAAAACTCCCAAAGAATTGTGGACCCAAGCAAGCGTAGTATGACACATGAGAATTTGGGGGGTGTCCGCCCACGTGTTGGACAAGAAAGCCCTGAAATCGATCCTCCATCGTAATTAAGGTTGTTTGTAGGATACCCCGAGGAAACAAAAGGGTGTATGTTCTATGGTCCCGAAGATCAAAAGGTGGTCATCCGCGACTCACTTTAGATTTTTGGAAGAAGACTATATGAACGAAAGAAAACCCGTGAGAGATTACCTTAAATGAGCTAAGAGGGTAAACCTCAATGCCAACTATACTAGATGATATACCAAACGACACGCCACAACCGGAACCTCGTCAGAGGGGAGGGTTGTAAGACGTTCCCGAGAGATTCATGGGAATAGGAGAGTCCTCGACTTGATTCCTGGACAAGATGAATCGCACCCACGGACATATGACGAGGCACTCCAAGACAAGGATCTGATTCTTGGCAAACAAAGAATGAAAGCCGAAATGGGTTCTATGTTTCATAACAGAGTGGGGAGCTAGTCGAACCAATTAATGGGGTCAAACCCATTGGTTGCAAGTGGGTGTGCAAGAGAAAAAGAGGACCGGACGGGAAAGTTGAAACCTTCAAAGCAAGACTAGTGGAGAAAGGTTATACTCAGAAAGAATGGATCGATTATGAGGAAACTTTTTTCGCCAGAGCCATGCTTTAAGTCCATCCAGATTCTCTTATCGATTGGTCGCACATTTCGACTTTGAAATCAAGAAATGGATGTCAAGACCGCTTTTCCTTAACTAAAGTCTTGATGAAGAGATCTATATGCAACAACCCCAAGGCTTCATTGAAAAAGGCCAAGAACACCTAGTTTGTAAGCTCATGAAGTCCATTTACGGACTCAAACAGGCATCCAGAGCTTGGAACCAATGTTTTGATCATTTTATAAAGTCTTATGGGATGAGTTTGAAAGTTGTGTGTATAAAAAGTGTGTCGGAACTGCATTGGTATTCTTAGTACTATACGTAGATGACATTCTGATCATCGGGAACGATGTAAAGGTGTTATCAAACGTGAGGGCATGACTTTCAAAAACAATTTGATATGAAAGACTTAGGGGAAGTCGGACACATCCTTGAGATCAAGATCACTCGAGATCGCAAGAAAATGATGATAGGCTTATCGCAAGCTTCATACATAGACACTGTGTTGAAACGTTTCAACATGCAAGATTCCAAGAAAGGCTTCGTACCTTTTAGACATGGAATCCATCTATCCAAGAAAATGTCCCCTAAGACGCAAAAAGGAGATAGATGACATGAAGGCATTCCTTTACGCTTCAACAAGAAGCCTTTATGTATGCAATGTCAGGTACGAGACCCATATCCGCTTTGCCGCTAGCATGGTGGCAAGATATCAAAGTAACCAGGAAAGATCATTGATCGCAGCTAAAAACATTCCAAGTATCCAAAAAGAACTCGATAGAATGTTGGTTTATCGCCGATAGTCAATCCCCATCGGCTACACCTGACTCAATTTCCAATCGCATAGACTCAAAAATCTACCTCCCAGAGTGTGTTTTACATGGGGAGAGGAGCCATGACATGGAGAAGGCCAAGCATAAACGCATCGCAGATTCTACCATGGAAGCGAATATGTAGTCGCTATGGCAAAAAAAAGAAGCGGTTTGGCTCAAGAACTTCCTAGTGGACTTAGATGTGGTTCCGAATTTGCCCAGCAGAATCATCATTTATTGTGGCAATGCCGAGCCAGCTTGCAAATTCAAGGGAACCAAGAGCCCACAAAGCCAAAGAAACACATTGAAAAGGAAATACCATCTTATACGAGATATCGTTAAGAGAGGATATATAGATGTGGCAAAGATAGCGTCTCATGACAACCCAGCGCATCCATTCATTAAAGAGTCCCTCTCAATACATTCGAGAGACATGTGGAAGGAATGGATGTCAAGACCGTTGCTAACTGCTTTGAGTATAAGTGGAGAAATTATTAGGTTCGTAGGGTGACATTAGATGTCACAGACTACACGAGACATGTTGTAGCATACTTAAAAAGCGCACTTTTGAGTATAAGTGGGGAGATTGTTGGGATTATAATCGAAAGTATGCTTTTACTTTGTATAATCAAAACCTAATTTCTGACTTATTTATCAAATAAATTGTTTATCATCGATGCTTTAAATATTATCGAATGTTACATATATTTATCGCATAACTGCTCAATAGGTCGACGTGTTACATTGTTGTTAATTTAGTGATACCGATCACGTAAGATTAAATTAATAAATTTTTTGTAACTAAAAAAAGTACGCCATTCACTTACCTAGATGGAAATGAACAACCCATCGTGAAAGGTTGGAAGTGTAAGGCTCAGATTGGCTTGTCTTGACCAAGAGATTACACTAGTGCATGATCGATGCAATCGAATAGACCTCCAGGAGGACAAATTCTTCGAATCAATAAGGAAGAATTAGACCTCGGTGGTTCGTTATTTCTTAATCTTCGCTCCTTAAATAGGATCACGTGTGATTGGTAACTATTGCTTTCACTTATCATGGGTAGAGAATCAACGATTCAATATTTTTATCTTGGACAATATTATTAGTCACATGTGATTGCTAAGATTTAATACGAAGAATCGCGGTGCAAGCACGCTTTGTTTGATTTGTTCTCTTGGGAGGTTCATAATCTTTATCATACCAAATCTTGCAAGTGGAATTAGTTTCCTGATGGATAATAATGTTGAACCGCTCGACCAAGGATAAAAGATATTAATTAATGAAAAGCTATTTCAAAGGTGTCTTGAATTAATTAATGGGCTAGATAATCTTAAACACGGAAATAATAATCGGGAGCCATATTGACCGTATTATGGGTTAAGATGGATAGTGCAATATTAATTATGTAGTGGGATTAATTAATATTTATAAAGTTTGAATAATATTGTGGCTCAATATTAGATATTCAAAGTCAATTAGAAGGTTCAATCTTAATTCTCCTAAAGACCCCTAAGTAGCCCAAACATATAGTCCAATAACCTAAAAAAAGGTGATTAAAATAAAATAAATATTGTTGTTAATTTTTCCTATTAATTTCAAAAATTATGGATAAGAGGGGAGAAATATTTTCTTTGAATTTTGTTATGGAATGAAGATATGTATTCTTGGAATACAAGATTATCTCATTAAATTCAAGAAATCTCCCACTTGGTTATTCATAAGAGGATTTTTTTAAAATTTTGAAATATAAATAAGAAAGATTTTCTTGATTTTCTTGAAAATATATTATGGAAGATATGTATTTCTTGAAATACAAGAATATCCCATTTATTCAAGAAGATCCAAATCTTGGATTCTTGGTACCCCATATTTCAAAATTATCCATAATATGAGTAAGTGGGATTTTTTGTGGAATATTATAATTATGGGAAAAAAGAATATAAGAGATATATTCAAGATTTCTTGAGATCAAGAAAAGATTTTCCCACATTGTTTTATCAAAAAATTTTCACCACTTGTGCTCTATAAATAGGGGATGATTCTTTCATTCCCAAGTACAATTCCATGTGCTGAAAAATTAATAAATCCACAAAGGTGGTGCAACATAATTTATTTTCCTTTTGTTAATTGTTCACAAGTGTCCTTCCAAATCGGATAATCGAACAAGGGCTAAGGGAATACTTGAGAAGTTCTTTTGGTTAGTCTAATCACCGATCAACGCCATCCCAAGAGGTAATGCTTCACGAAAACTCGTAGAATTCGCATCATGATGATTTACGTGTTTTAATTATATGCATGATATGTTGTTGAATTATTATTTGAATTAATATAGGATTAATTCATGCTAGTAATAATTATAAGAATTAAATTTGTATTTAAATATTCACCCCGAATAGATCTGTGCAACTTATTCCCCAACACTAACCACACGCAATCCTATTTAAGGGACGAAGATTAAGAAATAACTAACCACTGAGGTCTAATTCTTCCTAGTTCGGGCTCAAGAATTTATCCTCCCAGAGGTCCTCTTCAATGCATCACCATGCACCAAAGGTAATCTCTTGGTCAAGACAAACCAATCTGAGCCTTACACTACAACCTTTCACGATGGATTGTTCATTTCCATCTAGGTCGTGAATGGTGTACTTTTAGTTACAAGGAACTGTTAATTTAATCTTCTGTGATCTTGGTATCACTAAATTAACTACAATGTAACACGTACTATTTAATGAACAGTTATGCAGTAAATATATGTAACATCAATCATATTTAAAGCATCAGTGATAAACAATTTATTTCAAAGAATAAGTCCGAAATTCGCTTAGTCTGATTATACAAAGTAAAAGCATACTTTCCAGTATAATCCCAACAATCTCCCACTTATACTCAAAGTCTGCTTTTAAGTATACATCAGCATGTCTCGTGTAGTACATGACAACTAATGCCACCTACACGAACCTAATAATGTCTCCCACTTATACTCAAAGCAGATTGGCAACACTCATTCCTTTCACATGTCTCTCGAATGTATTCAGAGGCAGACCCTTTGTGAATGGATCAGCTAGATTGTCTTCCGACGCGATCTTTGCCACCTTTATATCTCTTCTCTTAACGATGTCTCAGATAAGAGGGTATTTCCTTTCAATGTGTGTTTTTTCGGCCTTGTGGGCTCTTGGTTCCCTTTGAATTTGCAATCGCTCCCAAGCATTGTCACAATAAAAAGGATTCTATTGGGCAAATTCGAACCACATCCAAGTCCACTAGGAAGTTCTTGAGCCAAACCGCTTTTTTTTTTGCCTTGCAAGCATTTACATATTCGGCTTCCATGGTAGAATCATGACACATTTCTCGCTAACGCTTCTCCACGCTATGTCTCCTCCCCATGCAAAACACACTACCGGAGGTAGATTTTCCGAATCTAAGTCCGATTAGAAATCCGAGTCCGTAGTAGCCGGTGGGGATTAGACCGTCTCTGATCGATAAACCAACATTCTATCTCGAGTTATTTTCGGATACTTGGAATATTTTTAATCGCCATCCAATGTTCCTTCCCGGGTTACTCGATATCTTGCCACCATGCCAACGTCAAAGCAGATATTCGGTCTCGTACACAACATTGCATACATAAGGCTTCCGACAGCCGAAGCATAAGGAATGCCTCTCATGTCATCTATCTCCTTTTGTGTCTTATGGCACATTTTCTTGATAGATGGATTCCATGTCCGAAAGGTAAGATGGCCATTCTTGGAATCTCGCATCTTTGAATCATTTCAAGACAATGTCTATGTATGAAGCTTGCGATAAGCCTATCATCCTTTTCTACGATCTCGAAAGTGATCTTGATCCCAAGGATGTGCCCGCTTCCCCTAAGTCCTTTATATCAAACCGTTTTTGAAAGTCATGCCCTTACGCCCCGATAACACCTTTACATCGTTCCCGATGAGCAGAATGTCATCTACGTATAGTACTAAGAATACCAATGCAGTTCCGACACGCTTTTTATACACACAACTCTCGAACTCATTTTGATCAAACCCGTAAGACTTTATAAAATGATCAAAACATTGGTTCCAAGCTCTGGATGCCTGTTTGAGTCCGTAAATGGACTTCATGAGCTTACAAACTAGGTGTTCTTGGCCCTTTTCAATGAAGCCTTGGGGTTGTTGCATATAGATTTCCTCATCAAGACTTCCGTTAAGGAAAGCTGTCTTGACATCCATTTGCCAGATTTCAAAATCGAGATGCGCAACTATCGACAAGAGAATCCGGATGGACTTGAGCATTGCTACAGGTAAAAAAGTTTCCTCATAGTCGATCCCTTCTTTCTGAGTATAACCTTTCGCCACAAGCCTTGCCTTGAAGGTTTCCACCTTCCCGTCCGGTCCCCTCTTTCTCTTGTATACCCACTTGCAACCAATAGGTTTGACCCCATTAAGTGGTTCGACTAGCTCCCACACTCTGTTATGATCCATAGACCCCATTTCTGCTTTCATTGCCTTTTGCCAAGAAACCGCATCCTTATCTTGGATTGCCTCATCAGATATGTCCATGGGTCCGATTCATCTTGTCCGGGAATCAAGTCCGAGGACTCTCCTATCCCCATGAATCTCTCAAGTCTGTCTCACAACCCTCCCACTACTGACATTTAGACTCGGTTGTGAAAGTGTGTCATTTGGTATATCATCTTGTACAGTTGGCAATGAGGTTAGCCCCCTTAGCTCACTTAAGGTAATCTCACTTCTGGGTCTTCTTTCGTTCATATAGTCTTCCTCCAAAAATCTAAAGTGGGTGCTTATGACCACCTTTTGATCTTTGGGACCATAAAACATACACCCTTTTGTTCCCCGAGGGTATCCTATAAACAAAATTAATTCTCGATCGAGGATCCAATTTTCCGGCTTCCTTGTCCAACAAGTAGGCCGGACACCCCCAAATTCTCATGTGTCTCATACTAGGCTTGCGCCCGGTCCACAATTCTTTGGGAGTTTTGGGAACCGACTTGGATGGCACCAAGTTCAGCATGTAAGCCATTGTTTCCAAGGTATAACCCCATAACGACTTGGGAAGATCCGCATAACACATCATTGATCTAACCATTTCGAAAAGAGTTTTGTTTCTTCGCTCTGCAACCCCATTTTGTTGAGGGGTTCCGGGTGCAGTCAGCTGGGATACAATCCCTTCATCCGACAAGTAGTTCAAAAACTCATCGCTGAGGTACTCACCTCCACGATCGGATCGTAGAGGCTTGATACGTTTTTCCCTATGATTCTCAGCTTGAGCCTTAAATTCTTTGAATTTCTCAAAGGTCTCAGATTTATGCTTCATAAGGAAAATATAACCGTACCTCGAGTAGTCATCAATAAAAGTGACGAAATACTCGTAACCTCCTCTTGCCATGGTTGAAATTGGACCACATACGTCTATGTGAACGATTTATAACACTTCTTTGGCTCTATTCCCCTTGGCTCTGAATGCCCTCTTGGTCATTTTACCCTCCAAACATGATTCGTAGGTTGGAATCGGTTCAACTTGGAGAGACTCTAGTGAACCGTCTTTCACCAACCTTTGGATCCTCTTTGGATTAATATGTCCCAATCTTAGATGCCATAGAAGTGTTTCGTTCACGTCTGATGAATGTTTTATTTTACCGAAAACAGTTGATGTGTTATAGGATGCATTTCGTGAGTGGTGTGCACAGTTAATTGTATAGAGATTACTTGGCAACGTTCCATGACAGATAAATTTATCATAAAGAGAAATGATAAAAACTTTATCAAAAGTAACCGAATATCCATCAAGGTAAAGTTTAGAAACAGAAATCAAGTTCTTTGTAAAATTCGGAACATAAAGTACATCTCTTAAAATTAAAACTCTGTCTTCAAAAGACAGTGCACTTCTCCCACTTTTTCAGCTGCCACTCTCGTGGCATCGCCCAGTGTGATGAGGATCTCACTCCCACTAAGTTGTCGGGTCCGCTTGAACCCCTGTAAAGTGAAACATACATGATCAGTGGATCCCCGTATCCACCACCCATAAATGGGAGGCATACGCCGCTAAGCAAGTTTCAACAACTAGTGCGTGAGAATTACCTTTCTTTCCATTCCTTTTGGGATTGGAACATCTTGACCTCAATGTCCTCTCTCACCGCACTTGAAGCACCTCCTTAGTCCGGGCTTGCTCACTCCTCCACCTCCCTTCACCTTTTCTTTGCCTTTGGCAATACTTTGAGTTCACTTGCAGTGCTCTTGTCCTTTTTATTGTTCTTACCACCCCTTGGCCTAGAAGAAGAAGAAGGTCCATTTGCCACCAAGACTTGGCTCTTTTGCCCCAATATCGCCTCTACCGAGACCAAAGCTTGCAATAAATCAGGCATCGAGAACTTCTGATTATTCATCCGATAGTTCAACCCGAATCGCTCAAAACTTTTTTCGGCAGAGAATGGAGCACCTAAATCGATTTGGGTCTCGATGTCGATTCGGCACCAAGTACCTCAAGTTTGTTAAGGTGAGCCATCATCTGGAAAACGTGCTCCTTTATGGGCGTTCCCTCCACCATTTTCATAGAGAGCAAGTCCCTCATGGTGATCTGACGAGCCACTCGGTTCTGATGTTGAAACATCGCTTTAAGACTAGTCATGATGTCCGCAAGGCCGGTCTCAACGTTTCGGTGTTGGTGTTGCAACACATCTGACATTGAAGCCAAGATGGTACACTTTGCCATTTCGTTGGAACGCTCCCAGTCAGCATACTCTTTCTTAACCGATTTACTTGACTCGTCATTTGGCTTTTTCCGGTTTAGGTGTAGTGAGAACCCGCTTATGGCTTTGTGCAAATGAGGACAATAGTAAGTTTACGACTCAATCAACAAAGTTTTCACCAGTAAGTAAATTGTATTTAAGTATATTGAACAGTGGATTAAAAGGTTGCGACATGTTGAACTGAAATAAATAATAATATGCATAAGCACAAGTATATCACAAAATTCGATCACATGTTTCATATTAAAATCTCCAAAAAATATGAACATGCATCAGCCAACATCTCGAAACAGTTTAAATAAGCCACGTGGGGTGGGTCATTATTTAAACACATTCAAGCAGGTTACAAACAAGAACAGTTACAAACCTTTAATATCCAGATTAATAGTTGGCTCCACTGACTTGACCAATATAAAATTGACAGGGACTTCGGGGAAGTATATGCATATCAATTTTATACCTAAGTAATAACCATGATTAAATACATAATTATTATTTCGCTTTGAACGAGCCTCATGGGGAGGGTCATCGTCGCCACTAGTAATAATCCACAATCATCCGTTAGGAATTTATTCATGTGAAAGCTATCTTTTGACCGTCCCGTGGGGGGAATTTCTCCAAAAAAATTCACAAATAAATAAATCATGGAGGTCAATAATTAATTCAATTTTATTATCCTGAATAAAATTGTCAATTAATTGTTTAAACATACTTAGTAATTTTCGAAAGTGAGATTTTTTAAAATATTTTCTCATGCATCGCAAATTTAAACACAATTTAAATAAGCATAAATAATGCATAAACATCAAGACAAAAATTAAACATATTGGGCACATTTATCCAATTGTCATGGTTAATTTTGTCATGTCTTGATCTTGAGAAATCGTCTTCATTGCCTTCATCGTTCGTCTTGAAAAGCTCCCACTTGACCGTCTTAAAAAATGCCTTGTCAAGCCACGTCATCGACCCATTTCAGCCCAGGTGCCCGTGCGTACAGCACTCGTAGTGTAGAATGGCGCCCGTCTTGTATCGCCCGCCAGCGCCCGGCGCCCTATCGCCCTTCGCCCGTCCGGCGGTGTCTCGCCCGTGCTCAGCGTCTCCCATCGCGTCGCCAGCGTGCGCCCGTGACATCGCGCCCAGCGTTACCCGCCTTCGCCCTGGCGATACTCCTTGCGCCAGCACGTATCCGCGTCGCCCACGTCGGATCCCGCGTCTTTCGGCCCCTCCGGCCTCGCCCTAAGCCCGTCTTATCATAACGTTCGTCCATCAGCGTACCTCCTTACTGTACGTTTAAGCGCGGCGCCCAGCGCCTACGCCCGATTTTCAAATCCGTATTTTAATTCTTCGTCTCTCCGCCGGTTTTAAATCCGGTTATAATTTATTTACAAAATAAATAAACATAGATCTAGACTAGTCTATTACATTGATCAAATCAAACAAATACTAATCTACTCGTGGATTTTCTCACGAGACAAAACGAATCCGAACGAATCGAATTAAAAAACCACAATTTATATGCATGCATAAATAAACACATTAAATTCCATGACAATTGGATACCTGCAAAAAAGATCTAGCAATTCTACTATCCAATTTCAAAATTTAATGACAGCGAAATTAAATTACAATTTAAAATTCAGAGCCCGAAATCGAGGCTCTGATACCAGTTGTTGGGGAATTAATTGTCTGGATCTATTCGAGATGAATATTTAAATACAAATTTAATTCTTGACAATTATTAATAACATGAATTAACCCATATTAATTCAAATAATAATTCAACAACAAATCATGCATATAAACAGTTCACGTAAATCCTACGCATGCGGAATTACTACGAGTTTACGTGAACTTACCTCTTGGAATGACAATGGTCTTGTATATGAGAACACGCCAAAAGTCCTTCCCAAGTATTCCCACCTCCTTGCTCGACAATCCGGTAGAAGGATACTCGCGAACAATTAACAAAAGGAAAAATAAACTTTGTTGCACCACTTTTGTGGATTTACTAATTTTTCCAGCACATGGAATTGCACTTGAGAATGAAATAATCATCCCTTATTTATAGATGGGGTGGTGAGCGATTTTTAGGGAAGAAAAACAATGTGGGAAAATCTTTTCTTGATCTCCAAGAAATCTTGAATATATCTCCTATATTCTTTTCCCCATAATTAAAATATTTCACAAAAATCTCACCTCATCTTGCTATGGTGATTTTCGAAATATTAGGATCCAAGATTCCAAGATTTGGATCTTCTTGAATTTATGAGATATACTTGTACTTCAACAAAAATACATATCTTCCATAATATATTTTCAAGAAAATCTTTCTTGCCCTTTATATTTCAAAATTTTCGAAAACTTCAATATGAATAACCAAGTGGGAGATTTCTTGAATTTAATGAGATAACCTTGTATTCCAAGAATACATATCTTCATTCCATAACAAAATTTAAAGAAAATCTTTCTCCCCTTTTATCCATAAATTTTGAAAAAAAACAAGGAAAAATAGGCAAAAATTTTATTTTATTTTTAAACACCATTTTCAGTTATTGGACTTTATCTTGGGCTACTTGGGGGGCCTTTAGGAGAATTAAGATTAGACCTTCCAATGGACCTTGAATTATCAATATTGAGCCACAATATTATTCAAGACCATAAATATTAATTAATCTCACTACATAATTAATATTGCACTATCCATCTTAATCCATATTACAGTTAATATGGCTCCCGGTTATTATTTCCCGTGTTTAAGATTATCTAGCCCTAATTAATTCAAGCCACTTAAATAGCTTTCCATTAATTAATATATTTTATCCTTGGTAAAGGAACGGTTCAACATTATTATCCATACCGGAAACTAGTTCCACTTGCAAGATTTGGCATGATAAAACTTATGAACCTCCCAAGGGGACAAATCGAACAAGCGTACTTGCACACGATTCTCCGTATTAAATCTTAGCAATCGCATGTGACCAATAATATTGCCCAAGATATAGGGTATTGAATATCACTGATTCTCTTCCCATAATAAGTCAAAGCAATAGTTACTAATCACACGCAATCCTATTTAAGGGACGAAGATTAAGAAATAACTAACCACTGAGGTCTAATACTTCCTAGTTCAGTTCTGAAGAATTTATCCTCCTGTAGGTCCTCTTCAATGCATCAGTCATGCACCAGTGTAATCTCTTGGTCAAGACAAACCAATCTGAGCCTTACACTACAACCTTTCACGATGGATTGTTCATTTCCATCTAGGTCGTGAATGGTGTACTTTTAGTTACAAGAAACTGTTAATTTAATTTTCTGTGATCTTGGTATCACTAAATTAACTACAATGTAACACGTACTATTTAATGAACAGTTATGCAATAAATATATGTAACATTCAATCATATTTAAAGCATCAGTGATAAACAATTTATTTCAGTAAATAAGTCCGAAATTCAATTAGTCTGATTATACAAAGTAAAAGCATACTTTCCAGTATAATCCCAACAGTTAAATGCTTGTTGTCTTCACCCATCTTTAACTAACACTGATGCATTTAATTTCTTTGTTGCGGGAATCTCTAAATGTTGCAGTAGCAGTTTTTGTCTTGCTGTAAATGTTGAAGTGTTGCAGAATTTATGGTAGTGATGTTAGCATTTAATGGGGTGTAATTCATTTTGAAATGTGTAATAGGAGGGAGATTTTTACTGGTAGGTGGGAATTTACTGGTAGATTTTAAACTAATTAGGTGGGAATTTTGAAATGGTAGGGAATTTTAGGAGGGAACTGAATTAATTGTGCTGTAAATTCTGAAAATTTTGAGTTTTTAGCAATGTAATGATGTTTTTACTGTTTGACACTGTTCATGTCAGTGTGAACAGTGCGTGCAGGCTGAATTAATCAGATACAATTAGTTGCCTTAATAAAGTGAGTTTACTTTACAATAAAGTTGATTTACCAATTCTACCCCTTACACTTTATCACTTTTTCTTAAAAATCGATCACACAGTAAACTTGACAATAATTTCGGGACGGATGGAGTATTAATTTAAAGGGATTATTAATTGTCTAGTATTAATTTATAAATTTTTTGCTGTATATAGTTTTCTGAAACTAGATTACGGAATGAATTAATTAGGCATATATAGCATGGTGTATAATATATAAGAGTATACAATAATTATAATCTCAACACTTTCAATCAAAATGTCAATGTTGAAAAAAAACTTACCATTTTTAAGACTTGGTCGGTGCCCGATATTCTATAATGCTAAAATTAAGGTGTGGTCCCATGAAAATTAGAAAAATATATTAAATGACCGAGTAACTTAATAAGGAAGAGATATTATTTGACCTACATATTTAAACCAAATACTTTTTAAAAATTATTTCGGTGCCCGATATTCTATAAAAAATGCTAAAATTATTTTTATTATTTATTAAATCACTTTTTTTTTTTTTTTCTAAACCTCTATATAATGTTATTGTTTTTATCTCAATATCATTTTCTCTCAAATAAATTAATTCACAAGTCATTAATTTCATTTAATCTCTTTATCGGTCCACAACGCCATCATCTCTACGAAAAACTTATTGAAAAATAAGATTTATAAGTTATAAATTAAATAATTTTAATAACTTTTTATAAGGAAGAGATTTATTTTATTTGACCTACACTTAAAAGTTTTATCTCAAATCAATTTAACTCTATTTAAAACGACTATTGTAGATTGTAGCATTGGTCGGTTTGGTCGGTTCTAATTTTAAATAATATAACTATTTTAAAATGGTCACATACCCCAAATCCTGATAATTTCGTTTTAAAAACCTTTTAGAATAATTAATTAATTTTTTCGACAACAATTGTATATTGGTTCTGTTGAGTTAAAATATTTAGTTCATATTCTTCCCTCAGACTTTGAATAAAAAAATTCTCCTTAAAATTTGTATAGCCATCTATTCATCTTTTCTCCTTCTTGCTAAAATAATCTCAAATTTGCATTAATTTGTTTTGTCTCATATGATTCGATTCATTGCAATAAAAATTGCAAGCTGTTTATATGAGAACAATTTTTTTTTTAAAGACAATCAATTACAATAGTTTCCTAACAAAATCAATTACAATAATTTCTTTTATTATCGGGCACATGACAATATCATTTCAATTACAATAGTTTCCTAACATAATCAATTACAATAATTTCTTTTATTATCGGGCATATGGCAATATCATTTCATCTCGCTGTAGACCGAAACCACAATCACCACAAGAGGGGGACCACGCGAACCGTCCGAAACCACAATCACCACAAGAGGACCACCCGAAACCGCAACCGCACAGCAATCGGAACCACAACTCAACAAGAGGGGGACCATCATCCTACAAGAGGAGGGCCACCACGAGAGAGAATAAAAATTCCCTCTCCGTGTCTCGAACTCGGGACCTCAAGATCTCAGGTGGTGGAAAGCTCTAACCACTTGAGTTATCCACACTTGAATTAAAGCTAATACAAATTGACTGGTTTTCCCTATTAGAATTCTAGTCGCTCAATTATGGAACTTTCATATGGTGTTACTTATTAATCACTTAACTGGCCAAGATTTTTTCTAAAAGGCCACCAAAATTGGTGGGAGATTGTCGCACAAAATGTTCATAAAAAATAAATGTATTATTACATTTTAATAAAGGTGAGAATTATCAGAAATATTTTACTCATTAAACATTTTTATATTATTTTGAAAGGTGATATTTTTTTACCTCAAAAGTGATAATTTATTGTCGAAAATATGCTCTACTTTGTTCGTTTCCGATCTGCACTAAGGTAGATACTAAAATATTCTACAAATTATCAAAATAATCTAATCCCTCCATCCCACTATTACTTGTACACTTATTTTATTTGAACGTTTCAATAATACTTGCACATTCAAAAAATAAGAACTCTTCACAAATTACACCCTCACAATATTCTTAAATTTATACAAAATGTCATTACCTTTAGTTCCACACATACACACAATTCAATCTTTATTTTACTTTATACATAAAAGTTTATAAAATTACCCCTCAAATCTCTACACTAAATTCTCTTTTTTTAATGAGGGATCTCATGCGCATTTAGGTGCACCGTGCATTCATAGTGCATTTTAGAACCATGCAACTTGTTATACTGAAAGGTGCAGCTTATTTACACACCTTTCAGTATAACAAGTTGCATAGTTCTAAAATGCACTACTAGTGCACACTGCACCTGGATGCGTAACAAAACTTAGTCTTTCTTAATATGTGTGTCATTTCACATGTGAAAAAAATCTTGGGACAGAGCGAGTAGTATATATTACTAGTAATTTAGGGTGAATTTGCCCACACAAAAAAAGAGAATATTAGCTTCATCATCACTTTTTTTGTACATAACAAGGGTCATTGACTGGCCTTCAAAAATAAGATCACACAATTAAAGGCAATAACAGTCGTTTCACCTAAGTTCGATGATTTGCAATTTAACTAAAAAGCATGGTAGCATGATGGGGAAACTCTGTGTATTTCATAAAAACAATCTTAGAACTTGAAATATTTTATAAGAATCACAGTATTTACACATGCCAAAACCAGCCACAACACAGTAATGAGTCAATTTGGAAACATTTGCATTTGAAATAAGAATAATCATGGAGGAAAGCAGAATCTCTGGAAGTTAAATTTGCAAACACAATTGAAAAGGCTAGAAGCATTTATTTTTAAAGTTGTCCTCTCACAACTTTAGCCTGAGAAGTGCTTTTACGCTGTAAATAGAGTTTGCAAATACACCCTTAGATCAAGTCAGAGAACAGGCAAATGTCATTAACAAATAATCCCCAAGTTGAACCTTGTTCATCACCTGATTGCACCTAATAAATTCGCTCCATCAAGTTTCGCGCCTTCCAGATCCTGTAAAGACACAAGGTGGAAAAGATGAAATTGAACACATTTTCATTGTTTAACATAGTTCCTTCTACAGTCTAAATCTAAGTTAATAACCATAGATATAAAGTAATTTTCAATGTTGGATGTTTAGGGTTACTTACTGTATCGCGAAGATTTACATGCCGCAGATAAGCTCTTTGGAGATTTGCCCCTCTCAAAATTGCTTTCGTTAACTTTGCACCCTGGAGGAAGAGTATAAAAGAGATGAGGATATAAGTGTAATTTTGAGGGTCCATATACTGATGCTTACAAGCCTAAACTAAGATAATGCATAGATGTATATTTGACAACTAGAAACACTTAAAACACGAATAGATCAACAACTAGACTGAGGCCATGTGCCCGTAGATAAGTTTAGAGATTCAGATAAATTGAGTGTCTACATTTGTAAAAATTGACATTAATCAAATCAATTGCCTTTTGATATGCGTCACTAATAGGGCTGATAAAATACTATTTTGGTTTCAAAAACTACTTTCTCACTGTCATCAGAAATCGGACATGAGAATTCCACAAAGGGAACTAAAGCAACTTCCATACAACCAAACAAATCTATGTTGTTATCTAAAACCAATGCAAATGCATGTAAACAAAATTTGTCAAAAAAGTTTTTCCTTTTTAAAAAAAAAAAAAAAAAAAACTCCAAACAGGAAAGATATGTCACTAAGATAACAAGTTGTATTCTCTGCCCAACACAAAAACCGAGTACCTGAACAGAATTTTATCTGCTATAAATGCTAAATATACTTTAAATTTTAAGTACACAAGTAGCATCCAGAAACTCATACCTTCAAATTGGCTCCCTCAAGAACAGCTCCTTCCAAGTTGGCATTTGTAAGATCAGCACCCTATAAATTGTTCAAAAGAATTAGTGAAATTCATAAAGAGGCCAAAAATAAAGATTACGGATTGCCTAAAATTTAAATACAAAAACGGGCCACATCGGTAAATTGAAAACAGGTGGGCAATTATAGTTCCGAATTAAATAATTAAATGCAGTATTTATGAATGCTGAACCTGCAGGTGTGCAGAACGCAGATCTGCACCGCAGAGGCTACAGTCCACCAAACAAGCATCTATGATTTGAAGAAGATGATACATGAGAACACACAATAACACAATTAGCCATTGCTACCAAGATTAAAACATAGAGAAAATAGCAAAAAACCTTGTTCACAATATGAAAAGGTGATCTAAGAGCTGTAATCACATGCAATGATAGAATAAACAGAGTCGTTCAGTTTTTCAGACTGATATATAAGAAACCAAAGAAGAAAGAAGGCTTTTTCACTGAAATCAAACATACAAATGTAATAATATGATATCTGCAGGTACTAAAACTATGCCCAATTAAGTATTGTGATTGAACAGTTCAAATGAATAGGCAAGAAACAAAATCAAAATTTAATTTCTGATGTTAAAGTGTTGGGGGCTATGAAGAATAAAGGCCTTCAAGTATGATGTCATTTATGAACACGTGTCTCTTCATACTAATAGAAATGCCAACGAGTAACTATAAATAATTTATTTACATAAAGATGCATGTATGTGTGTGTAATGCATGTATGAGATGCATGTATGAGAGTGCATGTATACACACTTGTCTACAAATCTTTTGCTAAATTTCAAGGTGCCATTAGTAGAATACAGTTTATTCATTGAGTACGAACCCATGATTCAAACGATGTATTTATTCTTATTATTATTTATAGTTACTCACTGGCATTTCTATTGATTATGGAGTAAAGGGACTGACACTAAATAAACTGATATCATTTACTTGAACATGAAGTTCAAACCACAGAATTACAAGAAGTAAATCTGCCCAAGCTTATAGCTGTTTTCCCAAATCTTGATCCATCTGGATGCCCTTAAGACCTTAAATAACGCAATATAAATAAGACTCGAAACCCTCACCCTAACTTATCCCACAAGTAATAAACCCACAAGCTGTTTATGAAACAGTAAATTTAAAAGGCCCCAACTACAAAAATAATAATTGTAAGAATAAATTAATTGTATCAGATTCCTATATTTATGAGTCAGGTTCCGTTTCCAATTATAGTCCAACAATGATCTGCTCATAGTCCAACATTAATGAAATAGTTGTTTTGCAATCCAAATAGAGAAGAATTTGCCTTGTAGATTTGCACTCTGGAGGTTGGCACCAGCTAACAGAGCTCCACGAAGATTAGCTCCAGTAAACTCACATCTTCCCTAGGCAAAATCAATTCATTAAAAATGATAAACAAGAGAGAATAGAGAAGTCAAGCAGATTTACATGACAGCTATTCCATCATTCCACATTCCAAAAGAATCCCAAAACATATTATGAAAGATTTCTGTTAGGAGATAAAGATGCGTAAATTGATAGACTTACTCTCGCAAAATAGCATTGTGAAATATGGAAGCTTCAGCATCCGCATCCTGTGGAGAAGAAATAATGCTGGTCTCACAAAAACCAATAAAGACATTTCTGTCCTTGAACGAGTAAGGATACTCACCTTGAACTTCGCACATTGAAGATTAGCACGTGAAAAGAATACATTCTTCAGACATGCATAACTAAAGTCAACAAATGACAGATCCTACAAGTTTTGGACACAAGTTGAAGGGCTGATCACAATTAAGAAGAATATTAAATGCATAGGAAATTGACTAAAAAAACTCAAGTCGAATTTGTCAGCAGATGTAGCATTACAGGTAAACAAACCACTTTCTGCCTGTTTGTCCTATCATGTTCAAATGAACTCCTAAGAGTGGAACTTTTCAAACAGAAAAAAAGAATTACAGGAAAATATAGGAAAAACAATGAGGTGGTATCAGAATTATACACAAGAAAACAGTCACATAAAGGAAAGTAAAAGGACACCTAAATAACATTGTGTTTGTTATAGAATATTCTGAGAAAAATAATCCAACCATTTCACAACATATTAATACAAGAGAACTCCACAAAAAAAGGAACAACACAAAAAATGTACTGAGCTAAACCCGCATTTCAGTTCTATAGGAATCGGCTGAAGCAAAGGGTACCTAGTTATATACTCCCAAGTTTAATATCATATAAGATCCAAGAAAAGTCATAAGAACTAATGTAAAAACCTCCTCAGTACACAAAATTATTAAAGAAAGTCTTTCAGTGAGATAATATTACCAATTTAGAAAGATCAAGGCCAGAGAGATTAATTCCTCGAAATCTGACCCTCTCAGACTGTATGCATTTAATGATATCAACACGTGTCAATTCGTTATCCATGTCTTCATCCTCCTTCCTCCTAGTCAAAGATGCTTTAATTTCATTTACGAGCCCCTGGTACATGGTCAGCTCCTCAGAATAATCATACAAATGGCGCATTCAAATACAAGACAATTGCACATGGTACAACAACAATTGTCTATTTAAATGCAAAGAGACGTATAGCACTATACTTGCACATAAACTATGCAAAGGATTGAGAGAAATGAATGTATTACTTTATTGATGCAAGGTTTCAAGAAGCTTCTGAGCAGGGAAATCAAATCAATGAAGCCAATAAATACATTAAAGAATATAATGGCTGGTGGAGATAAGATTAGACAAGAGTAATAAATGGCTCACAAGAAGCTGGTAATATTCAGCCTCTCTTGAAAGCTCTGAATATTCAGAATCCGTCAAAGAAGGAATTACACCAATCCTCAACCAATTCAGGATATGTCGAAAATGTTTCCCATCCCTATCGATAAAAACATAACCCTGCAACAATAATAATTAAATCCTTTAGGACTATGCAAAACTGAGAACTATACAACATTACATTTGATAATTAATGCATGCATAGATATATGGATAATGCTTGCAACTACCAACAACTTTTATTTTTATAGAAAAGATTCAATGATAGAATTGGCATTTTCTGTCTTCACAGAAAATAAACTAGGTTCTTTTGGTTAATGACAGAAGAACAATTGCAAGCTGAGGCAATACAGGTCATTGCTAAACTTATTGATTTCATTGCTAAATAAAAAAATAAAAAAAATACAGGTCATTGCTAAACTTATTGATTTTATAACAGTAACTCATGAAAAATAATCGCCTCATAAATTTGTCTTGCCCCATCTTCTCTAAAGAATTATTTCTAGGTTGCTGAATATGGAAAAAAAAATTCAAATTTCAACAATGTAATGCTAGCGAATCATGTGTCTATCTGTTTATGTACCTTATCAGAGTCTTGACTGACAGTATGGCGACCACTGAACATTGCTGCGAGCATTGAATCAGGCTCTCGCTGAGTCAGCGTATCAATAGTTGTGCAAAACTTTTTGCCTCCTTGAGATGAATAACATAATACTCAGTATTTCACTAGATAAATGCAGTATATGTTTTTTAATAGAGAAAAAAAATTAATACGACTCGACATAAAAATATAGTAAAAAAACAAACAAACCGAGCTTTTAAATCCCAAATAATTGGGTAGGATACATGAACCAAAGAATCATATTGGGTCGGGTGCACGAAGGAACGCCCCAACGAAATTCGATTATTGGCTCGACATTAAAAATAAGGTTTTATCTATATTCATTGTTTCAAGTCTAGTTGAATGTTATCATGGAATTCTGAATCATGCAACTCATGTTCACTGCAAGTCGATTCTCGGCCAAAAAATTGAAAATAACCGTGCAACACTGATACCAGTCTAAATCAAATTATGCACCGTGTGAATTATGCCTACAACACAGTTCAATTGGAAATAAGTCGATAAAATTTGAATATCTTCCCAAAAATAACCAATTCCTTTGTTTTGCCAGCTTCCCTTAGGAAGAATATTAAGAGGCTATTTGTTATAACCAGACTCTAGCAAAGTGGCCACCCCAGACAAAGAAGCTACATAGGAAAGTACAACTTTAAGTCGCAAAAAGACCTTGACTAAGCAAATTATTCTAAAGGCATCAATGGTTCCCATAATCATGTACGTCAAGATATCCTATCAACTATTACAAGTCCATCTAATTTTGCCTGCTTATGTCTCCCGACCATTCTCATTCTCATTGGACCTCATGACATCTAATTAAATAGAAAACCTAATAACTTCAATAGTTGATGTATTGGAAGTTTGGAACTCCAAATTACAAAAGATAAACAAAAAAGATAATAAACATAAGACCTTGATAATTTCTTAGTAAACCTAACCAATTTCAAATTTTCACCTTGCTACCAACCACCCACTGATGTCCTACGTGAGTCATACATTCTCAACGCATTCTCAAAAGATAATCTTTACTTAAATAGACTTATAAATTTTTCATGTTATTTGACAAATAAAAAAAATGTTTATTTTTATTTCAAACCCTAGATTCAAAAGATGTCAATCTCCCGAAAAAAGCGAAAAGCGCCCAAAGTAGCGCCTGTAAAAATCCCAACCGGAAATTAAAATGATAAACCAAAAGAGCATAAATTTTCCACCAATTTGCTATGATGTCCTATCGACACTAAGGATACTATGATATACCCCTTATGGAAGTATGTGTATTTTCCTTTAATATCAATCGAAGCTTCAAAAAGAAAAGCTCAATCTCAAGTCAAGCAAAATTTCACCGAGTATGCTTGCTAGTCTGTCCAGCAATAGGAGCAATTACACATATTAATTATCAAAATAAAAAAAATATACACAATCATATATATTTCAGATGTGTATCATATCCCAGAAAACACGAAATGTTTGAAGCTTTGGTTTTCACACTATCTCCTATTTAAATTGCATCATTTCAAATGAAAACAATGGTCTGTCATATAATTTTCAGTGACCCCATATAAAAATATGGCAAACAGCAACATCCACCCCCAAAAAAGAAACAAACAAGATAAAGGTAAATGTCAAAACTGTCAAATAGTGGTAGTTTTGAATTGATCATGAGTTTTACCTTCTTGAACCAACAAACCTCACAGTTTACATACAAAAATCCAATTATTAAGACATAATTGGATAAAGTAAATATTCTATGTAGTTAAACAATTGGACAGTGTTCATTGCTCATTGAAAATAAGGATATTTTTCATCACAGTTGTAAACAAGGATTCAATGTAATACTTCCAAGATGACATTTACAGATTTCAGATATATTATAGTGGGACTACAACAGAATGTTCATGTTGGAATGCATTGTACCCTGACTACATAAACCTTACGACTTTTACCATGTATATAATGCTTGAGCTCAGTTTCAGTTTTAGGGATTATATATATTCCTATTTGACCTAAGTGTGTCATCATTATATCATTATTATAGCCACTCTCTGAATGATATACAAAATCCACTCTTCTGCTCGTGGAAGTAGCTAACACATTGCCCAATCTGTTAAATTTTGTGTTCTTAATTTATTGTTCGTAATATTTTTCTCACATCCATTACAACAGTTCATCATATACATCCCAGTCCATTTCCAGCATTCTCACTACACAGTATGCGTTACTTCTATATCAAATAAGTTTTACATACCTAGTGTAATCATACCTAGTTTAACAGGACAATAAGAGTAGAGCAAACTAATCCTAACTGTTAACAAAAACCATGATCAATTGGTGCCCTATTTTCACTAAAATTTCAGGAATTGAGTACTAGAAGATACAAATTGGTCGAAGTGAACACACAGGGCACGATCATATTGATAGAGAGAAGCGTGAGCATAGATACGTTACCGATATTAAGGCGGACGATGGAAGAGGCAGCAGTAGCAGCAGCAGCATTGGAGTAAAAGCTCATTCTGAGTACAGAGGAACGGGGAATCAGGTGGAGATTGAGAGATTTCAGACGGGGTTTCAAAGACGACATCTGCGAGGTTTTAGAATTCTTCAATTTATTTGACGGATTGGGATTCAGTGATGATGCTGGCAGTCGAATAATACCTTGTTTGGGAATTGGGAGAACTTGTAATGTGGGTCACCATCTTTATTGATTATTTTATGTATACCACTTATATTTTCAATAGTTTGAAGAAAAATTTTATTATTAATTTTAAATTAAATATGTTAAATATTTATTTATTTTGTTATGAACACAATTTATTTAGACAATTTATATTTGGGCCAAATTTTATGTTATTAATTTAAAATTAAACATCAAATGTTTATTTATTTGTTTCTTATGAACATAAATATTTATATTTTAACTAACATTTATATTGATGTCAATGTTTTTTAAATGTGAAAAATAAAATTATAAAATGTGTCTAGCATCATTTATTTATTTATTGACAAAGTATAGGGTGAACAAGTTTCAAAAAAAAAAATTGTGAAATTGGTTAAGGAGTGTGACTTATATTACTAAAGGGTATTAGTTGTGATAACTGGAGTGTGTGACTTTTTAATATAAAGGGTATTACTCATAACACTGAAGGGTATGAAACATGTTTATCCAATGACCTGTCCCATTAAAAATACAAAATACTTTGACATAAACTCGTATGAAAATGTCTTATACATGAGCGAGTCTCTTATATTTTATCATATGTTCCATGAGTTTATGGATCATCAATTCAATTATGTTCTAAATAGAAATGTGGTAACACAATCTCATGAATGAGATCATCTTAGATAAAAGATCTGGTGGGAGCAATTATGATGGCTGAAGGGAAATCGTATCTTGAGAAATTTGATGGAACAAATTTCAAATTCTGAAAGTTGTAGATCAAGGATTACCTTTATGGAAAGGATCTGTATAAACCTTCAGATTCGAATTACAAGCCATGAAGGGCGATGAGTGGAAGTTTCTAGATAGAAAGGCGATGAGCGTGATACAAAAACCACAAAAGAGATGTTGAAGATTCTGACTGAGATGTAAAAAAGTCATCAGCCGCGAACAAGGTTCATCTGGTGCATTGATTATTCAACATATAGATGACAGAAAGTATTGTGGTGGTCAATCATCTTAACGAACTCAAAATGATCATAGCTCGATTGAGATTGATTTCGATGATGAGGTACAAACTCTAATTTCGTTGTCCTATTTACCAGAAAGTTGGAGTGGAACGCTGATGATCGTTAGTGCTTTAGCAAGGAAGACGAAACTCGGGTTTGATGAAGTCAGAGACCTGATCATGAGCAGGGGCGGACGCAGAAATACAATCCAGCCAGGGCAAAATTAATCGATAAAAAAATATTAAATAAAAAATAATTTATAATTGACCACGTAGTATGTTAAATTATTATTCACTCATTCATCATCGTATGTAATTTCTATACTACAAAAAAGATAATTTACTTTTCTAATATAACTAAGGGATTTTTCAACAAAATTTCACCCTTAAATACCCTAGGAATTGTCTACGAATTTTTAACATTTTAATAGGCAAACATATTTTCTAGTGATTAAATACAACAAAATTTCATCCTTAAATATCCTACGAATTCCCTATGGAATTTTAACATTTTAGTAGGCAAACATATTTCCTAGGGAATTTTAAAGGTAAACAAATTATCTACGAGCAAATTGCCTATACATTTATAATTTTCCTAGGTAATTACATTTGTATTTTGAAGTAATTTGTAATTTGAGTATTGAAAATATCTATATGATTAAGAAAATTTGTAGGCAAGTTGTAGTCAATCTTTACTACTTAAGGACAAAATTATTTTAATTAAAATTTCATTTATGTTGGAAGATTTTGTAGGTAATTCTCTATTTTCTCATAGTATTTATAATATTTTAAAATTCTTAAGGGTATACACGGTATTTCACGATGAAAATTGAGGCGGGGCAATTGCCCCACCTTGCCTCTACATGGCTCCGCCCATGATCATGAGCGAAGAAATTCGCAGGAAAGAATTGAATGTGGCCACAGGATCAACCTTGAGTACAAGAAACTAAGGCAGCTCAAAATTTAAATCGAATTCGAAATAAGGTAGATAGAAATGAAGGGGCATAAGCCCAAGAAGGACAAGAGTCAAATTGAGTGCTTCAACTATCATGAACTTGGTCATTATAAAAACCAGTACAAGTCACCAATGAAGGATAACAAATCAGCAAACACAACCACTGATGAGGTCGCAAATGCATTAAGCTTGAGTGTGAGCAGTCCATTGGAATCTTGGGTGTTAGATTATGGAGCATCATTTCATTCTTGCAGCAGGGATGACGTAATGGAATGCTATACTTTTGAAGATTTTGGAAAGACTTATCTTGTTGATGATTAGCCTCGGGAAATCGTGGGGAAGGGGGATGTTCGGATCAAGGATGAAATCGAATTATTTTGTAGTTATGAGATGTGAGACATATTCCTGAATTGAAGAAGAATTTACTTTACGTAGGACAACTTGATGATAAAGGTTGTGTTATGACTTTTCGTTGTAATACATGGAAAATATCCAAAGGAGATATGGTGATGGCTCGAGGCAATAAGGAGGGAACATTTTATATAGCAGACAACACCTAGGATAACATTATAACTCTACGAGAAAGGTATGAGTTTATTTTTTGAAAAAAAATCTGATGCTTTTACTGCTTTCAGGAAGTAGAAGGCTCTTGAAGAAATTGACACGGGTCTCAAAGTGAAGTGTTTGAGATTTGATAACGGTGGAGAGTACGAACTCCTTGGGCTCAAAGAATTTTGTGCAGCGAATGAAATTTGTATAGAGAAAACTGTGAGAAGAACCCCCAGCAGAATGGTGTTGTAGAATGTATGAATAGAACCTTATGTGAATGTGCTAGAAGCATGAGATTGAATTATGGGCCACCGAAGATGTTTTGGGCATTTGTTGTTAATACTATTTTTCCATATTAATAGTTGCACGATTCAGCGTAAATAAGTCGCACTTTTCAGTGTAACAAGTCGCGTGATTCTAAAATTCACTATGAGTACACGGTGCATCTGAATGCATGCAAGACCTACCCCCCCCCCTTTTTTTTTTTGCACAGGCCTCTAAAATTATTGAACCGGCTCTGATTAAAGTGTTGAATTGGCAAGATGTGTTGATGCAAATTTAACATCCAGTGTTCTTGACAAAAGGAGGATTCCAACAGGGTATGTGTTTATTTTTTATGTATAATAATTTCTTGGGCTTCTAACTTGCAGAGGATCGTAGCACAGTCCACTGCAGAAGCAGAGTATGTAGCAGTTACTAAGCCTAATAAAGTGATGGTATGATTGTAGAATCTCTTGTGTGAATTGGAGAAGGAGCAAAAATATAATATTAGCTACAATGATAATAAGAGTGTAATTCGCTTCGCATAGAATCCAACTTTCCACTCGACGAATGAAGCTCATTGAGTTGAGGTATCATTACATTGGTTACCTCATGGAAAATAAGATCTTGTAGCTAATTAAGATTCGAGGAAGTGAGAGTCATGCTAATATGTTGACTAAGATTGTGACCTTAGAGAAGTTGAAGTTATGCATGACTTCAACTAACCTTGTGAACTGAGATGAAAGTTTGGACATTACTACCAATGAGAATCATCAATAAAATGGAGGCGACAAGTTATTTTTTTCAAGTGAGTCTCCATGTGAAAGATTGTTGAGTTATGGAATTTGATTGACTGCTTCACGTCCCAACTTCTCGACCAATCGAACTCGCCAGAGAGTTGACAGGGTTGAATGGGACTTTAGGGTCGGATGGACATTTAAAGCAGTATTCGAGTTGAATGTACCTTTAGTGGTTTTCGCCCATTTTTGGTATTGATACCCATCTAATTCATTGTATTTATTTTTACTGAAAATATTAGCAAATCTTTTGACTTGATAGTGTCTCCAGATATAATCATTCCTAACGAATTGAGTTAATAAATTTATATTAATTATTTTTCCCTACCTATTAATTTATCTATAATTGCAGTTAAAAATCTAACATTCACCATTATAATTAAATGCTAATTACACAAAGCTCCATCTTATAAAAAGAGATCCCTAAAATGATCTCGCACAAATCTCTGTCCAAATTAAAACATGTAATTCTTTAAAAAAATATTTAATATTCGTCATATACTCAAAATAATTACATTTTAAATTTATAAACACATACTTCTCTATTTTGAGCATGTCACGGTAGAAGCAGAAGCAGACAGCAGAAGTATAAAGAGCGTGCTGCATGGCCGCCACGTGTCATTCCACCGCCATAACACATACGCACGATTTACCGGATCCTTCCCACAGTTTATATTCACTCTCTCTTCCATCTTCTTCACACATGATTTATCGTGATAGATTCCTGCAATTCCTGCAATTCCAACACAATTAATTAATTAATTAATTATGATGGAGAAGAAGCATCTTTCCACCATTGCCAACGATGTTATTCGAAGATGCGCCCTGTATTTATTCTCTTAATCTCTCTTAATTTCTCCATTAATTAATGTATCTTTCAACTTTTATTTCGTCAAAATTCATGATATAAATTTATCTTGGCTTAATTATCAAATATTTAAGTATTATTGAATTTCATATTTCAGATTGGGATATCTTAACAAATTAACTTCCACTTAAAGGGGTTTAATTTGTTTCTTAATGTGTTTAATTTCTTCTTAACCCTTTGTTGAAGATGTTACATCTTGTCCTACATCGCAGTATTTATGAAGGCAATATTTCTGGGTGCAATTTGGTACAATTTTTTTTATTTATTATGGAAAACAAAATGAAGAGTTTTAGTTCATGCTGAAAAAAGTATTAGTTCATTGGTTTGTGTGGTAAACTGTATTTGAAGAAATTAGTCAGCTTACTTGAAATCTTGTGGGTTAAAATTGCAACATTTGGTGCCTCGAAATCTTTGCTCATTTCAGGAAATAACTAAGAGCTAAATTATAATGGTGAATTATTTTTTTATTGGAATATCACTTGTGTTCTTAAATGTGCAGGTTAATTTTGAGGTAATTAGTAACTAGTATGTTATTTTTGTTGACCTTAATTATAATTTGAAACTATGTAGCTTATATATGTACCTGCTATAGAAGCATGAAATTAATAATTCCTAACTAGTGTTGGATTCATCATTTTAGTTAAATCAAGAAAATGGTGGTGTTTCATTTTCTTTTGGGGGGAAATTACTAATAGGTACAATATATCTATGCAAATTACTATTAGGTACAAATGCGATTGCATATGTAGTCAAAGTTGCACTCAAAAGTGCAAATATACCTACGTATATGCAACAATTTTGTACCTATTAGTAAGTTGTAATCCTCAAATGTACATATCAGTAAGTCTCCCTTGTTTTTGTGCTATTTTAATGTATGGGAATTAAGATTTGATGATAAAATGTATGCAATTTGTGACAGAGAGGTGGGTGTTTCTATTGATATACTGAATGAAGAATTCAATAGAGAATGGGAGGGTGGAATGGATGGGTATTCGAGAAAACTAGTAGAATTTTGTTGCAAAAGAACCCTCCCTGTAATGTGTAGTACTATTGATGAAACAATCAGTGATTCTTTGTTTAGCCGCTTCATGTTCGATATGATGCTCGCTTGGGAGATGCCCAACTCAGCAGACGAAGAATCGCACACCGTGAGCATCTTTTTATGAAGCAAACTTGTATGAGACGGTCTCACGATGAGACGGGGTATAATTTGGGTATTGACATTTTAACACTTTGGGAGGGGTGAGTGTTGATTTGTGCTGGATTGTACCCTGTCTCATGCATAAGACCGTCTCATATGAGTTTGTCTCTTTTTATTGGTTTTGGCATGCCAAATGTTTGTGTGGGGGAAGATATATAATGGCTTATATGCATGTGTATGTCTGCCTTATGTTGTGTAGGAATGTGTGGCGAAAGAGAAGGAGGAGAAGAAGGTCGCGGTAGTGTCTGATCTACCACACGACGATATTTCCCTTTTCTATTCGGATCTCATGCCACTCCTTGTAAGTGGCACTGGCTTGTTTTGAAATGTTATCGAGCTTTGAGATATATGTTTGAGCTTGTTTGATAATTAGTGTAATCGAGCTTAACTTGAGTCTAGTTCGAGTAGTTTGACATTTTTACACTCGTTTTATCCTCTTTACTTACAGACCTCAAGCGACCTTTTGACTGTTCCGAGCATATATGTGTGCTCAAGCCTGTTTGGTGTCTATGTCTAACCGAGCTCAAACGAGCTTTTATTGGACGATTTATAATCAAATATCAAATTGCTTGTTTTGATTTTTAAGTTGCCTGAGGTTGACCTTTTTGGGGTAGGTTGATCGTGAACCGACTGTTGGAGAAGATTCATTTGTATGGTTAGGAACGCTCGTTCCGTTGGTTGTAGACACGGTTAATGGAAGATTCACTTTTGAGACGTTGACTGCTCCTACAGGCAACCGCCTTCACTTTCCAGCTTATGACAAATTCTTGAAAGAAATGCACCGGTATTTTCATTTCCTCATCTAATTAACATTTGATCACATTCTTCATAAAACTATCAAACACCGTATAGAGGAGAGACGTTTATCAATTGTTGTGTTTTTTATGTGTAAGATGTTTTAGGAAAATCTTGATCTTAGAAGCTCTCAAATTCAGATTATAAGCTGTTTTTAAACAAGTAATAAAGATCCCTTATGTTTTCTTTCTATGAAAAGAATGTCTTTTTCAATAAGCCTCTTTAAAGCTGGTTATGGATCTTTAATTACAAATTTTCATCTGATAATTGAAATATATATGTTTTCATGTGTTCTATTAGATGTATAAAGCATTTGCAGAAGCAAGACACTCCAACGGGGGCAGAATTAGCAGATGACGAATTTATATTACACGTGGAGGGAACGGCAAGTTCACAGAGAGTTGTGCGCCATATCGGAGGAACTAGCTGGCCGGGTAAGTGTACAATTTTCGTGAGTTTTGCTATTGAACTATGTCCTGTTTTTGTACATATATATAGGTAATATGTATTTTCCTGAAATAAAACAAGGGTACATTGTTTCTAGGCAGGTTGACATTGACAAATTATGCCCTTTACTTTGAGGCATCGGGTGTCGTATCTTACGAAGATGCGGTAAAACTTGACCTGGCAAAGGACATCGAGAAGAGCGTAAAACCTGCAGCAACGGGTCCTTGGGGTGCCCCTCTTTTCGATAAAGCAATAGTTTACGAGTCTTGTGAATTGTGAGTTTGAGCTAATGATTCGTTCATTAAGTTTTTTCTATATTTTTCCGCGGATCATAAGAAAAAAGGTCGGAAAGTATTAGTTCATGTGAAGAGAAGTATCAGCTCATATGATAAGAAGTTGTATATTGAAAAGGTGTTAATACTGTTCAGCCTACATAGTAATACTTTCTTTGCATGAACTAATACTTCTCTTTATACAACTGGTGCTTAGAAATATTTGTCGTAGTTGTTCGAATTTAACTCTGAAAACCTTCTAGGCAAGAAGGAATCGTGTTAGAGTTCCCGGAGATGACGAGCTCGACTAGACGAGATCACTGGCTAGCTCTCGTAACGGAGATCATGCTATTGAACGAGTTTCTATCGAAGTACAAAGTGGAATCGGAAGTACAACTGTGGGAGATGCATGCACGAACCATATTAGGGATCATTCGGCTTCATGCAGCACGAGAAATGCTTCGAATGTGCCCTCCAGAACCCAAAAGCTTCCTAATATTCGCATTGCTCGATGAATTACCAAAGGGGGACTATATACTCGAGGAGCTTGCCGAGAGTTTGAAGAAGCCCGTTGGTGGAAATCCGTGCAGTGCGAGTTCGATCCTTAGGAGCTTGAATGTCTCCAAACAAATAACATGCGAGAGTGATCAAATTGTTCAACCTGTGGAAAATCTTTCGTCGTTGGAGGGTGCTATACACCAAGCACGAGAGGAAGCTAAAGATATCGATAAGGCTAAAGCAACTACTAGGGGACTCAAAGAGGAAGGTATCGCTGAAAGTGCCCAAGTCCTAATGGTGAGTAACGAACAGAGCTTTACAATTTATACTTTCGTAGTTGAATACTATTTTTGGATGCCTGAATAACATTTTAACTAGATCCAATATAATATCCTATCGAACAAGAGTTCATATTAATATCCCACTGCAGTGTACTGTTGATTCCCATACAAATCTACGACAAAAGTACCCCAAAATGCAAGATAAAAAATCTGAAATCGATTGTTAAGTTGATTAGTATGGTTTTTTTTTTTTTTTTAACCAAGTGTTGATCCAATTTGATGTACAGGGATTGCTTAAGCCACTTACGGTTTTAGTCCCCTGGGGTCGAGATATTTTGACATGGAAGCAGCCCATGACCACTTCCGGCCTCGTTGTATTGACACTTATACTCATCTACAAGTACGTAATCGATGCTCCTGTAAATATAAATTTGTGAGTTTTAGCATTTGATCTTCTTTTTCTTTTTTATTAATGTAGAGAGTGGGTTGGTCCGGCTGTATCAACTTTCTTGTTGTGGGTGGTTGCAAAGATGCTATGGATTAGGAAGACGGGGGTTCAAAAAAAGCACGAAAAAATTGTTATTCGTACTGAATCAGATCAGACGGCGATGGAGATTATCGTATCAGCACAGCAGGGATTGAGGACCGTACACGAAATAGTGAGACAGACAAACGTAGCGTTGCTTAAAATATGGTCAATATTCGTTTCCAAAGCACCAAAGGTACATTATCGTCGAAGGGAACGTTACATTGTTTTAACATCTGATTTTTTCGAACTTTTTATTTTTATTATAATTCAAAAAATTTGGTGTGTACTTGCAGCATACAAACATAGTGATGATAGTCATGAGTTTTGGTGCAATTGTACTGGCTGTGATTCCATTCAAGTTTCTACTAATGGGACTCGTGCTATATGGTTTGTTGGCGATGTCAAAACTGCTGAAGCGTACGCAGAGTGAACAAGGCAACCGGCGCCTGAGGGAGTGGTGGGACTCTATTCCTGTCGTCCCTGTCGAAATTACGGACAAAGAAACGGACAAGTCCGAATAAACGGGTCGCGAGTATATTAATGTGTAGATGTAGGGGAAGATATAATGTAGTAGTAGATGAAGGAGAAAGATATAATTTATCAAAATAACATTTCTATGTAAAATTGTTACTACTACATTAGTCATGATGCCACGCTTTGTTCAAGCATTCTGTTACTTCTTCGAGTACATGAAACAAGAAGCATTGTTCAATGTATGTTTAATGTTTAATTGGCAGCTGGAAGTTTTTTTGAGTCGAAAGGTAATTGTGCATCGATCTGCCGGAAAAGAGTATGATATTGTTAAAAGGCTAAGTTTTGTGAATGTATAATATTGTTAAAAGGCTGAGTTTTGTGTGTATTCAGATGCATCATGCACTCATAGTTCATTTTAGAAACATGCAACTTGTTATACTGAAAGATGTAACTTGTTTACCATGCAATTCATATTAATAGTTGCATGGTTTTGTGTAAACTTTTTCAGTTATAACATATTGCATAGTTTTAAAATGCACTATGAGTGCACGGTGTACTTAGATGCACATGAGACTCACTCTTATTAAAAATTAAAATATTGCGATTGACAGTCAAAAATCAAAATTGTCTTGTTTTCTGATGAATCATTGAAACCTAGGACGGCTTTTTACATGTATGAGGATATATCAAGTGCACCTTACAATACGAGTATATAAATACGAGTATATAAATTTACTTTTAAAAAGTACAATTATTCCAAGAATGCATTTGAATTGACGAGTATACAAGTGTACTTTTGAAAAAAGTATAATTATTTTCATGCTGCACAAGTCGTTTATCATTCAATTTCCTTATACAGGCGTGGAAAACAATCTGTCATTTTGACCAGAGACTAATGTTATGGGTGATTAATATTACCCAACACAATCTAATGTCATAATAAGATAAGTTAAAGACAAAAAGAAAAAACAAAGTTTAATCTTGAACTTTTATTAGAAGGATGTGTTGAATTATGGACAAATAGTCTTATATCCATGTCATGTGAAATAATAATTCATCTTGCTTCACTTCTTTCTATAACACATTATTTAATGCACACAACACGCTATCGATCAACACACGAGGTGACAAATTTGCCCACATCACAAACGCAACAGTTTATTTTTAAATTATGCAAACCGGCGATATATCCAAAATTGGTAGTCCTAATTTTTTTTTGTTTTTTTTTTCCTTCCATTTCTAGACTACCTTTCTAAAACCAGGTTAGCACAGAAACAAAAGTACGTCAACGAAAAGTAGCACTACGATTCCCAGAGGCTGGAAAAGCCTGGCGCCTTCTCCCCTGCTGGAATTCCATGCTCTCCGTCTCCTTCTCGACACCAGAGCCCTTTTTCCGATCTCTTCTCCTAACACTCTCGTCACCTTCTGCCCTTGGTTGCGCACCAAATGTCACCTCTTTTCGAGCAGCTTCGTAGTCGAAAGGTTGCAATTCAGGTAAGAAAGCATCCGATGGTTGAGATTTATCCGTTGCTTTGGAGCTCATACTTTGATCTAGCGGTGGAAAGCACTGCTCGAAGCTGGAGGAGAGATCAGAAAGAGACATGGGTTCGCCGTCCTTCTCGATATCTGAATCAGTGAGTTCGAAATCTGGTTGTTTTGGGTCAGAGGTGTCTTTTCCTGGTTCATCGTCGTCTGAATCATCATCCAAGATGATGATATCTGCTAAACTTGATCCGGTTGGAGTAGCTGAAGGAGGATCTTCTTGATGTACAGCTTCTGCAATTTTGACGGACTCCTCGACTTTTGGTTCATCCTTGCCCGAAAACGAGTGGAATGGAAGACTCACTGTTGATTTTATCTGCTCTAGTTTGGCCTCTTCTTTTTCCTAATAATATGACCACAAATTTAATCTCATCAAAATATGAAAAGGAAAAGGGGGTTATATGGCCAAAAATATGCATTTATCTCACGCGTAAAGATTCTTTTTAGCACAATATGATACTCCTTCAGTTCCAACTTAACTATTGTATTAAAGAAATTAATTTGTTTCAAAATATCGGTCGCTTTGGGTTTTCCAAGAGAAATCTTTTCCAACTTCGCCCTTTCCTTAATTTTTGTGATAAATGACCATAAATGATTCACTGATAATCTGTGAAAGGGTATATTGGTCATTTTATACAAATAACTAGGTATTAAATGATTTTCTTAACCTATGTGAAACACCTATAAACAAGAGTTAAATTGGAATGGAGGGAGTTACTACCTAACTGCAATTTTATAAGTTGATCAAGAGACTATTACAATGCTCAGAAGCTATAGCAACACAACGTATATACAATAAAATATACTGAATCAGGACATGTAATTAACTTTAGACTCAGATAACTTACTCCTTTATCGGGATCAAACTTCCTTTTTGCTGAATTTCCAAACATAGCCCCAAAAGCTCCGTTTGGCTTCTTTAGCAACTGAACAGTTGCTTGAGCCTGAAACAACATAAGCAACTTATAGTTAAAAAAAATGCAGGGAATACTTCAATAGTGAAGAAATTTAATCCATACTCGTTACTAATTAATGAAATTCAATACTAGGACTTGTCTTGGGGAGAAAAAGTGTAATCTTGTTGAATGGTGATGAATGACAACATAATATCCATGGGATATTGATATTCAGATAATATATGAGTTTCCGCAAACCCAAATACAAGATTCAGAAAATAAAGAGGTAACATACCGAATTAGATGAACTCATAGTAGTATGTGTATCTTCAAGGTCTCTGTGAACAGGCAATGCTGCCCTCTTGTGGGCAGAATAGTCATCTGTTTTAACTTCTTCATTCACTTTTTTCTTAGCAACAACAGGACCATTAACTGAACTGCTACTCTGTTTCTTTTCGACTTCCTCTGTGGTTTTCAAGATTTCAGAAGCTTCAGAAGGCAGAACTTCAGAATCTTCTGGAGCCAAAGCATTCTCACCATTTGACTGCATTACCTATTGATAGTAAAATGCGACACTTATTGAAGTTCACAAAAAAGAACAAGAAATAAAATACAAAAGAAGAGGTAGATGTAAATTCTACAACAGAATTTGAAGTAGCTATGGATTTGGGCGAATACTTCTATACACCAGTTGCACCGTGCAACTCAAGTACATTTTTAAATGGTACTAGTTGTTTTACTAAAAGGTATTGTCTGGTCAGTATTAGCTGTTTTTACTAAAATCTAGTCTAGACACTGATCTCCTAAACATCAACAAGAAAAGTTCATTATGCATTTTCTAATTATATGCTCGAGAACACACTCATCTAGAAAATGCAATTTAAAACCCAATAAATGCTGAAGCAAAAACGCTGGATGAGTGCAATAGAAAAAACTGGTGCAAACCCTGAAGACCAAATTTATTATAAATAGGCAAACAAAAAGAACATCTCAACTTCTTTTAACACTTACTGATTCTAAGCGCTTCTCCTTCAGATATGTAGCAGATTCCTCAAATGCAGCAGCATTTTGGATAGAGTGTCTAATAACGCTAACAACTGAACCAAGATTACGCTCAATATATGGGAGTTTTGATTTCAAAGCCCGACGCAGTTGGTTAATAGTGAGTGGCATCTGTTTAGCTTGTTTCAAAAAGGAAAAGACAGGAAAAAAATCAAAGGGGTGAGTCAACAGAAACGATACAGATCAACATGAATTAAAAAAGGTATCATCAGTCCAGGGCCTGAAAAATATTAATAAAACTATTAGGGGCTTGCAAGATTTTTCCTATCGATTCAGGACTTGAAAAATAAGAAACTGCTTGGAGACATAAAAATAGAAACTATCAATTTAGGACTCCCAAATTCTAAGACCATGTTTGACATCTTATATTTTCAAGTTATCCAACAATATTTTTATAAACCACAAACCAAAGAATAAAAGAAGATATATTGATTTCGCGTGAGTGGAAAAAATAACAAAATAAAGTAAGAATAAAAAAATATTATGTATATTATTAGATAGAATAAAAAAATATTATGTATATTATTAGATAGGGATATAAGCTATAAGACTACAAACATGGACTTAAAATTTGTAGGTGCTAAATTGATAGTTTCTATATTTTCAGACCTCAAATTGTTAGTCTCTATCTTTCAAGTCTCAAATCGATAGGAAAATCTTTGAATCCCCTAATTGATAGTTTTACCATTTTTCAGGTCTTGAATTGACAAGATTCCATTTAAAATAACGGAAAGTCCAGAATCTATATGTTAGCTGAAATGAGTGATAAGAGTGCAAGTACCAATTTCGACAAGAGTTCGATTAGGCAAAACATAACCAGTGCTCTCATCTTCTGAACGAGCAACAACATCCCTCCATTCACAGAGTCCCTGTAGGCCATTCATGTGTTACACCAAAACATGTTGATAACCCATTAATTACTGTAGAAATCGGGGGCGCCGGGTGCGGTCCCACACACGCACCCAATAGCGGAGGAGACTAGCCACGCCCCTGGTGAGGTTCCATCCTAAAACCAATTGGTGATAGGAGGAGTAGCCCACTAGGTTTATAAGCTAGTCTCATTTCTTCTAATATTCCGATGTGGGACAACTCACATGTGAAATCCTTTATCATATATTCAACAATTAAAAAATGTCAAAGAAAATCCAGGGGATCGTAAGAATAAATTTGAGTGAGAATAAAATGTCCAAATGAATCCCATATAACATGAATAACAAATGAAAAGGTAACTCACGGAAACAACTGCTAGCTGTTGAGCACTTAGATCAGCACCCACTAACCTGCAATATCATTTAGAGAAGTAAGCAAATGAACAGAAAAAAAAACCAATTATACACGTGAGTCTGTCGGGGAACAGGGTCCGCAATCTCAAATTGGAAAGTTAAAACAATACCCATAAATGTGAAGGTAAGAAGTATCGGTCAAAAGCTCTTTTTCATAAAGTTGAGTGCATATATCATAACTCCGTTTGTAGACCTGTTTAAAAGCAACATCACAACAATTAGACAACAGTCATGATGAAAAGAACAAGGTAGGCACAGAAAGAAAACTGAATCACATGACAATGAACCCAATATTTATTTTTTTGTATATTTATTTATTATCTTTTTGGGGTGGGGGAAGGGGGGTTAATCAACACGAATTATTTCTTGCTTCACATTACTTTCACATCAGCGTTAAAGTATTTATTAAAGCTCAGTTCTCTGAATAATCAAGATCCCAGCTTCGCAGTACATCTAAAACATAATAGGAAACTGAAATAGGATTGAGACGCCTTGTACTTTTAACATATTACATACATTATTTATATCCTATAAAAAAGAGAAGAAGATGGGTTGGGTTTTTGGTTGCATATTAGAAACCAAAGACCTGATTTCACCGGAAGTTCCTTCAGCAAATAAAAGAAAGAGAAAACAAAATCTATTAAACAGTCAATCCACCAAAGACTGAAAGATACTTCTCTTGCCTCTAGAAAGGCTTCGACTTCAACAAAGTTCAGGATTGCTCCAAACTCAACAGATATACGAACACATGATGCTTGGAGAATGAACAAATCAAAAACTTTATCACACAATTCGAAAAAACGAGCTTGGCAATACAAATTTAGTTACATTTTTTATCCCCCACAAGTATTACATCAATTAGATGATCAATACCCCCATAAAAAAAAAATATAGTTGAAAATATCTTCACAAACTACAACAAATAACACTTAGGAGACATTAGATAGTCTTCCATAATGTATATAATCATTTTCCCAACAAAACAAATTGAATACATCTCAAGATTGGGCTTAAGCAAAGCACAAGGAATTGGAAGTAAAATGTGAAAATTAACAGCAGTTTACAGCATAAAATGGAAAAATTATGTAGATCAGATTCTTGGAGAATAGCAAGATTTGGGGTGGGGGTGTTGTTTGCTTGTATGTTGAGCTTTTGCAACTCTATCTACTCGAGCAAAGCAAGTCTCACAACACCTCACCAGCAATGGTCTTTACTGAATATAAAAATATAAATTCAAAGACCTCAATATACAATGCATTCTTCAGTCCAAATATTTAAAAGCAAACAAAAGGCTCTGTCCCAGATCGTTTGTGGATATTAAGCATGACAACATAATATTGGGCCACTAATATCACAAAATGTTATATAAACTAAAACTAGCCTTTCTGAAAGCATCCTCAAATCTTGTAAAACAGTATGCAATCAAATTTTCCTAGTAAGGAAGAATATCAAAGAACTTGCCCCAATAAGAGGAGGATCCGAACTTTCAGATTCAGCAGGTAACTCAAGCAACCTTACTCTCATAAGATCATAGATGTACAACAAATAATGTGTATCTTCTCTGGCATATCTGGGAAACAGAAGTCCACAAGATAACGTTAGGCAGTTACAAAAGTTAAGATCTTCAGAATTAGCTGATGGGAACATATTTCAAACAAGTACTCAAGTAGAGATAGATAATTCCTTGCAGAACATTCAAATTAAATTTTATGTATCGATCCCTTTACAATACGTTGAATTTTGATATTTCCAACCCAATTTTGACAGAAAACATATTTTTTGAGAAACTGTCGTTTGGAAATGATTCAGAGGTAAAGTATAACAGTTACCTAGTACTGCAATTGTAAATAAAGGAGAAAAGACAACGACAGAAGCTATTATTAGTTGATCGAAACTTGATTGGCCAAAAGCTATTCTAAACTGTGGAAAAAGATCATTTTCCTTTAGCAATGGGAAAATGAAATACTAGCACATTCAGTATGAAATTAAAAGTATTTTAAGGAATTAAATATCCAACACGTCTCCCATCAGAAAATTGGACCAGGTATGAATGCTCGATCTATGGGATTTCATTCTGGATATCCGGGTTTCAAACAAACTGGGTAAATTGGAACCTGGTATCAACACATATTTTAAACATACAGAACATTTGCTATCGGAGATAAAGACATATTTGGGTGATGATCTACCCATAAGATTATACTAGCATGAAGTCATATAAGTCCATGGTAAACCGATGGCCTTAGACATACATCTCCAGGAATCTGACCGTTGAAAAATTAGTGGAATAACTTAAGGGTGTGCTACGAGATTTTTCCTCATCTATGTGCAAGGTGTGGAAGCTCAAGAAAAGGTCCTCATTTGTGTACAAAAATCTTTTTAAAAAATAAAAATTCGTTTAGTTATTTAATTAAAAAAAGCACTCTCTCTTTCCTTCTTATATTCATCTTTTCTACCAATAGAGAAAACCACTTTCCGACTACGGATATCAATTAAATTTGAATTCACCACATTCTCTTACCTCAAATTCAGTTACGAATCAAATAAGACCTGTTTTTCCTATTTCTCAAAAATCATTAATATATTTAATATACATATACATATGTGTATCTGTGTGTGTGTGTGTGAAAGATCCAAGTCAAAAAAAGACTAGCCACATAAACCATAATCATTACACTTTAATAAATCTTGATTTGTTTTGTATATTCGCTAATCATTTCATACCACTCCCTTTCCATCAAAACATCCCCCAATCTATGACAGGAAAGAAACATTGAGCAAGAGTTCTGTTTTTAAACATTTAAAATGTTAACATCGTCAAGTTCTTTTTGTTTCTTTAAAGGAAAACCAATAGCAGATAGAAGTTCAGAAGGAAACATACTTGATCATTTCACGGGGAAGTGGTCTAATTCTCCAATCTGCATTCTGGTATCTGTAGAAAAGAGGATGGTTAGACTTACCGATCTCCAATCTATATACTACTCCCTCCATCCCAATCATAATGGTAAAGTACCCCATATTTTCGTCCCAATCATAATGGTAAAGTTACTTACACACTTTATTACTTTATCACTTTATCACATAAAATATTAATAAACAACACTTTCTACCCCCAATTACTCATCACTTTATCACTTTATCATATAAAATACTAATAAACAACTCTTCCTACCCCACCACTTTATCACTTTATCACTATTCCACTAAATCCTTATGAACAGTAAAAATGTCATTATGATTGGAAAGGAGGGAGTATTTCTTTACTACTTTTCTTTTCTGGTTCTTTGTTTGGGGGTACGGGTAGTTTTGGTATCGGCAACCAAGGTAATGGACATATTATAAGAGCAAGAGACCGTACTCTTTGTTCGCTTTGACTCCACAAAAATGATCCAATAGGTGTTCCAGGCTGTACCTTTCCATTTTCAATACTCTCGAGGCCTATGAATCAAAAATAAAAATAAAACTCAACCACATAACCATAAATAAGTAAAATAATAGTACAAAATCAACATTAATGCTACTTGGAAAATCCAACAGAAAATACTCCAATTCACATGACTAAACTCAGTCTGTTTGGATCAATTAATCATACTGGACCATATACTGTATCAAGTCAATATACAAACAAAATTACTTGGTCGCTTTTGGGAAGAAATTGAAAACAATGACAATAATAATACATAAAACTTTCATTTTCCACAAAATTACGTAATCTGTCAACAGTGTCTAAAAATGAAATGCTTAAGCTAAGAACCTGTCCCGTGTCAAACATATTGCAGATATAAATGCCAAAGTCCCGTTGGAGCCACACGATGTCACGATCTGCTCCATGCAATACCTAATTAAGCCAAGTAATATCATGACTTGGAAGGGTAACTGAAGTCCGGATAAAATAAAATAATCAGCACACTTACCTTTCTCTTAGTGGGGTCTTTAAATAGATCTCTAAGATATGGACCTATATGAATACGAAGTTTCAGAGTATCTATAACAAAATCCTCAGTTCTTGTTGATATTTGCATCAAGCATGTCAGTCCTTGAAAAGACCTGTACTGGTTGTGTTCCAAATCAACCTGCAAAACAGCAGTACAAACCAAACGAATCTTTGATATTGAAATAAGGGAGTCCTTAAGGCACTCTTCCTCTGTTCTGTTGTTTTAATTATGATTCTTCAGTATAATTTTTCAGGAATTACTATAGAAATAGAACTTGCTACCACGTAACAAATAGAAAACAATAATCACAGCCAAAGCAGGAAGGCAAAGTCAACAGCCATTCACAAAATAAAAGATCATTGTTTTCAGAAAAACTAAAAAAACAAAGACGTTGACTTTCAAACTGAGAAACATCAAACTCTATGAAACAGTTTAAGGAGTTAATACTCAGTAAAACAGAGTGGTGATTGTGGTGGCGAGGCCTTGCAACTCTACCAAGATATGCATTATCCTATAAAATACAGTAAAAAAATGAATGTTAGAATGATCAATTTAGAAAAGAGGTGTCACTGGATACATGATGCTACAAACCTCATCATGCAAAGGTCTACCACCCAGAAAACGAAGTCCACTTCAATAATTTGTGTGCCAAGGGCCAGATGATAAATGCATTAGACATCTAAACCAGATGTAAGTGGCCAATTTTCTTAGATTTAAATTCTCGGAGTAGTCTGCAGTCAGTGGCGGACCTATGCTTGTGCCAAGTGGGGACTGGCCCCCGCTCAAATTTAAGAATAAAATATGGATTTTAATAGTAAATTGCAATTAGTTTTATTAAAGAGAGAGTAATGTTTTTAATTCAAATAGTCCCCTCTTGCCTGTTACTTTTCTCTTTTATGTTGCCACCTCTCTTAATTTCTTGAACAGCTTACCCCAATTTCAAGATATCTTGTTATTTTTAATTTCTTTTTCTAATATTTTTTGTTTAATTATAACATTATATTTGATAGTGTTCCCTTCTTACAATATATGAAGAATAGGAGATGAATGTTATAATTTCTTAAATTTTTGTATGTAGTCATGTCGAGATATAATTAAATTCTTGATTTCTTACAATTTAATTTATGATCTTGTGTTTAGAATAATAGAATTATTGTGTATTACTCCCTTCGTCCCAAGATAGATGTATCATTTGCCCAAAAGGTCTGTCCCAAATTAGATGCATCATTTCCTAAAAAGATAATAAAGCAACTTAATCACTTTAAAGTTTAAACTACACCCTTCATGCATGATACATCTCAAAATTACACCACATGTCATTACTTTTCCCACACTAAAAGCAACTTTATCTCCTTTAATTTACACCACATGTCATCACTTTACCATTCAACCCTCACCAAAAAGCAACTTTATCTCCACTAATACTTAATAACAACTCCCACATTAATCTCCGTGCAAACAGTAAATGATGCATTTATCTTGGGACGGAGGAGTACTATTTTTATTAGTTGGAACACTAAAACTCCAGGGTCTGCCACTGAGTCTGCTTAACAAAAGAAAGAACTATGCATACACATAATGAGAACTAAAAGGAGGTTAGTACATGCTATATGACTTGCATCTTCCGATTAAAAATTTAAACATGAGATCTAGAAATGACTAACAGGGATGCAGCCCATTTACAAAACTTAATACAATTATAGTATCAACTTTCTAGATGCAATTCTATCCAAAAATATAGAATCTCCATACAAATGTATGTGCTCCTATATGCTCCATTTTAAAATATAAACTGGAATTGGAAATAAAAAATAAATACGATAAATGCATATTGACAAAGAAGATAATTGAAGCGCACACTTTACCGCAAATTCATTCACACTTCGCAATTTATTTGCCACCTGCTTCAAATCTTTAACTTCTTCCACAAGTTTGAATGGTGTGACTTCGAGGGAAAGAGGTTTTACAGGCTCAGTAATACTATCACTTGTATCAACAAAGTCCAGAACAGAGAGTGTCTCCTGTAAGACGAGCAGATTAAATTAGCATTAAAAGATGTCATATTCTGTCACAATTTGGAGAATAGGACAGTACGGATAATGGCCATGAGCAACACTATGGGGTAACCTAGAATGTCCTGTGGGTATTTGGGACAGAATTTTGAGAGAGGAAATTGAAAACGAGTGTATCAGAAAAAAAGTGGATTGTGAGACATGTGTGCCTTTGGTTGTTTCTGGAAGAAGAATTTGGAAGGAAAAATCTTTTTGGAGAAATCATCTGATAAGTCCCTAGGTTTATATGACTGATCATTCTCATGCTCATGCGCAAGTGAGAAGAAGACAGAACAATCGTAAAAAACAAAAAAAAATTTTGTTTCCTAGTGTACAATTTGCCAATAATTATGTGATCAAATTAATCCAACTCAGCTTTCTCATATACACATCAAAGGTACTACCATTTACCAAAATCAAAACTCAATATATGAAGTAGCAATCAGAAGTAGAAAAAGACAACAGAGAAAAATCAAGAACTAACCAAAGGATGCAAGAACCTAGACCCATCCTCACTCCTCTGCAACCAAACATGTTCAAATGGCTGATTAACATTATTCACAATAATCTTGAACTCCTCCTGTGGCTTTGTAATAGTAGGCACATGAAAGGGGATCTTAGGTTTCACTTTCGTCGCTACCTTCACTTCTTGAGCCCCTTTCGTTACCCCATCCATATTCCTCTCCAATCCCCCCAACAATTTCTTATCCTTCTTCCCATACACCATCTGAAACCCATTCTCTATATCCTCATCATCCACTCTCATCGTCCTCACGCCACTCTCCTCCTCCTTCTTCCGCGCCGCCTTAAACTCATCCAGCGTCACATCAAGCACCTCGAATATTTCATCGTTCACATTCACACACCAATCCAGCGCCACATCGTCATCCAATTCCACATCTTTATCATCCGGCAGCGGCATTGGCTTCGCAAATAGATTCTCCGAGGCGCCGATTTTCCCCAGAAGGTTCTTCGACTTGCTATCAATTTCGACAACGGGGTTCTTGAATTCATGAAAGTTGTTGTAGAAATGGAAGTCCTTCCCCGAGGGTATGATGCGGGATGAGCCTGAAAGCTTCGCCACAGAAGTGGGCAACGGCCCCTTCGCTGAGAGATTCCGCAACACAGAGATTCTTGCGGTTTCGTCTTCGGGTTGATCTATTTCCATGATTGGTTTTTGCTTTTTTTTCAGAGTTGATTTTGAGTTTCGCATTTGAGAGAGGGGGTGATTTTAGCCCTAGGGTTTTGAGGGTTTTGAAAAATAATAAAATTTGGTAGAATTAGAAAAAGTGCTTTTTTTACAAAACAACAGACGGAGCATGACTTCCGTGACAAAAGGCGTTGTTTTGGCTTAATACTTAATTCTCTTTCTTATGACAAATAATTATTAATTAACCCGATATCATTATTATTTATTTCATTTCATTAATTCAAGTAATTTAGGCATGCAATCGGGATGAAATGTATGTTATTACAAATAATCTCCTATTAATTTAACTCAACGGGATTATTTTAAGATTGAAAATTTTGTAATATAGTATCACTGTTATATAGGCAATTTTATTCATTTAAATCCTTTTTTAAATAATATTTCCTTCATCCAAAATTAGTTTTCACATCTTTTTTATCCATACGTGGCTGAGTCTCATGTGCATCATGCATTCCCTAGTGTATTTTTAAGTATGCAATTTGTTGTACTGAAAAATATAATTTGTTTACACTCAAAACAAGTTGCAAGTTTCAGTGTAAATAAATTGTAAAATTCAATGTAAAAAGTTGTATATTTTAAAAATATATTAGGGAGTGCAAGGTGCACCTGGTGCATGCAAGATCTAGCTTTGGGAGGTATCGCCTCATTTTTCACACTCAAAAAAAAATTATTCATAATCATTACCCTAGTATAAATAATTTACATCCATACAATTAAAGTTAACTTAAATGAAATACTCTTTTTTTTAAAGACAATCAATTACAATAGTTTCCTAACATAATCAATTACAATAATTTTTTCTATCATCGGGCACATGACAACATCATTTCATCTCACTGTAGATCGGAACCACAATCACCACAAGAGGGGGACCACCCGAAACCTCAACTCGGAACCGCAACGCAACCGGAACCGCAACCCAACAACAGGGGGACCACCACAAGAGGGAATAATATTTCATCTCCGTGTCTCGAACTCAGAACCTCAAGTTCTCATGTGGTGGAACTCTAACCACTTGACAATACCAAATACTCTTACTATATTACTTTAATAAAAAAAAATAGTTTATGAGTCCATATCATTGTCAAATATTAATCTTTCAATCAAGTGCAATCAAATTAAAAGTTGTCAACACGTGACGTGGATGAAATAAAAATTAAAAGAGTTTACCGATGCACCTATAAAATATCCTCTTCTCCATAGTCCATTCACAAAATATATATAGATAAATTCAATATCAAGAAGAAAAAAAAATTAAAAGTATTCTTAGAGATTCTAATTAGTTTTTTTGAAGACGTAATGTGTTGTTCATGCAAACTTATGGTCCGCTTGGTTGGGGTAATGAAAGTGGGGTAATGGAAATTATTTCTATTGATATTGTTTGGTAGTGTTGATGCACAAGTAATGAGAATAGAAGTAAGCAATTGATTACCCTCACTCACTAAATCTACTCACATGATACCCATTGTATATGTTTTAACCAACCAATAATAATGCAATAAATAACCCTTGATAATTGACCCCTCAATGATACTCATTACCATTATCATTCCCTAGCCATATCAATGTTTGATTTGATATCAAGTTATTAGGCCTTCAACGATAACAAAAAGGAGGTTAAGGAAAACACTTGATGTGAATAGAGATATCATTATGGTCCCGACCAGCCCCGATCTATGGCGTTTGGATCTCCCGTCCTGTGACCCATAGGGGAGCGGGTCTGGTCTGGGTATCACGTTTGTTTCAACCTGTCCCGACCCGACTCGTTTAGACTCGTTCTCGCATTTAATTTTAATATATACTCCCTCTGTCCCACTATAATTGTCTCGCTTTTCTTTTATGGACATCCCACTATAGCTTTCTCATTACATAAAAGGAAAAGTAACTTCACTACCCATAATTTTTATCATCATTTTTCATACAATATTACAAAAAATGCCTCACTACTCCACTCATTACTCCACATACTTTTTTCCTCTCTCCCAATACTTAAAACTGCCCTTCATTTTTATTATTTTATTATTATTCTTTAAACAAAACAACAACAAAAAAATGAGACAATTACACCGGGATGGAGGGAGTATTAGATATAATTTATATAAATATAATATATTATTATAATTTTCATATTTAATAATATATGCGGCATGTTGTTGTGTGTAAATTATGCGAGGTGGACCCCATCTCATATATCCCAACTGTTACCTCAAAGATTAGCATTATAGGATCTTATATGTACTGCACCTCGCGCGGCTCGAAGACACCGGGATCGGAGATCACTAGTTCAGCAGCTCAAACAACTTCAAGACACCGAGGTCGGGGGTACCTCAGCTCAACTAAACAACAAAAATTAAGTTTGATGTGACGTGTGTCAGAGATCGATTACAGAAGATCTCCCCTCAACCATACTTAATTTATAAGGAAATCGGGAAAGGATGGATTTAGCCGCATGTGGCTACAACAGGGATTTGGCAGAAATCCAGGGATTTATACAGAGCGAATCGCGACCAAGCAAGGCGAGGAGGGTCGAGCTCCTATAAACGATCAGATTTATAATATCTTCGAAAATAATTTGTTGCCTAATTTTTCAGATATTTTCGAAAATTTCAAGAAAAGAAGGAAATAAATTTTCTTGAAAATATTTTATGGAAGATAAGTATTCTTGGAATACAAGATTATCTCATAAATTAAAAAATCTTTGACTTTGACTTTCTTGTATGATATTTTTCGAAAATTCCATTAAATAAAGAAAGAAGATTTTTGAAAAATTATTTATGGGAAAGAGAATATATTGGATATATTCAAGATTACTTCTTGCACAAGAATTAAAGATCTTCCCATATCCTAATTTGACCTAAAAAATTGGCCACCTCTATTATAAATAGAGGAGGAATTTTTCTTCCCAACACAATTCCAGTCTTGGAAAAATTAAAATTCCACAAAGGTGGTGCAACATATTTTTTTCTTTATTCCTTTGTTATAATTGTTCGTGAAGTATCTTCAACCGGATAAACAAGCAAGGACTTGGGGAATACTTGAGAAGGCATTTGGGTTGATGTGTTCCATCATCTCAATGGTTGTCTCTACGAGGGTAAGATTTATGTAAACTCTTAGATCTGCATGTGTAGGACTTTACGTGAATTTATTTGTACGCAAGTGCGTTGTTGATAATTATTATTTGAATTAATAGGATTAATTCATACTAGTAATAATTGTTTATTTAAATTACACCTCGAATAGATCCGGATAAATTGTTCCCCAACAGTATGGCCTTCTTCCCGATCCCAGCGTTTCGCGATCTCTTGCATCAGGCGAAATAATATGAACTCCTTCATCGTGCCATGGAAGGAGCACCGCCCGCCAATGTGGCATTCACTGCAGACAGCGATGGACATCGCTCGTCGAACAAAAACACGAACCGGATGCAGCAGTGTTCGGGTTCGAACAATTGGCAATAGGAAAATCAGCATGGTCAGGGTTCGGGTTTGAACCATTGGCATTAGGGCAATTAGCGTGGTCAGAATAATAGGGGCGGTCAGGGTTTTAATTTGCGAGGCAATTCCGATAGCGTGGACTCTTCCCATGGTGGCGCTGGTAATAACAACATTGTGGAGTGTCACTTATACACCCCTCGTTGTCAAATCTGTCGTGAGGAGCATTACGCTGATAAATGCCCTCAATTTATTAATGTTCGTAATGCAGGTCACTCCGCTCAGTTAGCTCAGGCATTCAACACATCGTGCAATGTTTCGGACCCTACACTGGATTGGTACTTGGATTCGGGAGCTTCTACTCATATGACTTCCCAGGCATCTGCCTTAGATAATTATGAGTCATATACTGATAACGATTATGTTATTATTGGTAATGGTGATTCTTTACGTATTTCTCATATCAGTTCTAGCAAATTATATCTGGATGTTAAATTGTATGATGTTTTGGTTGTGCCTCATATAACTTCTGATTATCGTGTTGATGTTATATTCTGTGATACATTCTTTGTTATTCAGAATCGGGTTAAAAAGAAATCTCTGGCACATGGTAGATGTGACAAGGGTTTATACATTCTTGATCGGGGGATTCCAGCTTTAGTTGAAGCAATTCGGACAAAAGCACTGAAGGCTAGTTAAGATTTATGGCACTTACGTCTAAGGCATGTCCTTTTTTTCGGTCATTTCTTTACTGAATAAGTTATGCCAGTTATCAGTTACTTTTTTATTATTGAATCCTAGTATTTGTTCCTCTTGTCAATTGACAAAGAGTAAAAGATTGATGTTTGCTTTGAATGATAAACGTGCATCTTTTGTTCTTAATATAATACATTGTGATTTATGGGGCCCGGCTCCTATTTTTGCATCTGATGGATATCGTTATTATGTTGCTTTTGTGGATGATTTTCACGTTTCTCTTAGATATATCTTATGCGTGCAAAATCTAATTTTTTTTGACACATTTGTAGATTTCACACGTTTTTCTGCAATCAATTATCGTGTACTGGAAAAAATTTCAGAGTGATGGGGGTACTGAATTTCTAAACTCAAGAATTAATGCTTTTATGGCTTTGCATGGAATTCATCATCAATTATCATGTCTGTATACTCCATAGTAGAATGGGCGTGCAGAACACAAGCATCGTCATATATCTGAAACAAGCCTGTCTATGATGTTTCATGCTCACGCTCTGGCATCTCTTTGGTTCGACGCATTCGCTACTGCAATCTTTGTCATTAACAAACTTCCGTCTTCTGTTTTGTATGACAAATCTCCTTTTGAGTTGTTATTTGGAACTGTGCCCAATTATGTGAATTCAAGCCTTTTGGATATCGTGTGTATTCGTATCTTCGTGATTTCATCCATGCATATTTCTCGGCTATAGCAGTCTTGGTCGTCAATTATTTTTTGGGTTTTGAGGTTTTCTACACCTCATATGGTCTATTCATTGGGCAAGTAAATACGCCCATGACATTCTCAAGTGTGTTGATTTGTTGGAGTCCAAGCCTGTCAGAACTCCCTTAGCCGCCGGAGAAACCCTTGTTAGCATTGTCTCCTCGTTCAAGGATCCGTCTTTGTATAGATCTCTTGTGGGGGCCCTTCAGTACTGTTGGGATTATACTGGAAAGTATGTTTTTTACTTTGTATAATCAAAACTGAATTTCGGACTTATTTACTGAAATAAATTGTTTATCACTGATGCTTTAAATATCATCGAATGTTACATATATTTACTGCATAATTGTTCAATAAATCGTACGTGTTACATTGTAGTTAATTTAGTGATACCAGATCACAGAAGATTAAATTCAGAGTCCCTTGTAACTAAAAGTACGCCATTCACGACCTAGATGAAAATGAACAATCCATCGTGAAAGGTTGAAGTGTAAGGCTCAGATTGGCTTGTCTTGACCAAGAGATTACACTAGTGCATGACTGATGCACTGAATAGGACCTACAGGAGGACAAATTCTTCAGAACTGAACAAGGAAGAATTAGACCTCAGTGGTTCGTTATTTCTTAATCTTCGTTCCTTAAAAAGGATCACGTGTGGTTGGTAACTATTGTTTTGACTTATCATGGGTAGAGAATCAACGAGATTCAATACTTTTTATCTTGTGCAATATTATTGGTCACATGTGATTGCTAAGATTTAATACGGAGAATCGTGTGCAAGTACGCTTGTTCGATTTGCCCCCTTGGGAGGTTCATAAGCTTTATCATACCAAATTTTGCAAGTGGGACTAGTTTCCGGTATGGATAATAATGTTGAACCGTTCCTTGACCAAGGACAAAAGATATTAATTAACGGAAAGCTATTTCAGTGGCTTGAATTAATTAATGGGCTAGATAATCTTAAACGCGGGAAATAATAACCAGGAGCCATATTGACTGTAATATGGGTTAAGATGGATAGTGCAATATTAATTATGTAGTGGGATTAATTAATATTTATGGGCTTGAATAATATTGTGGCTCAATATTGATAATTCAAGATCCATTGGAAGGTCCAATATTAATTCACCTAAAGGCCCCTAAGTAGCCCAACATATAGTCCAATAACTGAAAAATGTGCTTAAAAATAAAATAAATATTTGTTGCTAATTTTCCATTTTTTTCGAAAATTATGGATGAGAGGGGAGAAAGATTTTCTTTGAATTTTGTTATGGAATGAAGATATGTATTCTTGGAATACAAGATTATCTCATTAAATTCAAGAAATCTCCCACTTGGTTATTCATATGTAGAATTCGAAAATATTGAAATATAAAGGGCAAGAAAGATTTTCTTGAAAAGATATTATGAAAAATATGTATTTCTTGAAATACAAGAATATCTCATAAATTCAAGAAGATCCAAATCTTGGAATCTTGACCTAAAAATTTCGAAAAATCCATAACTTGATGAGGTGGGATTTTTTGTGGAATATTTTAATTGTGGAGAAAAGAATATAGGAGATATATTCAAGATTTCTAGGAGATCAAGAAAAGATTTTCCCCAATTGTTTTTCTTCCCAAATTTTCGCCCAACACCCATCTATAAATAGGGGATGATTCTTTCATTCCCAAGTACAATTCCATGTGCTGGAAAAATTAGTAAATCCACAAAAGTGGTGCAACAAATTTTATTTTTCCTTTTAGTTAATTGTTCGCAAGTGTCCTACCATCGGATAGTCGAGCAAGGATTAAGGGAATACTTGGGAAGTTCTTTTGGTGAGTCTAATCAACAAGACCATTGCCATCCCGAGAGGTATGTTCATGTAAACTCGTAGAAATTCCGCATGCGTAGGATTTACGTGAATTGATTATATGCATGATTTGTTGTTGGATTATTATTTGAATTAATATAGGATTAATTCATGCTAGTAATAATTATAAGAATTAAATTTGTATTTAAATATTCATCCCGAATAGATCTGTGCAACTTATTCCCCAACAACTGGTATCAGAGTCACGGTTTCGGGCTCTGAATTTTAAATTGTAATTTAATTCGTTGTCATTAAATTTGAAATTGGATAGTAGAATTGCTAGGTCTGTTTTGCAGGTATCCAATTGTCATGGAATTTAATGTGTTTATTTATGCATGCATATAAATTGTGATTTTAATTCGATTCGTTCGGATTTATTTTTGCCTCGTGAGAAAATCCACGAGTAGATTAGGATTTGTTTGGTTTGATCAATGTAATAGACTAGTCTAGATCTAGGTTTATTTATTTTTTGTAAATAAATTGTAACCGATCGAAAAACGAAGACGGAAACGGGTTAATTAAAGGATAAAATCAAGAATCGGCGTAGGGCGGCGGCGTCGCGAAACGCGCCAAGGGAGGCACTTTCATAGACGACGCGGACGCCAGCGTCTTGGCACGCACGACGGGGTGAGGCCGAGGACCGAGCGCGCGCGAGATCGAAGCACGGGCGGGCGATAGGACGACGCTGCGCCAGGCGCCAAGCCGGCTGGATGACGGAAAGGCAAGCGCCGCTGGGACACGCGGCGCCGCTGAAGTTCCACGGGGTGAGGCGAAGGCTGGCGAGAAGTACGATTCAAAGGCCGTTCGCACCTTCGCCGAAAGCACTTCCGAGGCCGACGCGCGCGGCTCGCGCCGAGGTCGCTGAATGCAGACGTCGACGATCTTATGCCAAGCGCCAAGACGGGCGCGGCTGCTCGGCGAGGGGCGCCGGATGCGGCGTGCATCCCGGCTGCGAGCTACTTGGCGTGGCGTTTCGAGACGGAGTTCTTTTCGAGATGATCGAGTGGGAGAAATTCAAGATGACGTTTCTTCAAAATCAAGCCAAGAAAAATCAAACCATGACAATTGGATAATTTGTGCCCAATATGTTTATTTTTCCGTTTTGCTTGATTTATTATTGTGTTATCTTATGTTTTATTTAATTTGTTTAAATGTGTTTGCATGAGAGTTGTCCAATGAAAAATCTCACCATCAAAAATTACTAAATATGTTTAAATAATTAATTGACAATTTTATTCCGGATAATAAAATTGAATTAATTTTGACCTCCATGATTTATTTATTTGTGAATTCTTTTGGAGAAATTCCTCTACCGGACGGTCAAAAGTTAGCTTTCACATGAATGAATTCCAAATGGATGATTGTGGATTATTACTAGTGGCGGCGATGACCCCTCAACACGAGGCTCGCTTCAAGCGAAATAATAATTACAGATTTAATCATGGTTATTACTTAGGTATAAAATTGATATGCATATACTTCCCAAGTCCTGTCGATTTTATATTGGTCAAGTCAGAGCCAACTATTAACTGGATATTAAAGGTTTGTAATTGTTCTTGTTTGTAACTTTCTTGAATGTGTTTAAATAATGACCCACCCCACGGCTTATTTAAACTGCTTTTGAGATGTTGGGCGATGCATGTTCATATTTTTTTTTTGAGATTTTAATATGATGCATGTGATCGAACCTTGTGATATATTTATGCTTATGCATATTATTATTTATTTCAGTTCAGCATGTCGTTACCTTTTAATCCACTATTAATATACTTAAAGTCAATACAATATGTATGGAAACTATATTGATTGAAAACGAAAAATTAAAATTGTCTAATCGCACAAAAGCACAAGTGGATTCTTGACACACCAAAATCAGATGAGCCAACTAACGAGTCAAAAATGCGAGACTCATCAGATCACCTTGCGAGAGATGTCGTCGCTGAAAATGGTGGAGGACAAACCCGTAAGGGATTACGTCCTCAAAATTGATGGCCCATCTGAACAAACTTGAGGTTCTGAGTACAGATTATAATCTGAAGACTCAGATGAATTTGGTATTTCACTCTCGGCCCAAAAGTTTCTGAGCAATTTTGCCTCGCTAGCTGATTTGTTGCAAGCTTTTGGTCACGACAGAGATGTTGATAGGGCACCAAACTCAAGCTTTGACGGCAAGTGGTTCGTCTTCATCTTCTAGGCCAATGGATGGCAAGAAGAAGAAGATGACCAAAGGCCATAAGCAATCAGACTCAACTGTTGCCAAGGGCAATGATAGGATGACGAATGCTGGTGGTGTCAAGGAAAATCCAATGAGGAAGTGCTTAAGCTGCGGTGAAAGAGGACAATGGAGGTTTGCCTGTTCCAACCCCAAAAGGGACGGAAAGAAAGGTAATTCTCACGCACTAGTTGTTGAAACTTGTTTAGCGGCGTATATTTCTCATTCGTGGGTGGTTGATACGAGATCCACTAATCATGTTTGCTTCACGGGTTCAAACTGATACGGCAACTTAGTGGCAGTGAGATCCTCATCACACTGGGCTATGCTACGAGAGTGGCAGCTGAAGCAGTGGGAGAAGTGCACCAGTCTTTTGAAGACAGAGTTCTAATTTTAAGAGATGTTCTTTATGTTCCCAGTTTTAGAAAGAATTCACTTTCAGTTTCTAAAATTCTGTTAATAGACACTTAGTTTCTTCTAATAAGAATGAAATCATTTCTTGAAATGATGAGTGTATCTGTTACGGGACATTGATGGAAAATCTCTATACAATTAACTGTGCACACCACTCACGAAATGCATCCTATAACACATCAATTGTTTCCGATAAAAGAAAACGTGAACGATACACTTCTATGGCATCTAAGATTGGGACATATTAATATAAAGAGGATCCAAAGGTTGGTAGAAGCAGGTTCACTGGAGTCTCTCCAAGTTGAACCAATTCCAATCTGCGAATCATGTTTGGAGAGTAAAATGACCAAGAGGGCATTCGGAGCCAAGGGGAATAGAGCCAAAGAAGTGTTAGAAATCGTTCACACATATGTATGTGGTCCAATGTCAACCAAAGCAAGAGGAGGTTATGAGTATTTCGTCACTTTTATTGATGATTACTCAAGGTACGGTTATATTTTCCTTATGAAACATAAATCTGAGACCTTTGAGAAATTCAAAGAATTTAAGGCTCAAGCAGAGAATCATATGGAAAAACCGATCAAGTCTCTACGATTCGATCGTGGAGGCGAATACCTCAAATGATGAGTTTTTGAACTACTTATCGATGAAGGGATTGCATCCCAAATTAAATCGCACCCTAACCCCTCAACAAAACGGGGTTGCGGAGCGAAGAAAATGTAACTCTTTTGGAAATGGTTAGATCTATGATGAGTTATGCGGATCTTCCCAAGTCGCCCCGGGTCATGCCTTGGAAAAAGAAGACCTACATTCTCGAACTTGGTGCCATCCAAATCGGTTCCCAAAACTCCCAAAGAATTGTGGACCGGGCGCAAGCCTAGTTTGAGACACATGAGGATTTGGGGGTGTCCGACCTACGTGTTGGACAAGGAAGCCGGAAAATTGGATCCTCAATCAGAATTAAGGTTGTTTGTGGGATGCCCCGAGGAACAAAAAGGGTGTATATTCTATGGTCCTCAAGATCAAAAGGTGGTAATAAGCACCCACTTTAGATTTTTGGAAGAAGACTATATGAACGAAAGAAGACCCAGAAGTGAGATTACCTTAAATGAGCTAAAGGGGCTAGCCTCAATGCCAACTGTACAAGATAACATACCAAACGACACACTTACACAACCGGAGCCTCGTCGTAGTGGGAGAGTTGTGAAACAGCCCGAGAGATTCATGGGAATAGGAGAGTCCTTGGATTTGATTCCCTGACAAGACGAATCGCACCCATGGACATATGACGAGGCAATCCAAAGACAAGGATCAGATTCTTGGCAAAACAAAGAATGAAAAGCCGAAATGAGTTATATGTATCATAACAGAGTGGGGAGCTAGTCGAACCACTTAATGGGGTCGAACCCATTGGTTGCAAGTGGGTGTATAAGAGAAAAAAAGGACCGGAACGGGAAGGTGGAAACCTTCAAGGCAAGACTTCGTGGCGAAAAGGTTATACTCGTAAGAAGGGATCGATTATGAGGAAACTTTTTTCACCAGTAGCCATGCTTAAGTCCATCCGAATTCTCTTATTGATTGTCACGCGATCTCGACTTTGAAATCGGCAAATGGATGTCAAGATGACTTTCCTTAACTAAGTCTTGATGAAGAGATCTATATCAAAAAGAACCCCAAGGATTCATTGAAAAAGGTCAAGAACACCTAGTTTGTAAGCTCATGAAGTCCATTTACTGGACTCAAACAGCATCCAGAGCTTGGAACCAATGTTTTGATCATGTTATAAAGTCTTATGGGTTCGATCAAAATGAGTTCGAGAGTTGTGTGTACAAAAAGCGTGTCGAACTACATTGGTATTCTTAGTACTTATCGTGAGCGACATTCTCGATCATCGAACGATGTAAAGGTGTTATCGACGTAAGGGCATGGCTTTCAAAAACAGTTTTGATATGAAGGACTTAGGGGAAGCCGCACACATCCTTGGGATCAAGATCACTCGAGATCGCAAGAAAATGATGATAGGCTTATCGCAAAGCTTCATACATGTACAATCGCTCTTGAAACGATTCAAAGATGCAAGATTCCAAGAAAGGCTTCGTACCTTTCAGACATGGAATCCATCTATCCAAGAAAATGTGCCCTAAGAAGCAAAAGGAGATAGATGGCATAAGAGGCATTCCTTATGCTTCGACTGGATATCTTCTTTGCCGTTGGCATGGTGGCAAGATATCAAAGTAACCCGGGAAAAGAACATTGGACGGCAGTTAAAAACATTCTGAAGTATCTGAAAAGAACTCGGGATAGAATGTTAATTTATCAGTCAGATAGTCCAATCCACATCGGCTACACGAACTCGGATTTCCAATCAGACATAGACTCCAGAAAATCTACCTCCGGTAGTGTGTTTTGCATGGGGGGAGGAGCCGTGACATGGAGAAGCGTCAAGCATAAATGCTTCGCAGATTCTACCATGGAATCTGAATATGTAGCTGCTTGCGAGGCAGCGAAAGAAGCGGTTTGGCTCAAGAACTTGCTAGTGGACTTGAATGTGGTTCCGAATTTGCCCGGCGAGAATCATCGCTTTTATTGTGACAATGCCGAGCGAGGTTTTGCAAATTCAAGGAACCAAGAGCCCACAAAGCCGACAAAAAAACATTGAAAATACCATCTTATATGAGATATCGTTAAGAGAGAGATATAGATGTGGCAAAGATAGCGTCGAAAAAGACAACCTAGCGGATCCATTCACAAAAGGGTCTCGCCTCAATACATTCGAGAGACATGTGGAAGGAATGAGTGTCAAGACCGTTGCCAATCTGCTTTGAGTATAAGTGGGAGAAATTATTAGGTTCGTGTGGGTGACATTAGATGCCACGACAGAAACTACACGAGACATGTTGTAGTATACTTAAAAGCGGACTTTGAGTATAAGTGGGAGATTGTTGAGATTATACCGAAAGTATGTTTTTTACTTTGTATAATCAAAACCTCAATTTCGGACTTATTTATTGAAATAAATTGTTTATCACCGATGCTTTAAATATCATCGAATGTTAAATATATTTATTTGCATAACTGCTCAATAAATCGTCGTGTTACATTGTAATTAATTTAGTGATACCGGATCACGTAAGATTAAATTAATGATCCATTGTAACTAAAAAGTACGCCATTCACGACCTAGATGGAAATGAACAATCCATCGTGAAAGGTTGAAGTGTAAGGCTCGATTGACTTGTCTTGACCAAAGAGATTACACTAGTGCATGACCGATGCACCGAATAGGACCTCTGAGGAGGACAAATTCTTCTAAATCGAACAAGGAAGAATTAGACCTCGGTGGTTCGTTATTTCTTAATCTTCGCTTCTTAAATAGGATCACGTGTGATTGGTAACTATTGCTTTGACTTATCATGGGTAGAGAATCAACGAGATTCAATACTTTTTATCTTGGGCAATATTATTGGTCACATGTGATTGCTAAGATTTAATACGAGAATCGTGTGCAAATACACGCTTGTTCGATTTCTCCCTTGGGAGGTTCATAAGCTTTATCATACCAAATCTTGCAAGTGGAACTAGTTTCCTTATGAATAATAATGTTGAACCGCTTCCTTGACCAAGGACAAAATATATTAATTAACGGAAAGCTATTTCAAAGGCTTGAATTAATTAATGGGCTAGATAATCATAAACACGAGAAATAATAACCGGGAGCCATATTGACTGTAATATGGGTTAAGATGGATAGTGCAATATTAATTATGTAGTGGAATTAATTAATATTTATGGGCTTGAATAATATTTTGGCTCAATATTGATAATTCAAGATCCATTGGAAGGTCCAATCTTAATTCTCCTAAAGGCCCCCTAAGTAGCCCAACATATAGTCCAATAACTGAAAAAAGGTGCTTAAAAATAAAATAAATATTTGTTGCTAATTTTCCATTTTTTTTCGAAAATTATGGATGAGAGGGGAGAAAGATTTTCTTTGAATTTTGTTATGGAATGAAGATATGTATTCTTGGAATACAAGATTATCTCATTAAATTCAAGAAATCTCCCACTTGGTTATTCATATGTAGAATTCGAAAATATTGAAATATAAAGGGCAAGAAAGATTTTCTTGATTTTCTTGAAAATATATTATAAAAGATATGTATTTCTTGAAATACAAGAATATCTCATAAATTCAAGAAGATCCAAATCTTGGAATCTTGACCTAAAAATTTCGAAAAATTCATAACTTGATAAGGTGGGATTTTTTGTGGAATATTTTAATTGTGGAGAAAAGAATATAGGAGATATATTCAAGATTTCTTGGAGATCAAGAAAAGATTTTCCCACATTGTTTTTCTTCCCAAATTTTCGCCCAACACCCATCTATAAATAAGGGATGATTCTTTCATTCCCAAGTACAATTCCATGTGCTGGAAAAATTAGTAAATCCACAAAAGTGGTGCAACAAATTTTATTTTTCCTTTTAGTTAATTGTTCGCAAGTGTCCTACCATCGGATAGTCGAGCAAGGATTAAGGGAATACTTGGGAAGTTCTTTTGGTGAGTCTAATCAACAAGACCATTGTCGTCCCGAGAGGTATGTTCACGTAAACTCGTAGAAATTCCGCATGCGTAGGATTTACGTGAATTGATTATATGCATGATTTGTTGTTGGATTATTATTTGAATTAATATATGATTAATTCATGCTAGTAATAATTATAAGAATTAAATTTGTATTTAAATATTCATCCTGAATAGATCTGTGCAACTTATTTCCCAACAAGTACCTCACCATCACTCGCCTGGATCTCTCTTATGTTGTGAATCTTGTTAGTCAGCTTCTTCACTCTCCTATGGACGATCATTTCTCAGTTGTCAAGCGCATTCTTCGATATGTCAAAGGCACCATCCACTTTGGCTTATCGTTCACTCGTCTCCTGGAGTGCAAAGAAACTATCTGCGGTTGCTCGTCTAGTTGTGAGTCTGGATTTCTCACTTACTTCACGAGCTTCGCTCACTTCCTCCGACTCGGCCAGTTCTATTATGCGATAACAAGAGCACAATCTTTTTGAGCCAAAATCCGATGGCTCATAAAAGGGCAAAGCATATTGACCTTGACTACCACTTTGTTCGGGAACCGGTCTCCTCGGGCAAATTTTCTACACGCTTTATTCCTTCACATCTTCAACTGGCCAACATCTTCATGAAGGGGCTGCCTCGGTCTGCCTTCGAATTTTTGAGACACAAGCTTTGCGTTTGTTTACACTCTACAGAACGCATGAAGGGGGTAAATAAGGATAAGAGGAGTAGTTAGTTTTAAATATTGAAATTGTAGATATTTATAGAATAATATCTATATTGTAATTACCCGTGATTTACTTTTCGAGTATCACTGAAATTCTGTTGTATTCTCATATTATTTAATTAGTAGTTTCTCAATCACATCATTAAATTATGATCCCAATCCTATTTTTGTTGGAAAAATCCAACATATTGGATTTTCACTTGTCAAATTAAATGTGTATAGTTGTCTTTAGGAGGCCCAATTAAAGTGATCCACTAAAGTTTAAGTTATGGGCTAATATGAGTATTAAATAATCATGGGCTTTTTATGTGTAGAAACCATTGAAGTGATTTTCTATTTGTTAATGGACCAAATAGAAAATATAGGAAATGTATTCTATAAGGTAGGGTTATGGTCCCCAAACATCTTCATTCCATAATCTGTATTATCTCTACGGAAAAGTGAAGACGGGTGAAACTGATAGTTTGGAAAACCAAGTCAGTCTGAGACATAAATCCAATCATGGATTCATGTACACTTTCGCTTTATGATTAATATTCTTCCTGTTTCGGTTAATCATCATTGATGATAATTGGGTATAATTGATTAATTTCTAACAATTTTCACATCCATACATTATTAATAAAAAAATATTTAATAAAATTGTATTATCTACATGCAATTCCTTTTAAGTTGCCTTTTGGGATTAGATTTCCGACATTACAAAAGTAGACTAATTATTTTATCCAAACCAAGCCCATTTGAGGAAAAACGTGTAAAAAAGAGAAAGTGAAAGCAATTAAAGTAGGTATTATTTGTAGTCAGAAGAGGCAGGAACGTGTGCGCACACAGGAAACCTAAGTTGGGGGCAACTCAGAAGCACATGACTAACAACTAACACCTATCCGACTAAACAGTGTACTCATTATTATTCTAATACATATAAATTCCGCTTTTTGGCTGTTTTCCTTTCAAATCTGGGGGCGGGAACAAACTGCTTTCTTTCCTTTTCCGGTAAAATATCATCTGTGCATGGTTTTCTCTACAAACTACGTAGACCTGTTAGGAAAAAAACAAGTAGCTCGAGAGTTCGGCTCCACGCTAAGAGGTCTACTGGAGCTCGACTCGTTTGACTCGATAATAAATAAAAAAAATCTTGTAATTCCATTAGTCTTGTTAGGCTCGGCTCTACTCCGATCAACTTGTTGGGTCAGTTAGACTCGTTTACGAGATGAGTCGAACTCTATTTGTAGCTCGTCAATGTAACCGAGTCAGCTTGAGCTCGACCCGATGATGAAAGAATTTTATCTCATTTAAAATCCAAACTTTTAGAGGGGTGAAACTTACGGAGTAGCTTTCATGGTACCAGAGTCAAAAGACTCAAACTCATGACGTCCCACGTTTGATTTCCGCTGAAAAAAACTCCTTTAATATTAAATTGTCTACTCGATGGACCTTCCCTTAATAATCGAGTAAGACAATTCAACCCATAAGTAAGATGATGAGTCTTAGAAAAATAATATAAACAAATTAAATCAACACTTCTTTACAAGTTGTTCAGATTTTTAAATGAGATTAATTTTTTTTTAATTCTTTACAAGTTCAATTTTTTAAATGAGATTAAATTTTTTAAAACAAAAGCTAGAAGTCAGACTTGGCTTGCATAATTTTGCCTCTCTCTTCCCTTTACCACTTACATAGCCCCTGGTTTTCCCCACCTGTATAAACTCTTCATTTCGCTACCACTTTTTTCTCAACCCCATATGGTGGACCATTTTCTCTCTGACTATTCCCCCAATTTATTCCCTTTTTCCATCCACTTTTATCCAACAAATATCTCCACATATATACATACACCCCTGTTTTCCTTACCAAAACTATTGATCTTCAATCACACATCTTTCAAATAATTAATTACTAGTGTAATTAATTTGTTATTCTTGAATAAATAATAATTGGAATTGGTGAAAATGAAAATAGAAGGTGGGAGTTTGGTGGAGCAAATGAGACATAGAGTTTGTCATAAGGCTATGAAGAAGAAGAGATGCAACTGCAGTAAGAGAATTGTTCGATTGAGGCGGCCTAATTTGGAAAGCGTTGCTTCATCCACAACGACTTTACAGCGACTCTTTGATTCCTGTAAACACGTTTTTAAGGGCCCTGGAACTGTTCCTTCTGCTGCCGACGTGCAAAACCTCAGCTATATTCTTGGTAAGATTTATTAATATGAATAATCATTATATAAATATATAATCGTGTTTAATTTGCTCGTATTTCTTAGTAAGATTAAATGTGTTAATTTCTTTTTCATAATCACTCATTGAATTGGGGGCTGGGTCTTGAAATTGAATTTGGTTAGATCGGGAATTATTTTTAGGGTTAATTACAACTTATAATTTGTATTATTGTTTTTTTTTTACAAATTACAATCTGACTTTACTATTTTTTGAAACAACAACACGTACGAATGAAAAACGATTGATTTCAACTTAACTCATTTTCTTTAAAAAAAATAATTCAGCTACGTATAATCTATAAATGATATATTGTACATTTTACAATGCCAAAACATATTATAAGATAGAACTCTTATACATAAGACCAACTCATGGTTAATTAATTATAGTTCTTACATATTATTCATCTAAAAGATGTAACAAAAAATATTACCGCCTCATTAAACAAGGCATAATTGTCTTAATTAGCTTGCTAGTAGTGTGTAAATTTGTAAGTACATCAACAAAACATTGACTTTCGAAAACCTTTAAGTGCGATAACTCTTGAGATGAGTCAGTCCATACGAAAATTTTTCTTCATTAAAGTGGGGGGCCCGCTAGTAGAGGGATTTTGGGTTCCTCCTCCTGGATTAAGAGGTTTTTAGTTGGATCTCGAGTTTATATAAAAAAATAACATCAAGAACACGTTGACTAATCTTTTTTCTTCTCTAATTATATTTTAGATGGTATGAAGCCGGAAGATGTTGGGCTTAGCAAAGATTTGCAATTCTTCAAACCTAAGAGTGAAGAAGGAGTTCCAAGAGTAACTTCAGCCACCATCTACAGATGTCCTAATTTTGAGGTAATTAATCATATTTGTTCATTTCTTCTATTAATTTGAAATCCCAATTTAAATCTACAAATCACACCTATATAATTAATTAATTAGTATCTATAATTTATGTTATTGTTAATTAACCATGCATGCATTTGCAGTTGTGCATTTTCTTTCTACCAGCAAATGGTGTTATTCCCCTTCACAACCACCCAGAAATGACTGTTTTCAGCAAGCTTCTCCTGGGGACAATGCATATCAAAGCCTACGATTGGGTCGATTCGTCTCCTGATCATTCTAAACGTGAGTCGACTCATCCATAACATCAATTTGCAATCTGTATTATAGCCCTTTTCTCAACTTGCAACTTGTACAATTCTTTTATCCGATTGCAATCTGTGCCATACAAAATTGGCCGATTGCAATACAAACTCTATTTTTCTGGTAGTTTCCGACAAATTTTTGTGGCATGTGTGGCTGGAAATACCACAAAAATGGAGTATAGGCTGCAATCGGTGAATTTCGTATAATACAAGTTGCAATTTTCTAAAAAAAATTGAGTTTGAGTCACAATTGGTCCCATAAGTTTGATCTCAAATAGATTTAGTCTCAAGTCTCAATAACTTTGGCAATGTCCAATTTTAGTCCCAGTTTCGATCAGAAAACTCAAAACGATGTCAAATTGTCTTTTTAATTTGGGGTTTTCTGATGGATGCTGTGATTGTACTGTCACGTGTATTTTTTTTTTAACAGCTGGAATTTCAAGTATATAATTAAAAAAAATAAAAAAACTTAAAATTAAAACAAAAAATTAACGACAAGAATTAGTGAAACACACTTAAAAATACACGTGGCAGTACAATAACAGCATCCGCCGGAAAGCCTCAAATTTGAAAAAGAAAAAAATGCCTTTTCCGATCGATTTGGAACAATTTTCCAATCTATTTGGAACTAAAATTGGGCATTGTCAAAGTTATGGGACTAAATTGACAATAAAAAAAATTATGGGACTAATTAAATCTATTTGAGACAAAATTAGTTATGAGATTATTCATTCATTCGTAAATCAAATTCAAAAAAATTGTACAGGCTAACAAATCGAAAGAAGTACGTACAAATGACTACAATACAATACAAACTGCAAATTGATATATATCAGTAAGATTAGTTTACTTGTATTAATATTGTGAAATCCATTTGAAATGAATACAGGGCGAAAGGCTAAGCTAAAAGCAAACAAAACATTCACAGCTCCGTGCGACACGTCTGTATTATATCCAACATCAGGCGGAAACATCCATGAATTCCGAGCGATAACACCGTGTGCGGTGCTGGATGTAATCGGACCGCCCTATTCCAAAGACGACGGCCGTGATTGTTCATATTATAAGGAAATTTCATCTCATACATTATTAGGTATGTATGAATGATGTACTTTCCTTTTTCATACACTCCATCATGTTATCACACTATGGATGATTTATGGCTAAGTCTTGTATGGATCCGTGCATTTGAGAAACATGCGACTTGTTATACTGAAAGATACAATTTATTTACACTGAATCGTGCAACTATTAATATGGAAAAATAGTTGCACGGTTCAATGTAAATTAAATGCATCTTTCAATATAATAAGTTACATTTTTTAAAATGCACGATGCACTTGAATGCACATGAGACCCATCTATGATTTCTTATTATTTCAAAATAGATATGTCTCTATCCTAACATTGACACTTCAAACATGTACGAGAGATAGTTTCGCAAAAGTTTTGTATGCACCATGTACACCGTGCTACTCAAGTGCATTTTTTGAAACGTGCAATTTGTTCAGTGTAAAACAAATTGAATTTTTCAGTGTAAACAAGTTGAACGTTCCAAAAACACACTCAAATTGCACGGTGGAGACCTAATTTTCATTCTTCATTAATCTAGATATATAAACAAACACAGAGTCCATATATAAAAGAGATAATTTCATTGTTCATCCAGTAATTCAGGACTATTCCAAAAAAGAGTCATTTATTTATCAATTTTAGTCCAAATGTGTCCCATTGTAATCATTTTTGTCCAATTCCAGACTTTTTCCTTTTGCTCTTTCTTTTAAAGAATCATTGATCATATATATATATTTGCTGTTTTAACTTCAGATATTTCAGAAGAAATTACAAAGGTTAAAGAAGAATTAGGTGGTTTGTACGAATGGCTGGAGGAAATCGAGGTCCCTAGGGAGTCGGAAATGGACGGTATTGAGTATATGGGTCCTCATATTAACAATTAATTAATCCCACATCTAAATTTATTTCATCTTGGACATACTCTTTAGTCTTTATGTCTCTTTTATTACGGGTCTATTTTCATATTCTGATGAATATTGTAGAAGTGTTTTTTTTTTTAAAGTTGGTATGATCCATTTAAAAAAAAAAAAACTTATTTGAGAGAAGTAGTTGAAAACAGGCACTATAAAGTGTTCACACGTGCAAGCTGATTTTTCTTTCTTGATCCCTCTTTGTACATCGATATGTGTATGCCCCTTAATTTGTAAATCAAGAGAAAAGTCAGAATTACATCTTCTCTCACAACCTTTTTTTTTCTTTATACTAGTATTGCACCTGTGCTAACGTACGATCATTGTTGCCACCAAAAAAATTATATGTTAGAATATTATTTTGGACTAATATAAATTGAGTAGGTCTACTGTACAAATTTGTATATATACAAATCAATCAATTTAGGAAATTAATTAATTTACGGGTCTAAAATGACCCAGTCAAACGGGTCAAAGATAGGTTGGGTAAAGTGAAATTATGTCTCTATTGTTGGGTAAAGTGAAATTAGGTCTCAATTGGAATTTATATGTATACAAATTTGTATCATAGACTTTGTCATATAAATTTAAATTTTATATTGACATTTAGTTATATTATTTATATTCATAATAATGTGAGTTTTATATTAAAATTTTGATATTGGGAGCCACTAAACTCACCATAAATCCTTACAATTCTATCTTTATCTACCAAAATAAAATTACTCTTATTTTCATCCTCCTCAAGGCACCGTCACTTTCCCCTTTTCCCCCACAAGCCAAAAAGAACTTGCAATTTGATTCTCGCTGAAACAAAATATTTTGCTAAAAATTTAAATGTTTTCCACCTTCATTCGACTATAAAATAAAGCATAATGATTTGTTCGGTCAGAGCTTCATGCACGACTTAATAGTTGTTTGTTTAAGCTTCATTAACAGCTTAGTGGTCATTCGGCCAAAGCGTCATGCACGATTTCATGGTTGTTCGGCCTTTAGGACCGAATACAACTAGTACGATTATTTTTAAAAAAAAATCGTGGCGGTTAAGGCCGCAATGACCCACCTCCATTCAGCCGTGATTGTGGTCGAACAGCGGTGTGGTTAGGCCCAAAAAACCAAAGCTAATGTTCAAAAAAATCGATCAAAAAAAAAACACACACACACATTGGATACATCTACACTGATCATCTTCACTGAATTTTCATATTTCATGACAATAATGATTGCAATAAAATATTGAATCAAAAAGTTGAAAGGGTTTATGGGCGTGAATTTCGAGAAATAAATATTCTTATGGTTTATGGATCAATGATGTACATAAAATCTAACTTAATAATTACTACCTTCGTCCTATTTTTGTTTGACCATTTCACTTTTGGCTAGTGTTTTAGCGAGCGAGTTATTTATTAGTATATGAAATGATAAAGTGACTTTTAAGGAGGTGTATGGTAGATGAGGGGCAGGACTATCATACCACACCTTAAAAATCTCTTTATAATTTTAAATACTAATAAACAACTCACTCGTTAAAACACGAGTCAAATAGTAAATAGACAATCTGAAACAGGACAGAGGGAGTACTATTTATATGAGGGCATTAAGATCATCTTGTGTATGTCTATTTTTGTTTAAAAAAATATGGGGTATGAATAGGGATTATGGGGTATGTTTAGTGGCTCCCTTAATTTTATTCATAACAATTGATTAGTTAAAGAAAAAATTTTGCAAAGAAGAATTAATATTCTTCACTTTATAATATTTTTTGGGTTAATTGCTAAAACAATCACGACCTTTAATTTTTTTTTATCAATTACAACATAATTTTTTTTTTTTACATTTCGAGACATCACCTTTTAAAGTTATTTTATTCGAAGCATTTGTCAAATTTTCGACAATAATTAAGTGATATGGCTGCCGGAGTTGACATAAATATCCACTAGGATGTCAAGACTGATGAATAATTTTTTTTAAAAAAACTAAAAGTATTTTTTTAAAAAAACAATATCTAAAAAAAATTAACATTAAAAATTTTGGAGCTGCAATTTGGTGAGTGATTTAGCGTTCTTCTTTTAGATTTTTGGGAGAAATAATAAGAGCTTTGTCAAGATGAGTTTGGGAGTTCTATTCCTAAATTTAAAAAATATTTTTAAGATATTGTTTTCTTTAAAAAATAAAAAATAACATTTTATTCATCAGTCGTGATATCCTACATAGACATCTATTTAGCAGCTCCAGCAGCAAAAAATGGGCAACTGCTTCAAATTGCAAAATTTTAAAAGGTGATATCTTGAATTGCAAAAGAAAAAAAAATGATATGTTGCAACTGATAAAAACCCTGAGAGTGGTGATTTTTTTAAAAAAATTAACCCTATTTTTTTTTTTACATTTATCGTATAATTATTATGATGTATAATATTTATATTCATGATAAAAATATCTATTAATTTTAAAAAATACTATATGATTTTGACATATATATTATTAAATTTAATTTAAGAAATTTACAAAAAATAATTTATATCAGTATCTTTTTATAATATAAGAACTCACAAAAATATATATTTACGTATATAAGATATCTAATATTTTCATGTTAAATATTAATTTGACAACCAGTAGGCTCATTATAAAGTGTTTGAGAAAATATAATAAATTATTTATATATGAACAATAATACAAATAATAAATATTGTAATAATCATATATGAAAAGAACTTTAACAAAAATATAACATCATGAAAAAGTGTGACATTTGAATATTTATTATTACAAAATTATACGTTCTTAAAAACTTCATGAAAATTACATTTTTTCATGTGATACTACAATCACAATTATCATCAATGCACAATAGGATCTTCAAACCCTGGAGGCTTGTTATTCGGGAAACAACTACATACAATTGTCCAAGACTAAAAATTGACTTCTGCAAAAATTCCCCTACATGAGAAAATGATTGTCCTTGACTTTAATTTGTAGACATAACATATGAATCAATCAACAAAAATTGTCTCTGTTGAAATTTGAATGACAATATATGACCAGAAGCAGTCGACGTAAGCCTAGATATCAAAGCTAACTACCCGACATTACTTCTTGTGAGAACCTTAGCTTCAAAAATTTTATCACCCATCCTTGTAATAACCAACCTACATATTGAAAAAAATATTTCATTACAGATTCAATGAACTAATACATATTCAACCTTTAAAAGATGAGGAAAAAATTAATAAATATAATATTAAAAGACCAAAAACTGGTTCCATTTCACAAACACCTTGAGTGGTCAGTATTTCTAAATAACATTACCGATGTTCCAATTTTAAAATTTAGTTCATGATCAAGAACGCCCGAACACTTCAAACTATTCAAGAATTGATCAGGAGTATGCACATTAGAAAGATGATCAACATTTGAATCAACATGGAAAGGACTATTAGAGCTCAAATAAGTATGTGGTTCATTTTCATTCAACCGAATCATGTGATCGTTTATGGACCTAACACATTCGACATAGGAGCACGAATTACTCTGGTATGTAAATAACAATGATCGTCCTTCATATTCTTAAAATCAGGATAAATATTATCAAAAATATGACCGATCAGATCATTACCACCTCTAAAAAAAGTCATTCGAAATTTGTACATCAAACCACACTCATTTTGTGATCCTACACTTCCATCTTCAATAGATGTTATCCATCAGAAAAAAACTTTCAATTTTGTGTAAGCCATCATCTGATTCCAAATTCTGCAATTACATGTTTCTTGTTACTTGTTAGTGTCAGTAGGGTACAATCATTCCAAAAAAGAGATGAACTTATTATAGCGCGTACAATATCATGTCTTGTCTCTTTTGGAATAATCGATAATATCTGTCAGAAATCGCCTCCAAACACACCAGTCTTGTCACTCAAGAGCTTCAATACAATATCTATTTACCATCGGAGTTTCATCTTGTATATGAGATAGGTCTTAATCAAAAGTTTGGAAAGATGACTATCTTGATTAATATAGCACGTAGAATCTTCGGTAGCATTAATAGGAATGACAAACCTAGAATGAGCAGAGAAGTGAGGCTATACCATGAATGCTACATTAATGAAAATCTTGTCTTTGGACCTCAAACCTATAGACAACGTCATCCATATACATATTTTTCCAGTTCTACTATATCCATACACAAATAGTACCCCACCTCTACCAGAACGAATGAACTTGTGTATTTATTCATAAACATCGTGTTGTTCATCACTAAGTCTACTCATCATTAAAAATATATTCCGATAAGAAAAATTAGGATCGAAGTGAGCTATTGTCATATCCTCATAGTCCTGCGGAGACGTATCAATAATCCACAACATATTATCAATCTCTATAAGACAATTATTCTTGATTATTCATCAATAATCCTTAATTCTACATAAATTCAAGATTAAATGTATATTGGTTAATCTAACTATATTGACTTAGTCTACAACATTTTTCGATGATCCACCAATTTATTGTCAGTTAAATTTCTTAACTAAATTACAAAATTTAATAATAATTAATTTAGTTTAATCATTTATCATTTTGACAATCTGCAAAAATTTAAAAAATCTAGAAATCTTATCTACTATATAAATTTTATATTTGAATAACATCAATTAATGATTTATTTTAACGGGTGATTAATTTTTATATTATAATTTTGCAGATTGATTGTATAAATCTATTATATTAATACATATCATGATTATATATATATATATATATATCACATTACATATTAGATTTGAATAATTCAACATTTAATAATGTTGATAATGTATGTAGAATATAATATAAATTGATAAGCATAAATAAATTTAAAATTAATATTTTTTGTGATATTAACACTCTAGGTATCCCCGATAAAAAAAAATCATATGGTATTCCTCACAATAATATATTGAATTATATATAATATTTATTCTTTAAATAACATGATCATATTATTTAGTAAGTTAAATAAATTATGATTAATAAAATAATACTCCCTCTGTCCTGATTTTGATTATCCGCTTTCCATAAATAGCTCGTCCTAATTTTATTTATCCATTTTCAAATAAGGCAATAAAGCAACATTCAATACTATGTAATACTATTATTTCTCTCCACCAAACCCACTTTACACAATTTAATACTATTATTTCTCTCTACCAAACTCACTTTACCCACTTTACACCATTTAATACTATTATCTCCTATTTTTTCTTAATCTCAGTGTCTACAGTAAATGGATAATAAAAAATAGGACGGAGGGAGTACATAACAATATTAAAAATCTCTCTCCAATATTTTAGCATATATGTGGTACAATGTTTTTTGCATTGAGCATATAAAAATATATATATATATATATATATATATATATATATATATATATATATAAACATTTATTAATCAACATTATAGAGTTGTTTAAGAGTTATAAGAGATAATTTTACATATAAGACAAATTTATTTTATTCTATTCTATTATATGATCCATGATGTTATGGAATTCAGTCTAATCATATTTTATAGGGAAACATGATACAAATGTCAAAGTGGAGCTCTGTCTCATGCATGTATAAAACCCACAAAAAACTTCCTGATTGACTTGTATATATTTTCTTGAAATCCACCTATCACACCGACTCCATTAAAAAATAATTTTAAAAAATTACCAAAATTTTTTTTATATAGAAAAGGTAATGAATTGAGTCCTAACATTTATGTGCAATTATCTCGACCAAGACATTTCACAATTACAAAAATAAAATATTGTATTCATCTCATATACTAAAATAAAAATAAAAATAAAATAGGCAGAGAAAACTTTTTCAAATTTGAGAATCCTGAAAGAGCTGATAACAAAATATATGAGATGAAATAAGTGGCTCCAATAATAAGTCATGTACATATTCTTGTCCTCATAGTCAATGCATGCCAAATTCTCAATGTCAATAGTGCAAATAAATATTTGTACATGTTAACTTCATGTCTGCTCCACTTGCCTCTAGCACCAACATAATTAATAAGTTCTTGAACAATGCATGCATAAATTCAATGAGAAATGAAAGTAAAAAAGAATTGACAAATTGAAAAGTGGATAATATTTCATGCTAAAATTAATGTTCAAAACAACTTTAATCAACCATAAATAAATTGTTACAGTGAGAATTAAGTTATGGCAGTAAAAAAAAAGGATCATCGCAAACATATTATCGCAGACCTACTGAAACTGAAACGAAAAAATAATTAGTAAAAATTGTAAAATGAATTTTGCACCAATTTAAGAAAAACATGGGGAAATTGTGCACTACATTCAAGACATGATTCAAAGGAGATCGTGAAATGAAATATACAGTCTTATTTATTTAAAAACTTATATTTAAGGCAAAAAAAAAATCAATAGTAAGAAGGCTCACTCATCTTTAAACACATAAGTTTGGAAGAAGAAATGAGAGACTGCAATCTTAAAAAATATTAACATGCTAAATTATATAACTGAAATTTTTCATAGCAACACATTTATTATTTAAAAAAGTTCATCATATGACATAGTGGAATATTAGTGAAGAACCCATCATTAGATAAATGTATTACTTACACAGATTAAACTTCAAAATAAATTTTACACCTTGAGAATTCCCGAAAACAATATGAATTGAAATAATATTTTACCTGTTTGTTGACTTGCAACACCGACCTGCAAAAGAACTAATATTAATCAATCAATTATTTAAAATAAAGAGATTCGTTTACCACTTACCAGGAAAGTAGACGGTTTGTAGGAACTGGAACTTGATGTTTTCACAAAATTATATGAATATGTGATTAAATAAACAATATGTAACAATTCATATTATTTTTTGTTATTATGTGTAATAAATTATCAATAATTGTCAATTAATAGTTTGGCATGATTATAGGCAATGATTAATTTATTAGATAATTTCATGGAAAACTTAACAAATAAGTTTTAATACTTGAGCTAAATAAATGGATGTTAATTATGTAGTGATTACTATTTAAAAAAAATTATAACTTCTCATAAAATAAGATTTAATTTAAACATAACGAACAATCAATGATTTGAGATATCAGTGATATTCATTACAACCTGCTTTAGCTAAACATTGAATTCACATACAAAAGAAATGTATTATAAAAAATAGTGAACTAATTATAATAACAGAAAATAGATTCTTTAATACTCAATTCATTGATGGAATTACAATAATCTTTAAAATTTTAAATTAAATTGATAACAATTATTGATGAATTTTGCCTTTCAAAAAAAATTATTGATGAATTTTTGTGTATGGATATCTTAAAGAATAGTTAATTTTATGTTTAGAATAATTTAAATAAAATTGATATATAATCAATTTACATAAAATATATTGCATCATAATCAATATCATCAAAATATTGAAAAAAATTCATAGACCAATGTCAAAAACATATCAAACTATCATAAGATTGATATGTATGATTTTAAAATAAATATAATATAATAAAAAAAAATTATAAGTCATTTCAACGACTATTTTTTTTATAAAATGAATATCTAATAGTTTAATTTTATTATACTTTAACTAAATCTAGCTAATATGTATATAGATATTATTAATAGACGTATTAATAGTATAAATAAATTGCCAAAACATAGAAATTTTAAATACTACTATACATCAATGATTAGTAATTTACTGATTACTTAAACAAATTATGAAATAATAAATGACATATGTTAAATTATATAACCTTTTAATCGAATATTTTAATTACACCTCAAAAAACATAATAAATTATTTAAACTCTACAAAATAAAAATTAAGATTCACATTTAAACACGTTGATCAAAACCTTATATATAAAATAATTCTAAAAAAAATCTTATATATAAAAAATATACACACTCTAAATATGACTTATAAAGCCAATAGGCAGAATATAATGCATAACTTAAGACTATGCTAAACGTATAGATATATAATGATATATTATTTATTCATTATACTTAATCATAGTAAAAGACAACACTAAATCAAAATTAACCGTTTTTAAAATTAAGAATAATATAATTTTTAAAAGAATAAAACAATTCAAGCTAAACTATGATAATTCTAACATTGTTTAATCACCTAAATAATATTATAAGTTTGAGAAATATATAAAATCTTAAAAAAATATTTGCTTAAATATTATAAAATTTATCATATATACAAACAAAGTGAGTTGTTTGATTGAAGGATATATATATAGAAGAATCCTTTTGATTAAAGGTATAAAAAAAAGGTATGTTCCTTTTTTAGTTAAATTATATATAGAGGTTCATTCCTTATAATTGTATAATATATACAAATGAGACTTTTTTTTATTAATTAAATTTATATATACAATTAAGAATGTGCACATATTTATAAATACAAATTTGACATTATATTGAAACCAATTTTTATAAGTAATATTACTATATTCATGGCGCAAGTAATTATTATCCCCTTGCAAAATCAATTATAATTCGAAGTCACCAAATTAGTGCTAGACTGGAAACGTCAATTAAGTGAATAAATCAGTGCACCATTATAAACGTCATTGTTCATATCAAGGTTATTTCGCCGAAAATAGTAGATAGAACTCTGGAATATCATATCCGACAAAACTGAAAATAATTGACTATTTCTTGAACAAAGGCGACATCGAATAGAACTCTAGTGAATGAAAGACTAAATGTTGATGCTACCAGAAAATCAAAAGATCGAATGCAAAACTTAAAACCTATACAAACAGAAAATCAAGAAATTCAAAACATTACAAAGATAATCACCAAAAAAATGTATCTGTTGTCCTTATCTTCCATGAATTGTAGATTCTTCGTTTCGTCGAGGAGATTTCTAAAACACTGTGTCATTAGTATCTCATAAATAATTAACTTGAAAATAGGTACACGCTCGGTTAAAATCTTATTAGTATCATATAAAATTGACAAAATTCCTAACATTACCTCTAATTCACTAAGAATTGTTCTAAAAAAGAGTAAAACAATCTAATTCTTAATAGACAAAAAATATAATGAAAATGAAAATACTACTAATGAGGTTTGAAAAAATGGAGTGTAAAACTCCTCTTTAAATAGTTGAGAGAACCAAACATTTGCTTCAGAATAAGCTAATAATTAAGATGATATTAATTTCATTAACTTTTTAGTCTAAACTACTATGAATAAGTTGTGCAACAAATGTACGGTTGAGATCGATTAGTGAAAATCTAACGGCTCAGGAAAAAAAGCGGGAAAATAAATATGAAAATATGTAGGTGTATTATATAGTTATAGATTTTCACATATCATATAGGAGGATTTCTTCCAGCGGTTGAGATATCATAGTGTTTCTTAAAATCATTTGTGGTAATCTTTTTTCCATCATGCTTTCTGATGTTCCATTTTCAGTACATGATTAAACTCATACTGAGATTGAACTACTGAAGCATGACGCACTTACCGTATATAAGTAAATTAATGAAGTGCTGAACAATAGTTTTTTTTTTAAAAGAAAATTAATATTTATATTATTTGTAAAGAAAAATTGGAATTTTAAGTGTCGTGAAAGTTGTATATGCAGGGACGGATACAATTGGGCAAAAATTTAAGTCCTATGTACGTATATGTGTAATACATATATTTTATTGCACTCTCACTTGTTCAAAGTATAAATCTTGAATCCACCATTGCATATATGTATAGTAAAAACTCCATACATTGTTCAAAGTATAAATCTTGAATCCACTATTGTGTATATGTATTGTAAAAACTCCATACAGTTATACTATCGTAATCGAAAAAAAGTATTTACTCTCTTTGTTTTTAGAAAGTTTGCCCCAATTTTTGAGCACACATATTATGAAAAATGTGTAATAAGTAGAATGTTGAGGGATAATGTAGTAAATTTTTATGTATAAAATAAATGAATAATTGAATTGAGTGTATATTTGAGCCCCAAAAGTAATAATATTTGATACAAATATTAATATTGTGGGGGTAAAGTTTAGTAATGAGTTTCCTTTTTTGAGTGTACAAAGTTTTGTGAGACATCCCAAAATGGAAAGTGGGCAAACTTCTCAAGGACGGAGTACTATAAAGAGATATACCTAAATAAAGTTTTACATGAAAAAATAATATTCAATATAATACATGTTATGTTATATATGTATGTAAATTTATTAATAAATTCATGTAACTAATTAATATGATTTTGACTAAACTAAATAAAAAACTTTGATAGTATATATATAAAATAGATGTATGCACTAACCATGTATTTAGGAAGTTGACGGTTGTAGTGACAAGTTATAAAATCAAAATGTTGTCACAATCAACTATAGATAAATATATTAGGTCGTTTGAAATTTATTGTAATAATATTTCTTTTAATGAATAATATTATTTATTTTTATATGAAGATATAAATTTTTAAGACAGAATCGAAAAAATATATAACTTATTACAATATAAAATTAATTTCTAAATATAATTGATCCCGTCGGAATCTTTTATTACTATACAGAGTTTACTCATATATAAAATATCCATATAAGAGGTTTTTATTGTATATGATCTTTTCGCCCCACCTCTCTCCACTTTCCCACCATAGTAGTGTGTATTTATTAATTTTAGGGTGACGAATAATTTGAGCCCATACGCGGCTAGAAGTAATGGCCCAATTAGTGCCATAACAAACATCGCTCCAAGCCCAACAAGTTGGGATTAACATTGGTTACGCCAGATCCAGCCCAACTAACACAAATAGTTACAATTTAACACAGATCAATACCCACTCATTTTAGGCAAAGTATAATGTCAACAAGTTTCATGGTGAAACTGGTTAAGGAGTGTGACTTATTATTAAAAGAATGTGATTTTTTACTGTAAAAGGGTGTGACATTTTACTATAAAGAGTATTACTCATAAAAGTGAAGGGTGTGACTTATATTACAGCAAAGAGTGTCGTAGTCATAACTGAAAGGTGTAACTTATATTACTAAAGGGTGTGACTTATATTATTAAAGAGTATGTCTGTAAAAAAAAAGCAGTTTCACGGTAAACAAATTTCACAGCATACCAACTCCTCATTTTAAAGTATTAAATAATTATGTCCAAATCATGTTTCATTTTATCGTGGAACGTCTTATACAAATGTAACTCATTATTTATTCTTATAGCAAATAATCAAGTAATGTTAAAAGTAAACCCCTCCTTAAGTTTGTATATTTAAGATGAGTACTAGCTGTATTTAATTAATGTTAAAAAAATTGATTTTAATGCAACGAAATTGACGCAGTGTATATCCTAGGGGAGACCCCCCTCAACTTTTCAATTGTTATATTGAATGTATTTAATGTAAATATATGAAATTCTTCACATAAGCTGTAATACTGATTTGAATTTTTCAGCACAATGGATCTTACTTAAATTGGTAAGTAAACTCAAATTATTAAAGTGGGGTTCTATTTCACACAAGATATCTTCTGGATTTTGTCTTATTATTTATCAAAACCAATTAGCAAGTGTAGTTTATCTTTATAATAATGAATCTAAAAATTGAGCATACTTTATAGTGTGGGTTTATACTGTGCTACAATTAATTACATGGCTAGGAGTTGGAATTGCCCTTTGGTCCCCAAAATGTTTGGTTTCTTAGTTTTGATTGCATGAATGGTCCAGTTCCTTTGAAAAAATTAATGTGCCCCCTTTTCTCTGTCACTTAACAATTTGCAACTATTTCCATACTATTTTTTAGGAAAACTATAATATTGTAAATAATTAGTTTTAAAAAAAATCTCTGTACTTTTAATTTGATATTAAAATAGGGACTTAAACTTTATATACTTGAAACACAGTAATCCATGTTGGATTTAGAGATACACAAATGGTAAAACTTGTTAATACTATAAAATTAATATCATTACACTTATAAATTGATACAGTTACTTTTATAAATTGGTGTAATGATATTAATTATTAAGTGTTATGGTATATTAATTTATAAATATAATGATATAAATTTCATACTATAAACAAGTTTAACCGGACACCCACTCTGAGTTCTTTGTGGAACTTGTGTTTACTATTAAATTAATATTATTAAATTTATAAACTGATACCACTACTCTTCTAAATTAATATCTATAGCATTTAATGGGGAATACTTTTTCTTTTTCTTTTTCAGGTTAGTAACTTAGGAGGTGTTGTGTTTTAAGGGAAATAATTTTATGGGCTCTGAAATGTAGGATAATATGTTTTAAAATTTATAAATATAGGACAATATATTTTAGAATTTGTTAATATATGACAATATGTTTTAAAATCTTGTAAATATGGGACAATCGAACTCGAACAAGCCTAAATCTCACATAACATTTCAGCCCGATTTAAACTTATTCGGGCTCAATTGTCCTACATTTATAAAATTTAAAATATATTGTTCTATATTTACATATTTTAAAACATGATGTACTATATTCCTAAATTTATTAAATTATTGTCCAAAAAAAAATATGTTTCCTGCATTTATGTATAATACCAGTTTATATAACAATACCAGTTAATAAATATTATTACATTAATTTATAAATGTATTAATATAAATTGCACACTACAAACAAGTTTCATTGGAGATATAATCTAATTAATTTAGATGAGAATAATTGGGCTTCTTTTCTAGGAGATGAAACTTGGACCTTGAACCTCCCCTCTTCATACGTTGAATATGATATAAGGATATTATGGTAATTAAGCTTGTCTATATATAGATTGAAAAATCGAGACTGAGATGTGATTTAACGGCACCCAAATTTAGCCTGTCTATATTTAGCATAATTTAATAGAAACACTCAAAATCTGTTTTAAAGAAAATAAATCAATATAATGTATATAAAATTTTACCTATTTTAAATCCCAAAAAGAAAAGAAAATAGTTTTGGAATGAGATTTGCAAATTGAATGGTCCCATAATAGGGGTTCATCCCAAATGAAACAGTGACGTAATAAATACTTCCTCCATCCCACAAGAATTTGCACATTTTTCATATTAATTTATTTCAAAAAATTTTGTACACATTAAAAATAAAAAGTCCTTCATAAATTACACTCTCACATTATCCACAAATTTACATAAAATATTATTATTTTTTGGTCCATATATACATACAATATAATTCATTTACTTAATTTAAATATAAAGATTTATAAAATTTCCCCTCAAATTCCTACTTAGTTACTTCATTTTCTTATTTTGTGTGCCCAATTTAGTGTGTAAATTTATCTGGGACGGGGAGTAATAAAACAAGACCACAAACAAAGAGGTAGATAGAGGTGAAAGAAAGTGCAAAATTGCAGCCAAAATCAGAGGGTCAAAAATAAAAGAGGCCCCCAAATGCAAATGCCAAACTTCTGACACTACTTTGAAAGTGAAAGCTCCCACTGCTCTGATTCATTTTTACATTAAAATTTCATTTCTTATTCCTTCAAAATCTTTGGTGTCATGTCACATGTGTGTGTTCTTGTTCCATAACAGAAACATTTAATATTATCTTCTCTAATTGCAATTTGCAAAAATTGGGAGAATAAAGCCTAAAGGGATGGGTTTTCATCTGCAAGAATCTTTCTTTCTGTTTTTTGCTTTTCTTAAAGCTTAAAGATTGAGAGAGAAAAACTGTGGATCAAACTGTCGGTTTATCAAGTGAGAATGGCAGTTAAAGTGTCGTTTTAAAAAAAACCATGTTCCTCTTGTCTGCATTGCATGGTGATACCTTTTCCCTTTCTTAATAAATCTAGCCAATTTGTAACTGACTTTACTCTAGAACCCTCCAATAGTTTAATATTTTTTCCATTTTTGCAGGTGGAAGCAAAATGGGGAGTAGCATTTAGATAATGAAGGCCCTTTTTGAATTTTTATGGTTGCTTAATTTGAAGGTTAGTTGTTGAAGTTCAGTAGTACCTGATTTCACATTTTTTATTTATCTAATTTTAATTTGATATTTATTTATAAAGTTGGTTGCTTCATTTGAGGGAAATACTGTGCATTCTGAAATGTGGGATTTGGTTTTCCTCTATGCTTTTTATTCAGATTTCAGATAAGGTTCTTGGAAATCAGAAACTTGTTTCTTTTGCTAAGGTATGCTAATTTCTTCCATAGATTGTAGTGGTTATGTTAATAAATGAGAAGAATATATACAATTAAAGATTGCATAACTCACAAGATACATCAATTAAATTGCATAATTCAGGAAATTGTCATTGTCTAAAACCTAAAAGGGAAACTAAGTAGCTATGCTGTCAAATTCTATCTCTATTATTCATCTTATCCCTGAAAAGTTTTCATTATTCTGTTATTTTCAATTAATTTTGTTTGATATTGAGAGCCAGAGTATTTCAACATTAATGATTTCTCCAAATTATGATTCATTTCTGTGGCTTTTAGATCAACATTTATCCTCCTTATTATCTAAGTGCTTTTTTTGAACAGGTTCTGTACCTATTTGTGTAGAGCTGATGGCAATCCATTTATGCAAAACCGTGTTTGCGTTTTTGTTCGTCGTCTTAATTCCCGTCTCCTGCAAACAGCAGCTACAATCATATCAAGTAGACACACTTGTGAGAATTAAACTCCTTCTAAACTCTCCACCTTTATTGCGTAGCTGGAATTACTCCACCGATTTTTGCAATATAGAGCCTTCTAGAACCCTCACTGTCGTTTGCTACGAACAAACCATAACTCAGCTCCACATTGTGGGAGAAACGGGGGCTCAAAGATTACCCACAAATTTCTCGATTGATTCCTTTTTTACTACACTAGCTAAGCTACCTAGTTTGAAAGTCCTCACTTTGGTTTCTCTCGGTTTATGGGGTCCACTTTCGAGCAAATTTACACACTTATCATCTCTAGAAATAGTAAACCTGACTTCAAATTTCTTCGAAGGCCACATCCCCCCGCTTATATCGTCGTTTCAAAGCCTTCAAACTCTAATACTCGATAGCAATAACTTCACTGGTAAACTTCCGGATGTGCTAGGCTCTCTTTCATCTTTGGCTGTTTTGAATGTAAAGAACAATTTGTTATACGGGCCTTTGCCACATTCGTTGGGAAACTTGGAAAACCTCAGAGTTCTTATCCTTTCAAATAACAAATTCTCCAATAATGTTCCTGATCTTAGCAGTTTGACTAATCTTCAAGTGCTCGACTTATCAAACAACGTTCTTGGGCCTCGTTTTCCAGTTCTTGGTGACAAGATTTCGAGCATTATCCTTAGGAACAATAGGTTCACCTTTGGGATACCAGGAAAAGTTGAGTCCTATTATTATCAGCTGAAAGTATTAGACATTTCTTCCAACAGATTCGTGGGCCCATTTCCAGTATCTCTGTTATCTCGTCCGCTGATTACTTATCTTGATATTGCCGACAACAAATTCACCGGGATGTTTTTGGAGAATCTGCCTTGTGGGGATGATCTTTATCTTGTGAACTTTACTGCCAATCTGTTGACTGGAAAGCTGCCTTCATGCTTGCTGTCTGACTCCAGGAAACGGGTAGTTTTGTACGGTGGGAATTGTTTGGGTAATGGAGATGCAAATCAACGGCCCGTTTACTTGTGTAAGAATGAAGCTCTTGCTGTTGGGATAATACCTCGTTCTCATAAGCGAAAACTAGCATCCAGAGTTATTCTTGGTTTAAGCATATGTGGGGGAGTTATCGGGGCGATCGTTTTAGCGTGTATTACGTTGTTGGTTGTCCGGAACTTTCTTGCCGAAAGAGCAGCACAAAAACCTCAACCTAGATTCTCTGAAGAAAATTCATCAATGGGCTACACCTCTAAGTTTCTCAAGGATGCAAGTAAGTTTTCCTTTTCTTTCTAAACACGTGGGTGCTTCACTTGCACCGTGCAATTGGTGCACAACAAGTGTTGTGGTCAATGAAAACAATTAATACCTTTTAGTAGAGAAACTAATACTATTTAAAAATGCACTTGAGTTGCACGGTCCAACTGGTGCATAGAATTTTATGGCAAAGGCGACAATATCTTTACTTGATTATAGGGATTCTTTTTTGTTTCGTGAAAGAAATTTGATTTGATTGCTGGAAATAGGGTATATAACTCAAGCAATGAAGATAGGAGCACTTGGACTTCCACCGTATAGGTCGTTTTCACTTGAAGAGCTTGAGGCGGCAACAAATAATTTCGACTCATCAACTTTAATGGGAGAAGGTTCTCATGGTCAGGTATTTAATACCAACAAAAATCATTTCATTAGTATGAAATGACTTGATTAATCAATGTAGTACATGATACAATTATTTGTCGAATCGGTCTTATGTAAAACAGTTTTATCGTACAACTGATTCACACTATTACCTTATAGTATAACAACTAATACTTTTGAATGAAACAACTAATACTGCTTAAAAATACATATAAAATGCAAACAGTTGCACAATGAAAAACTGGTTTACTTGACTTTGCCTACTCTTCTAAATTGGGAAACTCAGATGTACAGAGGTCGATTGAGAGACGGGTCCTTCGTTGCAATTAGATGCCTTAAATTGAAAAGAAATCACAGCACCCAATACTTTATGCCTCACATTGAAATGATATCGAAACTCAGACATAACCATTTGGTCAGTGCTCTTGGACACTGCTTCGAGTATCACTTGGATGATGATTCGAGTGTAAGCAGACTTCTTCTCGTTTTTGAGTACGTCCCCAACGGGACTCTCAGAAGCTGGATATCTGGTAAATCAAATACCTGATTTCATTTATTCATTCATTCATTCATTCAGTACAGCTCTGAATTAAGTATATATTTGGCAGAGAGTCATAGACGAAAACTTACATGGGCCCAGCGTGTAGCAGCTGTTACTGGGGTAGCAAAGGGAATCCAGTTTCTTCATACGGGAATCGTGCCTCCTCTTCTTTCCAGTAACGTCAAAACAACAAATGTGCTGTTGGATCAGAACTTTGTCGCCAAAATTAGCAGCTACAACCTGCCTTTGCTATCGGACGATATTGGAAAAGTATTGAAAACTTAAATAACTTAAGGTTGTGTTTCTGTTACTCAAACTAACTGTAGAATCTGTTCGTCCTTACAGGATCGCCTAAAGAACTTTTTCCGGGGACCAAAGGAGTTCAAGAGTGCAAGGTTGGTAATTTTGTTCGTTTATTTTTGTCCAGGATACAAAAAACTAAAATAAAATGATGCACATATCAGGGCAAAGCAGCATCAAGATAAGTTGGATATTTACGACTTGGGCGTTATTTTATTAGAAGCCATCTCGGGGAAGCCCGTAAATTCCACAAATGAAGTGGAGGTGGTAAAAGACGAGGTAGTCAGTGATTCGCTTTCTGCATTTAAGTTCGTGTTTTTTGATCCCTAACTGGAGATCACCACAGCATGCAACTACAGTTCAATGAAATCAACTAATACCTTTAAGTAAAACAACTAATACCTTTAAGTGAAACAACTAATACCTTTGATAAACCTTTTTTTTTTTTGTGATGGTATGCAGTTCCATGCCATGATAACATGTGATGAGGCATCAAGAAAGAGTTTAGTCGATAGGGCTGTGAGAAACACATGCTCGGGTGAATCGGTGAAAACGATGATGGAGATATGCTGCAGATGCTTGCTCAAAGATCCAGCTGACAGACCTTCCATTGAAGATGTGCTTTGGAATTTTCAGTTTGCTGCTCAGGTTCACGATTCCTCTCAAAGCAGCGACGCCTCTCCCATCTCTCCTCTCCAATCTTCCCGTGTTAAGCGCCCCATCAACCAATAGACGATAAGAAAACATTGTCGTATATCTCATCTCACCGAGTGGCGAAAGAGACCTAAATGATGGTCTTTTAGTGGATGTAGCAACTCCTCTCTTTTTCGATTGTATAGAGGTTTCTTTATAGTCGTCGTTTTTAAGATTGTTTCATACGAATTAGCTATAAAGATACGTAAAAGATGGTCATATTACCCTTCCCTGAAAAATAGAGTAAATTGCTTAATTATCGACATGGTTGGAGGAAGAGTAATGGGTAAGGGAATGACCAGTAATGGAAGCCATTCCTCGCAATTTTGGGGGTATTAAAATTCTTCAAAAGTGAGGAATTAAATCACCAAACAAATTTCATTCCGTTCTTCATACCCCTAAACCAAGCACCCCTTGAATTAGAATGTCATCATTGAGTGTATTTGTTTTGAAATTTCCCCGACTATATGAAGGATGTCGCCTCCCCATGTCCTGTTCGGGATTTGATATAAGGTTTCTTCAATAATAATATACTAAGGCCCGTTTGGTTCGCGGGATTGATCGGGATAAACCATGATTATGATTTTAATCCCAAATAATCTACCGTTTGATTTGCGGGATGAGGGCCCATGATATACTTCAGGCCCGGGTAAAAAATGTACAAAATCCCTCCATTGAAGGATATGTCAATCTCATGTGAAAGGTGGGATAGAGCATATCCCAAATGCAATATTACAAATTATACTTCTATTGTTTGAATAGATTCACTAGAATGAAGTGTGGTGGTTTCAATTCAATATAAGAGTGTTTATGACATTTAAATAGATATCTCATCTAATCTCTCAATCTAAACGCATCCCACTCAATCCTATCACACCTAATCAATTCAGTCCCGTGAACCAAACACACCCTAATAGTATTATAATACCACATCATCATTCGTACACGGACATAAATTTTCTTCAAATGTTATAATATCAAATCACCTACTTTTACACACTTATTTTGACATAAAATTACGTCGAACCCCCCTCAAAACCTAAAAACAAACATATACTATCCACCCTCCACCACAATCCAAGAACAGAAGATAGCCAATAGGTTCATGTAAATTCAGAAGGCAAGAAACCAGCACAAGAAGTAGCACCACATGAACAAGGCCGACCGCCGGGGTTGAGCCTACCGTCGCCATAGCTAAACGTAAGCTCATCGTTTTCTCGAATGTCTCTGGATGCAAAGAAGCAAACGCGGGGCAGCAAAGCCCCGGAGCTTCTCACGATCACTGTATCTAGATTTCCACCATCGCACGAGTGGTTGATGAATCGTGCAACGTTGCCAACTCTGGTGGCGTCGATGTTGATCCTCATGCACGTGTTTCCGGAGGGAAGGTGCTCCTTTACTACCAAAAGAGCCGCCATTGATGACAGTTCGTCGTACCTTTGTTGTCTTTCTCTGCATTCTTTTGTTGATAAAACCTCACCTTGATTAAATTGAAAATGAATTATACTCGAATCCAAACTAAAGTTGTTAAGATATACAAGATTTTGTTTGTCAATTCATTTTCGAAATTACCAGGGCTGTGTTTTCTAGCGATTTGTGAAATTAGTACAGAATCATAGAAAAGCCAAATAAAATGGAATTCAGAAGGGTCTCTTCTTTTCAAGAGCAACACTGGTGCGCAACAACAAATATTGTTCAATAGAAACAACTAATAATGTTCAATGAGACAATGACAAAAGAAATAATGTTCACTGAAAACAGCTAATAAAGTTCAATAAAGTTCAATGACAACAATTGATATAGTTCAGTGATAACAATTAATATTGTTCAAGTAAAAACAACTAATACTGTTCAAAAAATCACTTGCACCAATTGCACATGTACAAGAATCTGCCTCTTTCTAATGTTCCAACTTAAAATTTTCTTTCCAATCAATGGATAACACAATCTAAACTGCATCAACTTCAGAAATCAAATTAAATTAAAAAAAAACTGAAAACAATTGATAAATTCCCCCAAATTTACCTGCATATTCGCAGACAAATCGACCCGCAGGAATAAACTCAGCAGCAAACAACCCCCAACCTTTCCTCTCATCTCTCACTACCTTCAAATCGACGGTCACCCCACCCTGAGTCACTCTATTCCCGCAATCGGGCCGGGCGCAAACCGGCCCGCATTCCAAGCACGTGCAGCAACCATCGGCGCAGTTACCCGCGCACGCGCAACCCGCAGCGCCATCGACCCAGAACAGAAACGGGTCGGACCGGCGGCGCAATCGGGCATCATTATCGGAGCCCCACGGCTGGCGCAAATCGGGTCGGGCGGCCCGGAGAGTCTGCGTGGGGGTGTAGAGGAAGAAAGAGTAGGGCGGGGAATTTGAATCGGTTGTGAGAAATGGGATCGGAATGTTCTCGAAGCCTCTGGTAACGTCGGAGGCCCTGCGGCGAGTTACGGCGGTGGAGATTTGGGATAGGGCTTTGCAGGTGGAGGAAATGGCGGCGAGTTCGGTGGGGGTGAGGTACGGCAGGACTACGGCCCACCATTCCGAGTCGTTGGAGTGGCCATTGCTGGTTTTTCTCATGCTACTTTCTTCCTCCATTGCAAAATTTAAATTTCTAGCGTGAGATTGAAAATTAAAGCAAGGTGATGGGTTGGGCCGCAACTCAAATTGAAATTGAAAGCCGATTAATGGGCTGGGCTTCAGCCCAAGTTCACAACCTCACCCTCTCAAATTAACGCTGTTTAATGATTACATTATGATGACAACATTGAAAGAGTGTGTCTTTTGTGGATCCAGATGGACCGTGCATTCATAGTGTATTTTAGAATCATACAACTTATTATATTAAAAAATGCAATTTGTTTACACTGACCGTACAATTATTTTTTCATATTAATAATTGCATGATTCAGTGTAAATAAGTTGTATCTTTCAGTATAACAAGTTGCATGTTTTTAAAATGTACTATGAATTCACGGTGCACCTGAATGCATACAAAACTTAACCATAATGACATTAACGTTTAAAACTAATTACTTTTTAATGAATAAAAGTAAATAAAATTGGATTGATAGACTCTCCCCCTCTCTAAGCATGAGAATAATATAACTATTTTTTTTCCCACAAAAGAAATTGTTGGATATAAATATCATAACTGGTTCCTGCCATCAAGTTGTAAGATTGTTCCATCTTGTCCCCAGCATCAACAGTATGCATAATATTCGATTATTCTTTGACATTGTTGAAATTGACTTAGAAATTTTGTATATTTTATAAATTGGTAGAGAACCACATTAAACAGAGGTTTTTTTCTTTGTTAACAACATATCTTGTTCATTGTCCAATTTTCAAGATAATAAATTAAGTACAAGTAATTTAAGATGATAAGGAAACATTTCAGAATTCCAAACTTTTTCATTTCGTTAGAATATTGGGGTCTCTGTTTAAGACGTGTGGTGAAAATGAGGTAGATGTATAATGAGTTGAGCTAGCTCGTGGGCCACTCGTGCTCGATTCAGAGCACCATCTCAAATTGAAATTGTTGTAGGCTGGGATAGTTAAGTGCATATTGGTTGCATATACATCTTCTTTCTCCTTTACGAATAACTTTTACCAATAGAAGCATCTCATTAAGTAATAAAAAAGTTGGGTATAAACTTGTGTGAAATGATTCAGAAACTAACACAAATCAACAATTGCTCCTTTTTTTAAGTGTTAAAACGTCACTCTCAAATTACGCTCCGTCTCACGGACCCTTCTAAAGTATTAAAAATCATTCTCAAATTATATTGGGCTTCACACAAGACCTACCCTCAAAATTGATAAGGGTTTTATAAGTGATTAAAAAAAAAAACTACCATCAGGGAATTACAGCTTCAAGTAGAACCTATAAAGAATTCGATGAGGGTGCACAAATAGTTTCAATGGCCTTCTAAAACGAGCAGTTACATATACGATAAGACGCACAGTTTGATTATGGAGGGTGAGAGGATTTCAGCACATTTTGAGTTCTAATAAACAGAACATGATACTTTGCACCAAGAATCTATACTCCAAAGACCCAATTCTACCACCATCAGCAATTTTAAGGAAATTACACATTAGGTCCTTGGCTTTTGTTAGAATAATAAGTATAGATGGATCTTTAAATGACTTTTTATTAGAATATTATATATATATATATATATATATATATATATATATATATTTCTTGACCTAATTCAATACATAGAAAATTCTCCCACACTATGTCTTTTGATTATAACATGATATGGTATCAAGAGCATGGTTCCAGAATTTGAAATTAGGGCTAGTTAATTTATGAAATTAGGGTTTGAAGAAAACTAGGGTTTGTGCAAGGATTTGGGGTTTCACGTTTTTTACCCTACGGTCGACACCGCCAAAGACAGGAGGTTCCGTCGTCCGTGACCCTTCACGGAAATTTCGTTCTTTGGAGGTCAGAAGGTGTGAGACTCACGCCACGGCGAGAGTTTTTTTCTCGCCGCCATTTGCGACGGCTCGTGGAAGCGTCGTCTGGTCTTTAAATTTTCTCCGTGACTTTTGTTGAGCTTCGCCTCGCCGAGCTCTTTTTCAATACTGTACTTTTTGGGTCAACATCCAAGAGTGGTGTGTGATTTCATTTTTGGGTCAGATTTTGTGAAATTTTGGATTTGATTTGTTGCGTTTACGAATTGTTTTTTTGGTTGGTTTGTAGTTTTGAAGATAAAATGTCTTCGTGGAGTGTATTTATTTGTCATGGGATTGGACATATCAAAGGAGATTGTCCAAAATTGCGCAATAAATTTGACCACTTTAATGGTTCTCATCACTATTTCTACTAGTGAGTATGTAAGGTTCTTTGCCAATTTAAAGAAGTGAATCACCAAAAGCAAGTTTGTTACCATCGCTCTTTAGTCGTAATTCTAATGCATGTCTTGTTTCTCATCATCCAAATGGGTCATTGATTCCGGTGCCACAGATTATATGACGTAATCCAAACTTGTTCTCTACCTTTTACCCACATAAAACCGCATTTCGTTACATTTTTTTGCCAATTGTTCACAATCTCGTTTATCGATCGAACCGCTAACCCGACATCATCCCTATCCTTGTCATCTCCTTCTAGTCTCCCGAACTCTCGTTTAATTTGGTTTACGTGAGTAAACTTACTTGTAATCTTAATTGTTGTGTCTCATTCTATCCTCGATCATTGCTTGCTTCTTGATCTCTTCTGACGAAGAAGATTATTGGTAAGGGACATGAATCTGGCGGCCTCTACATCCTTGAGACACATCGACTAATTCAAGAAGATGTGCAGAACCGGCAATCACTCCCATGGATGCACATCGCGGTTGGGTCATCCTCCTTCTTCCTTTGTTGAAGAAACCGTGTCCCGCATTTTCTCGGTTGTCATCTCTAGATTGTGAATCTTGTCATTTTGCTAAGCATCATCGTATTAGTTTGAGTCCTCGAGTCAATAACCGAGCAAGTGCTCCTTTTTGGAGTTAGTCCATTCGATGTTTGGGGTCCATGTCCGATTCATCGAAACACGGATATCGTTATTTTGTCACCTTTGTTGATGATCATTCTCGTATGACATGGTTATATTTGATGAAAAATCGTTCCGAAGTTATTTACTCATTTTTCTCGCCTTTTGTCTTTGAGATTAAGACTCAATTTGGTGTGTGTCTGTGAAAACTCTGTTGATAATGCTAAGGAGTATCTCTCAAAACATTTCATTGTTATATCCTTGATAATGGCATTCTCCACCAAACACCGCAGTGTTGATACACCGCCTCAAAATGGTGTGGCCGAGAAAAAAGAATAGACATCTTCTTAAAAACAATTTAGAGCCTTGTTATTTTCCATGCAAGTACCTAAAACATTTTTTTTTGATGTTGTTTCTATTGCTTGTTTTCTTATAAATCGCATGCCTTCTACTTCTTGGTGGTAAAAACTCCTTTTCATGTTCTATTTCCATCTAAGTCCTTGTTTCCTATCGAGCCTAGAATATTTGGTTGTACTTGTTTTGTTAGGGATGTTAGCCCTCGTGTCACAAAAATTAGATCCAAAATCTTTGAAGTCGTTTTCTTGGGTTATTCTAGGGTGCAAAAAGGGTTATCGGTGTTTTCATCTAGTCTCAACAAGTATCTTGATCTCACGATGTTGCTTTTCTCGAAAGCATACACCATTCTCTCATTCCACTCCTCCTCCCAATCGGTGAGGATACTGACTTTTTGATATATACAGCCCTCTTCCGGATACCTCCGTCGACTCCACTCCTACCACCTATCATACAAACGTATTCTCGCCGCCCTCCACCTCTTGTTCCTTTCTTCTCGAATTGGTTCCCGATATGCCAAATTTTCATGTCCCCGATGAGCCAATATCTTCGCCAATGATCCTCCTCCAAGTGATGATCTTCCCATTGCTTCTTGAAAAGGTAAACGTTCTTGCACTTATCCCATTTCCTCTTTTGTTTCATATGATCACTTATCCCCTTCCTCTCGAGCTTTTGTTTCTTCTCTCGAAACTGTTCCTAAAACCGTTCAAGAAGCTTTGGCCCATCCCGGTTGGCGTAATGCCATGATTGAGGAAATGAATGTGTTAGATACTACTGGCACTTGGGTTTTGGTGGATCTTCCTGCAGGTAAACGACCTATTGGCTGCAAATGGGTGTTTCTTTATTAAAGTTAATCCCGATGGTTACGTGGGTTTTGGTTGAAAGCTTCGCCTTGTTGCCAAAGGCTATGCTCGGAACTTATGATGTTGACTATTCTCGACACCTTTTTCTCCTCATTTGCCAAACTTACCTCGCCGGTTAGGCTCTTGATTTCGATGGCCGCTACTCATCATTGGCCTTTACACCAGTTGGACATCAAGAATGCCTTTCTCCATGGTGATCTCGTTGATACTATTTATATGGAGCAACCACCTGGTTTTGTTGCTCAGGGGGAGACTCATAAGGTATGTTATCTTCGTGTTTTGTATGGTTTGGTTTGAAGAGTCCTCGTGCATGGTTTAGTACTTTTTACTCGTCTTTGTTGAGAAGTTTGGCATGAAGCCAAAGCAAATCGATGATTCTATTTTTCATATGCGTTACGGGGGTGGTATTATCTTGATGGTTGTGTATGTGGATGATATTGTGATCATTTGGAGAGATGTTAAAGGAATTGCATTTGAAAGCTTTCCTTCCTACTCGGGTTTACTACCAAGGATTTGGGGACACTTAAGTATTTTCTTGGTGTTGAAGTGAGTAGGAGTAAGAAGGAATTTTCCCGTCTCAAAAGAAAGTATGTGCTCGATTTGCTTTTCTCAAACAGAAAAAGCGAGCTAAACCAAGTAGCTCTCCAATGGTTCCCAATTTGCACTTACAAAAGAGGGTGTGTTATTTGATGATCCCTAAGATCTGTAAGGTTGGTTGGAAAGTTGAATTATCTTAGGGTGACACGTCCCGGATATTGCTTACCCCGTAAGTGTAGTGAGTCAATATATGTCATCACCAACCTGTTGATCACTGGAAGGCGGTAGAGCAAATCTTGTGTTATTTGAAAGGAGTCCCTGGACGTGGAATTGTGTATAGTGACCATGGTCACGAAAAGGTTGAATGTTTTTCTGATGTTGATTGGGCAGGGTCAAAGGAAGATCGAATGTCTACTTCAGGATATTGTGTTTTCTTTGGCGGAAATTTGATTTTGTGGCAAAGTAAGAACAAAAAGTAGTCTCATGTTCGAGTGAAGAGTCTGAATATAGAGCTATGGCCAAAGCTGTGTGCGAGATAGTATGGGTATATGAGTTTCTAAATGAAGTGGGTTTAGAGATCTCAATACCAGCCAAACTGTGGTGTGATAATCAAGTTGCGCTTCACATTGCCTCTAATCCGGTCTTCCACGAAACCACCAAACACATTGAGATTGACCGTCACTTTGTTCGTGAGAAGATTCAACGTGGCCTAATTTCTTCGACAAAGTTATATGAGGATCAAGATCAATTAGGAGATATATTCACTAAGGCTCTTAATGGGGTTAGAGTTGACTATCTTTGTAACAAGCTAGGCATGATTAACATCTATGCTCCAGCTTGAGGGGGAGTGTTAGAATAATAAGTATAGATGGGCCTTTAGTGGGCCTTTATTAGAATAATCTATTCACTTGTATATATATGTGTACTCTTGACCTAATTCAATACATAGAAAATTCTCCCACACTATGTCTTTTGATTATAGCATGACAGCTTTTAACATTTACATTGTCAAACTCAAACTCCTCGTTGCGTAATGAATAACGAAACAAATAAAATTCCGGAGCAATGTCCTTATGGTAGTCATAAATAGATCACAGTTAACTTGAAAACATATGCACATATACACTAGCAAATGTAATTACCTTCGAGCATTAATTTGGTTCAACTTCACAATAACATGGAATTCAGAGAGAGAGAGTGAGAGACATGAACCAACTACATCTAATTAGGCTGATAGAACGAAAACTAAACTGATACAAAATTGTGACAGTATCACGAGGTAATTTTTGCCTACTTAAATAATAGGTTGCAATTAGATTGGAGGATTTTGGATAAATTTGAAATCCGCACCTTTTGTTTGGATTGATATGAATTTGAATCCATGGCTTTCATTTTAGACTAAATTTTGATGGTTTTACGTGGCCATTCTTTCAAAATTTTCATGTTTCAAAGCTCTCAATCTAATGCAACCTCAAGTTAGTGACTATTGAGATATAAATATGTTGCATGTGTAACATGAAAACTCAAAGCTTTCCTCATAGTGGTTCCTTTTTCAACTCCAAAAACAAGAGTGCAATAGTGATCCTCAGTGTCTAAGCTTTGGTGAAGCTTTAATCAACACCAACGGTTTTTAAAAATCATATTCATGAAAGAAATAGAGACTCAAAATACACTGATCCATAACAAAAAAGAAACCAATTTCACCACACCTAAAAGCCTCACAAAAGGTCATCTGATAATATATCCAAAAAAGATCAATAAAACAATAACATACGAAAATCAAGGCCAAGATCTTGAACAAGCAAGATTATATTCAATCATCACTCAAGCAATCTCAAACTTGCCATTTGCACGAAGTTTTGCAATGGCAATCCCAAAATATTCAGCAATGTAGTCACTATCAGTTCATTAGGTTGTTTCCTCTATTGCATCTTAGATATCAACAACCCCAAGTAAATGGTTAATCTAAGCCCCATTAATTCAAAAAACCAATAACATGAGCAAACCAATTTAGCCAATGAAATTCATAGGTCATTTTCCCACCTAATTGATAATACTATATAGCTCAGAACACGATTCACATCAAACAAAACGGTTCCCAAAAGTGCTAAATTTCTCAATCCCGGTGCAATTTTACAACAAAAACTAAATTCAACGAAGATAGGCAGGGATCTTAATGCGAATAAACAGCATACTCATAACATAAGAAATAACAACGAACGCAACCCCAGCGGAAGCATACGATACCTTAACACTCCTCGCCCGGTTCTTATCCAGCGCCAGATCCAGCAGCACGATCCCGGTCCCACCGAGCACGAACATAAAGCCCGACGAAAGCCCTTCGATGATGTACTGCCCGTTGACCCGGCCCGTCAGGAAGACGACGGGTTTGACCGCCCCGGTGAAGCGGTCCTGCGTGGATCCGATGCCCGGGGGCTCGACGATGACGTCGTAGACGATTCCGGAGACGACCATGAAGTAGGTGAGGAGGACGAGGGAGTAGACGGTCATGGAGGAGGGGAGCGTGACGGACGGCAGCTTCAGGCGGAGGCGCGGCGGCCGGAGGAAGGAGAACGGTAGGATACGGATCAGGTGGTAGATCGGGTCGATTGAGCCCGATTGTGAGTCGGATTCGGAGGTTGGTGTTGACATTGTTGCGTGGGAGAAGGGATCGATAGATCTCTGGGGTTTCGACTTCACTCCCCCTGCACAGTCTGCGCTCCTATTTTGCCTCTATTTTCTATCCCATTTTTTCTTTTTCTTTTTTTTTCTAGGGGGAAATTAGATAATATTATTATTTTTAATTTATTAAAACTTTATGAGTAAGTTTCTAAAATGAAATTTACATCATTACACACTTATAAATTAAAATGCTATTGGTATTATCTTATAAGATTAGTAGTCGTAACTTTTTACAAATTTTATCATATTAGTTTTCTATTATAAACAACTTTAATAGAACAATTTGTGAAATTTTTTATAGAATGATTTAGTTAGAACGAGGTAAACCGAAAATCGAGCAGAATTTACCATTAAACCATGGCCTTTGCCCCAATTATGACACTAATTTTTTTTTTTTAAAGTAAGGGCGAATCTTTATTTTCTTGAGTACACGAAGTACTCACCAAACAACAGTACATCCCACCATAATTTTATCAAAATAAATTACAATTTTGAAGGAAAAACTAAAAAGGATTGTCATCTCAATCATGGAAAGAAGCACAAAAAAGAAATGGGGAAAAAGTTTTAAGGTACAAAAAAATAGGAAGCAGTGACTTTAAGGTACAAATGCAACTTTTTTGTGACTCTCGGGTACAAAGTGTAATTTTTTTTTTTCAAACAAAGTACAATTTTTTTTGTATCTTAGAGTCACTAAAAATTACATTTGTACCTTAGAGTCACTGCTTCCTATTTCTTGTACCTTAGAGACATTTTCCTCAAAAGAAATAAGGCAATGAGCCTTCAACCACTTCTAAGAACAAAATTTGATGCAGTCGACAATCTTATCCAAAGGGAACATAATTAAAGATAAAATTGTTTCTAGTCTTCCAAACTTTCCAAATATCACTCTGCCATATCAACCCAAGAATCTTCATAACTGTTGAATTATTACCAAAAGTGGTAAACCCCAAATAATGCTCATGCAAGATTGACAGACAAATTATCCAAGCAATGGGTGCAGAAGTCGATCGATCTCTTATCACCTAGCGCTTAGGCCACATAAGCAGGGACTAGTCAGGATTAGGCGGTCCGACATTTTATAAAACAAAAATCATTTTATTTTTAAATTACAAACTAAATTAACATAAATACAGGTAAATAGTCCAACTTCAACAAGATAGTTAATTAACTATCAATTTTTTCCAACTCAAAAGTTAGAATACTGGATTGCTCATCAAGACTGTGTTGCGTAATGTTTCATTTAATTTTTTATTATTATTATTGAATGTTGGTTTTTAAATAAAAAAAAAAAAATTGATTTGTTTTTTGAAAATCCGCCTAGCCGGCCGCCTAGCAGTAGAAATACTTTTTCACACTGATTTTACTAAAATCGGGTCGGCTGGCGGCTGCTTAGTGCATAGGCAACTATTTTTACATCCATGCCAAGAAGATATGATTGACCAAATGAGCAGGATACCTGGACATGTTGGCCATCTCCAACTTGAATACCTCGTTTAGACACTACATTTTGTTTCATCCTTCACACACTTATCTCATGTGATGATTTAAACGATCTAGCTTTAAATATCATTCGGTTCGAGTTTAGCTCCTTTGTTTTTCTATAGGCCAATTGAATACGCAAACTATACAATTCAGTCTATATAGAAGCAAAAAACATGGACTTTAATTTCCTCCTAATTATTGGAAAAATTCAAAAGATTGCAATATACATGATTTATTTTTGGAGTAGGTCTAGTGTGAAAATTTTCATATATAAAAATCTATAAAATTGCGCTAAATCAACCATCTACACCCTAAACACTAAATAATGAACCATAAATTATGACCTATTCGGGTCGGGTGAACCATGAACCACTCAATTTTATCTTACCTTCACCAATTACAGAATTTAGTTGTAAATTAAAATTTTTTCATGTATAAAAATTTTCATATTAGACTTTATCTTATTTTTGTCATTAACTACATTTCGAGGATCGACTTTTGACTTCTATAGGGTGGATACAAATTTTCAAATTATTGCATTAAATGGACGAGCAAATTTATGGGCAAAAATACACTCTGCAAATTTGACAAACACACCCCTTGTTTTGCCACAAATTTGTCCCATATCATTTTTTGCAACAATCTAAAACTTTGGTACCTGCCCTATAAAAGTTGAATATTCAATTCTCAAAATGCAATTTGTAACACAAAATAAATCCTATTTTTGTAATTTATTCTAATTAAAATGAGGTAAACTATAAAAATAATAGAGCGGAATGACCATTAAACTATGATCTTTGCCCCAATATGGCTTAATGGCACTGCACCCTTAAAAAAAATCATTTTCTTTAATATTCTCTAATATTTGTAGGATTATTATATTAGTTAGTTAATTATATATACAAGCAATAATTAGATGAATTTTTATATATTTAACCGTTCATAGAATATGTTCTTTTTTAAAAATTCTTAATTCAATTTTACTTTTTTATTGAAATATATTACAACAATGTATAATTCATATTTTGTGTATGTATAATATATATATTAATTTTTTAATTATTTATAATATAATACTAAATTATTAATATTGACTTTTTTTTTCAGGGTGCAGAAATCAGGCTAGGCCACCTAGGCGCTAGGAGGCCGCCCCGATTTCATCCAAATCGGCCCAAAAAATTGCCGGGAGGGTTAGGCGCCGCTTAGGCGGCCAAGTCGGCTCAACTAATCGAATTTTTCGCGTCGCTCGCACCTTGCTTGTCGCCCTCCCTAGCCACCCACCTGCCTCCGCTGCTCCAAGGACAAGGTATGGGCTTGATTTGGGCGAACTGATTTTTGGGTGAAATAGTTTACTGGTGTCTGCGGAGTGCTAACTGATTTTTGGGTGAATGTACTGCGATTCTGCGAACCAGACACATCTTTTCACATTCCCTTCTTTTTCTGCAACATTTAACCGTCTAATTTATTATAGGCTCGAGCCCATGATTTTATGGGCTATGGATGACTTATATTATGGGCCTCGTAGATTAACTAACTAACCAAATTTAAATTAGTGGTAATTTATTAAAAAAAAAGTTACCACTGCCTAGGTGGTCAGAAAATGTCCGCCTATCGATTTCCGACTTCTACACCTTTTCTTTTTTTAAAATCCGTGTGACACGCGGGCACTATACTAATTTATCTATATTTTGTAGGTAATTTGAAAAATGAAAATGCCTACATGATTAGAAAAATATATAATCAAGTTGTAAGCAATCCTTACCATTCAATGGACATAATTATTTTTATTAAAATTTTTCATAATCAAATCTTTATTTCATTGTATTGCGTATACATATTATTTTATGAAATCAAAATTAGGGATCATGGGTTCCCCGTGTGTTTTTGGAGAAAAAATTCCATTTTTTCGATTGAGTTAGGGTAAAGTAAATTCTCAATTTAAACACACATTTAGCTTCATAATGTTGTGACGAATTGAACACTTCTTCCACATAGCGCCACATATTAGAAAAATCAAACAAAATTAATTACCAGATACATAGGGAACTTATGGTAGACAATAAAACGACGAAAATATTGAATTATTATTTTCAACGTAAAAAAAAGAAAAAAAAAAACTTACTCGGAATAAAATCAAAAGGACAAAAAAAAAAAAGTATAATCCATAAAATCCATCAACTACTCTCATCTCACATAACCTGATGCTTATTGAGGATCATCAAGAGAAACGAAATGTAGGGTGATATAATACATGAACACATGTATGCACATGCACATGCACATACACATACATATCTACTATTTTACAAAATGTAGTAAAAAAAAACCCCAAAAAAAAGAAATAAAAGTGTTCATCATCTTGATGCAAATTAAACTGAATTCATCTGGAAAAGTATGACTTTGGAGAGAAGAGACGTTTAGGTGAAAACATGCCCATGTATCTTGGAGAAGCCATGCCATCAATGGACCTATAGCTAGGTATGATGTACCCTTCTTTATTCTCACCAACATTTACATTACTTGCACCACTAAAGGTCCCACATTTTGCCAACTTTCCAAACCAAGAGTTCTTCTTATTGGATGGTTTGTGGACCCCATTGATCTTGTCACATAGGTATTGCTTCACCACGTGGATCCCTTGCTCCATGAACTCGACAGGTGGCGAGACGAGCGGGTTCCCTTCGACACAGAGCTTTTGGAGCCTCTTGAGGCACCCGATTGACTCGGGTAGGACCGTGATCTTGTTGTAGCTCACGTCGAGCTCGACTAGGGAGATGAGAAGGCCTATGGAGTAGGGTAGGGTTGCTAGGTATTGGAAGTTTTGGCTAATGTTGAGGACTTCGAGGTTGATTAGGTTTTCGAGGTCGTGGGGGAGGGATCGAAGACAGTTGAGACGGGCGTCCAGGATTCGAAGGTTGGTGAGATGGGAGGTGGAGTGTGGGAGGAATGCGAGTTTGTTCGAGTTTACGGAGAGCTTTTTTAGGTTCAGTAGCTCGAAGCCGATTGTATCGGGCAACTGGTGCAGTTTGTTGAAGTTTGCACTCAATTCTTGGAGGGACCTGCAAACGTCAAGACAAAAATATCGTATCATAAAAATCTGTAAAAGTATAGTAAACTTACGCTGAATTTTGTTCGTAATATGAAAGTTATATCATTATACTTATCACCTGATACCATTACACTTAAAACAATAAAACTAAGATCATAGCATTAAATGATATGAGTATTAGTTTATAAGAGCAGCGATATCAATTACAGAGGAGAATTTGTGGTGGCAAAAATATTGTTTCATTTGATGATTTTTTATTTATTATTATTATAAAGTTGAAAATTTGTGAGATAGATTATGTAAGTCAAGGATAATTGATTGGGCAAGTTGGGTGGCTAATAAATTATACTATTAGTTAACTAGATGCTTCAATTACATGATATAAGACTGCAGTTATTAAAATTGAAAAGTTGACTTTATAATATTAGTGATAACCAATTGCATGCATCAAAGATAAGAAGACAAGAAAGCTTTGTGATAAGTTTGTGTAGGAGAATTAAATACTACGAAGCTACACAGCTGTGCATAGATAACAACAAAGACCTGATATATATTAATTCCTGGACAAGGAACAAGTTGATGTTTAAGATATGTCCTGGAAATTAAATAATATATATTCTTGTTTTAAAGTGAGAGAGTTGACACTATTTTTTAATTTTATTTTTTGGAGTTTCACTGTAGAAACAATAAAATTGTGCGTAAAATAATACTTTTGATTCTTGTTCAATACAAGTTCAAATGAACAAATAATAGTAAAATTACGAATTAAAAAAATCGACCTGTCACAGAAACTTGTACTAGACTTTTATATATTTTCGAAATGATACGTTTTACTTAAAAAGTAGAGTAAACACCCATTTGTAACATGTACTATTATGTAGTCCATTTTTTTCAATTTGTAATCTATGTAATTAATTTTACTATACGAAATTGATTAATTGCAACTTAAACTCTATTTATATGGTATTTTCCGGCCAATTTTGTGACGTGTGTGGCCGGAACAAAATAATTAGGCTGCAATATATTGGTCAATTTTGTATTATACAAATTGCAAGTTGACAAATGGGCTATAATATAAGAGTGAATTTCATATGTATGCAGTACACATAGTGCATTTTAAAATCGTGTAATTTGTTATACTGAAAAATGAAGCTTGTTAATACTGAATCGTGCAAATTTTTTTTCATATTAATAGTTGCACAGTGTAGTGTAAATAAGTTGCACTTTTCAGTATAATAAGTTGTACGATTTTAAAATGCACTATGAGTGCACGGTGCACCTAAATACATATAACACTTAGCCAACTTGCCATGATACTAACCCTAAAAAGTATCACTTTTTGCGAACGCATTCAATGAAACGGTATCATTCAAGACTTTGAGTTGGTTGAAATATAAATTAACAAAGTTGATAAGGAATTAACCTGCAATTTCCAATAGTCCTGGGAAGTATTTGAATGAGATTTCCAGAGACATTCAAAACCTTGAGTTTTGACAAACATCCAATTGAATTTGGGAGGCATTTTAGCTGGTTCGAGTGCACGTCCAATACTATCAAGTTTAACAGCCTTGCTGTCAATGATTCTGGAATTATCTGTCAAAAAAAAAACAATTAATTTAAAATTCTACTAATTACGACGTGACAACTACTTTCTCTCACAATTCAATTTTTGTACGAATTGAGTGCCAAGTACAAACTATAATTGAACAAATCTATGTCTTTTTCATTAACATATTTTTTTTCATGTAGCAAGCACTATTGCAGAAATATCAGCATACGAAATATATTAAAAATTTGAGTATTTTCATAATATCCTAAGTCTCGATTTGTTTAAAAAAAAAAAAATAAGTTACGTTGAATAAACTATCTACTAGAATTTAGTAACTCGTAGAAAGCAGAAAATGTTAATATCAATTTGTAATTTGTATCATATTATTTTTTTAAAAAATATTAGGCTGTAACTTGTGTTATACGAAATTGGTTGATTGCAATAAAAACTCTACTCTCTCCATTTTGTAATAAGTAACTTAATTTCTTTTCTCTTTTTTTTTGAAATTAAAAAGGATACGTATCGATAAATTTGTCCTTGTTTAATGAATATTTTTTTTAATAATTTTTGTTTACTATAAAAAATTTCTCTTTCACAAATCTCCATAATTAAAATTTTCAAATTAAAAATTTGGAGTATTTTTTAAAATTAAAACAACCGTAAATTTATAAGAAATTATGTAAAAAAGATTAAAAGATAATTTAATATTTGGACAAATAAAAAAAAATTAAAAAGACACTTATTATAAAATGGATGGGTCATTTTTTTGGTATCTTTTTTCGACCGCACCACAAAAAATTGGCCTAAAAATATCATAAGAACACAGTTGAATTTCGTAAAGCATAAGTTCCGATCATAATAAAAGAAAAGGTATAATATTAACAAGAAGGAATAGAATAAAATAAAAAACAGGAAGGAATTAATAAATGAGAATGACAAGATTGACCCTCCATTTAAACCGCATATAAATTCACACAGACTGTTCCACCAATGCATTAATTCGGTCAAGAGTCGCCGCTCTCGGAGCCAATCGAAAAAAAAGACGCTACAAATTTCCCGTTAAATTAATTTGTCTTTTTATCAACAAATGATTAGAGAAAAAATACATAAAAAAAATAAGCATATTATTTTATTTTATGAAAAATAAAACATACAATCAGAAATTAAAAGATAGGTACCTGTAGATTGTTATTGGAGAGGTCTAATTTGCAGATTGTGGCTAAATTGAGATGAGAATTAGGGAGTTTATCCAATAACATCCCACTAAGATCCACTATTTCCAGCTTATTTCTATCTTCAACATGATCTTCCTGATTTACCCTCGTTGATCTACGATCTGAATGCTTTTTGTGCCTCGTATTATTAATCCTCACTTGCTGCTGCTGCTCTTCGTACATCATTTTCACACACAAAATTAAGTAACTAAAACTGCACAAAAAAACCTCATATATTATAGAGAGAGAGAGAAAGAAGAAGAAATTGAGAATTGAGAGAGAGAGAGGGGATATATAAAGGAAGAAGAAATTGGGAAATTGAAGAAGAGAGAGAGAGAATAATAATTAATAAATGTGGAAAAATAAAAACGATGAGGAAATACGGATGAGAAAGTACAAAATCCGTATGATGCGTAGTGACGTTACATACTATCTACAAAAGTCAACCCCTTATTACGTTACTTGTGCTTTTTAGTTATTACCGCCCTCATTTTTCTCTTTCCCCTTCATTCTTTTTTCATTTTATAAAATATTAATATAGACTTATATACATATGGAAATTCCTACGTAGTGTTGTCATTCACAATAAATTCCGGAGAAAAATGCTAAAATAAAGTCATACAAATGATGTATTTTGTTTTTTCCTTTAAAAAAAAATGACGTATTTTGTTTTTTACAATATTATTTACTTTTAATAAAATAATACCACTCTTTTTCGCTCACTCACTAACTTAAACACCTGAAAATGACACGCAAAAAATAAGTAAAAAAGTGGGTTTTAGTGGAATAAAATAAGGGTGTTGTGAGTGTATTAATATTATGTGTGTTTCCATTTTGAGAATGTTCAAGTAATATTAGAACGTCCAAATAAGACAAGTGTTCAAGTAATGTTCGGACGGATGGAGTATTACTTATTTTTACTATTAATACAAGAAAATAGAGAAATTCCAATATGTCTACAGATTTTTCAACGAAAATAGTTTCGTCCTTGACTAGTAAGAATTGTCTAAGATTTTATTACAAAATTTTCTAATCATATTAGGTCTTTTCATTCATAGGTAAATTTGCATACGAAAATGTTTTATAAGTAAATTTGTTCGTAAGTCAATTCTAAACTATAAATATAATTATCTACGATAATGTAAATTGTCTTGAGAATTATTTGTATAGATAATTTGTTTACCTACTGAAATTGAAAATGTGTAGACACTTTGTTTATAGATAATTTGTATGTCCATTAAAATTCTAAAAATTCGTAGACAAGTCGTAAGCAATCATTACTATTTAAGGACCAAATTACTTTTGTTGAAATCTGTAGACTATAGTCATTTGAAAATTTTTGTAGACAATTTTTTTTTTAATGTGCAGAACAATAAGAGCTTGTTTCCAGTGATAGTATCTCTTATTTTCGTGATAAACAATATTAATTATTGTTGATGTTGCACGGATGTTGTTCTAGATGTTGGACAACATTCTGCACAACATTATAAATTTGTTCTTTCTTCTAACACTGACTCCGCTTTATTAGATATATTTTTTCTATGTTTCCTACATTGCAGGTTGAAGACAATTTCGAATATTGTCAAGTGGTTGCACTGAAATGGAGTAAGAATAGAAAGATCATGGAGATAGTGGAGGAGAATTAAAGGCTGTCCACATCTAGTGGATAGGACAATGCAGTTGGTCTTCAAGTCTATAAATAGACTGCATTGGTCGACATTCAAGTTGGAGTTAAAGTGAAATCCCATTTGCTCTACTCTAAATTTAAAAGAGTAGCATCCGAGACACAACCGTGAGTGGAGTGTGAGGGTCGATGCTATGTCTATTTGTACTGGTCGAGTGTATTCCAACATTTCCCATCAGTATTGATTTTGTCTTATTAGATTAAGTTTTAGGTTGAATAAGATCACTAGTTACTTGATTGACTATATTGATTTTTGGTGTGTAGTTTTTCACTAAACCTTTTAGGATCTTGTAAAAGGTTCGTGTGTATCTCACTACTTGTTATAGTGATGTTTTTAATCATGACTTTCGTATAGTCTGATTATAGACTATACACAATTTTGGAAATCCTTTGCACTGTGTTTTTATACTTCTGTTGTCATATGTTGTTTTACATGTTACACAATATTTTCAACAACACTCTGAAAATACACGCACACACTTTTAATTATTTTTATTGAATAATGTTATGCAATTGGAGCATGCAAGAATATATGTGTTAGTGTGTAAGTGCACGAGGCAAGTCATTAAAAGAGAAATACTAATTAAATATTAAATTTAAATATATTTTTAGATATTTTTACAAATGGAAAATATTTTATTGTACGTGAATTTAAGTCAAAATTAGCCAATAAATTATTTGAATAAATAAAATTGCTATGCTTATCAATTTTGTCTTGGGAAATAGTTCGTTAATAATTTAAAAATCGTAGTATTTTAGATTCAAATAGAATTTTGGATAAAGTTTTGCACATAAGCCAAGTCTATCATACAATGAATTTATTGTTTTACATATAATATTATTGAAATTATCAAGTTTGAAATCATGATAATTTTTATAAGTTTTTTAGGAAAATAATTATTAAGAATGATAGTTACTATTTATGAAAGATATAATAAGAGTCAATTGACCGGATAGACTTTTGATTTTTTAAGAATATTACATTAAACATGTTTCCAATAATTGTACATTTTTATTTTATTGTAGTGAACCAATATAACATTATTAAAGATCATACACAAAAGATATATTTTTAAAAGACAAAAACTCATATGAGACGGTCTCATGTATGAGACGGGGTACAATCTAGCATAAATTACACCTATCACTCTCAAAGTATTAAAATGTTAATCCTCAATTTATGCTATGTCTCACCGTGAGACGATCTCATGCAAGTGTGCCTCTTTTTTAAATCTTGCACAATATCAGTAGTGAACCAAAATGGGCATTCAAAAATGTTCATGTGGCAAATAAATGCACCGTTTGAAGAATCAGGAAAAGAATATCCTGGGGAAGATTCTATCAATAAATGTTCGGGTCACTCAAATCTTGTACTCAAAATATGAGGTATTACTAAATTTATGTCTTCCATCATTTTCTTGATAAATTAAAATATACTATAATTAATTTAAAAAATTTAAATATCTTAAATAATTATTCAGAATATGATTTTTATATATTTTTAGATGTATGTGTTGATTTTGAGAAATTTAAATTATTTTTTAATCATTTAAAATAATTTATAGATTTTTAAAATAAAAAGTTTCAATCTTTGTAAAATAGTTTTCTAATTTAATCAATATATTTAATTTATTTGTTGATTTTGATGATGTGGTAATTTTGTAGTTTTTCTCAAAATTTGAGGAAATAATTATTTCAATTTTTGAGACGAAACTCCAATGATTATATATTAATAGCACATAACCCGCATACTACGCGGATTTAAAATAATTTTTTTGTTAATTTTAAATAAAATATTTAATTAATTTAATTACAATTATAATTTTTATATTCTAATATTTTAATATTATTTGTACGTATTCTCATTCCTTTCTTATTTTAAATTACTTTTTCCCATTAAAATTAGATGTCATATTTATTTCAGTCTTATATATTATTTATAATACATGTCGTTTTGACATTTTCACCCATCATTATCTCATACATACCCTTAATAATTACTTTTCAAGATTATTAAAAAAAATTTTTTTTTATAAATATGTTGTGTGAATAATTTTTTTTCAGCCAATAGTATTCATATTATAAATATTTAACTATAAAAATTAAGGTTAATGTTGACATAAGAAAATTTAAATGATTATGAAAATTAATTATTATAGGTATATATGATATAATGAAGGGAGAAAATATCAAAACGATATTTATTATATTAATATTTTAAAAGACTAAAAATATATTAAGAAGAAGTCTAGGTCTTGTATGCACCCGGGTGCACCGTGCACTCATAGTGTATTTTAGAAACATGCAACTTGTTATGTTGAAAAATGTGACTTATTTACACATAAAAGTGCAATTGTTAATATGGGAACATAGTTGCATGCTTCTGTTTGGAATAGTTGCACGTTTATGTTTTGTATTGTTGTGCGCTTCTGAAATGCACTATGAGTGCACGGTGCACCCGGGTGCACATGAGACCCACTCTAAAAGAATGGGAGGGAATAATTTTGGAATAAGAAATGAATAAAAATATGCACATATAATATTAGAAAAAAAATTACATGTATAATTGAATTAATCAAACAAATTAAATATTAAAAGTGTTTAATTTAAAATTAATGATATAAAAACTATTTTCAATTTCGTGTAGACATAATACGTCGGGTTACATGCTAGTGATGTTTAAAAAGAATAAGAAGGAGTATAAATTTATAAATTATGAAGTGTGCATTTACTACTCCCTCCGTCTCAATTTTAATTGGACATATTTCATTTCGGTCAGTACCAATCTTAATTGAATATTTCTTTAAATGGAAATATCCACTTTAACTCATACCCTTGAAACACACACTTATTTACAACATGTCACTTACTCATACCCTTAACTTTTTATCACCTTTAATAAATATTATTCTACTCTTCAGTAAAGTTGAATTTTCAATACTATTACGACCCTCAACACTTTATCACCTAAAATATTAATAATTTTTTTTTTCTTAAACTCCGAGCACACATTGTATGTTCAATTAAGATTGAGACGGAGAGAGTATAAATTAATGTATATGTTTTGAAGATACAATATTTTAAATATAACAACTACATAAATAAGGGATGATTCATAATTAATAGATAAGAGATACATAGAAGGTAAATATCAAAATTAAATAAATGAATGGCTGGAATTTAAAAATTAAAAAACTAATAATAATACTATAAATAACTTCTCACAAAAATTCAGATATTTAAAATAAAATCAATATGTTATTCTAAAATATACAACTTGTTTACGCTGAATCATGTAATTATTAATATAGAAAAATAGTTGCACGATTTAGTGGAAATAAGTTATAGTATAACAAATTAAATGATTCTAAAATGTATTATGAGTGCACGATAAACCTGGATGCATACAAGACTTAGCCCTGGTGCTGGTGGTTATAATTTTTTGAAAAATATAAGAAATTTTTGGCAATTAGATTGAACATATTTTTTAAGAACATAAGCTCATTTAATTGGTTCTTATAGCAAATTTAAACATGTTTGACCAATTTATTGATATTAGTTTATCTAGTAATTTTTGGGGTCCATATAAATATATAATCACCCTCTTTGTAAAATTATGGGAACTAGCAACAGAAGATGTAAAACAAAATATTAAAAGTAAGATAAAAAATTGTATGAAACGGTCTCTTACATAAAATGAGATACATTCTAGCATAAATTAACATTCATCTTTCCTAAATGCTATAGCGTGATGTTAAAATTATAATCCGTCTCATATAATATACTTTTAAAATTATTTTTTATAATGAGATAGTTATTGAGTGCCTATCATTTCACGTGCACTTGAACTCATGAATAAGAGTTTTTGTCTTATAATTGAGTTAATTAGTTTTACTAGTCATCTAAGACGTTCTCGTTATGTAAGAATAGTTTCTTTACTATTACATGAATCAAGAAAAATACATACATCTTTATCTATGAACTTTAAGATCTACACTTTAAATTATATAAGATCCAAGATTAAGATCGCAAGATTTATAGTGCATTTTAAAAATATGTAACTTGTTATATTAAAAGATGTAATTTATTTACACTGAACCGTGTAACTATTAATATGGAAAATTAGTTACACGGTTCACTATAACAAGTTGCATATTTCAATATAACAAATTATACATTTTTAAAAAACATCATAAATGCACGGTGCACCTGTATGCACATGAGACATACTCTAATATCTAAGGATGAAATCAGATAATTCTTGCCCACAAATATAAATTATGCCCTTCTTAATTCTTATTCAAAGTCTCAAATAAAGTTAAAAGAAATAGGAAGACTTAGTAAAATAATAAAATCGGTGCCCTATGTTATTTTAATTTCAAATAAATTAAGAAAATATTCCCATACATCTGCTAGTAGTAATATATAACTGGGAAAAGGAAGAGGACAAAAATTCGTACATCATATTTTTAGTTAATATAGAGTGGCAATCTAGACGACTAATTAAGGATAACTTAACATGAAGAAAATTTATAACAAATTTTATTTAGATTTTTTAACTAATAATGAAAAGGACATATGAGCAATGTTTAAAAAGTCAAGAATTGCAAACGATTTCTTTATGGCGACAAATTTTGATGGCTACTTTCTGAATTTATCCCCCTCGTGGATTTAGGATTATATATGTGTTGTACTTAGTCAATATCATAATTATGATCTTTTTAAAGAAAAAAAACATAATAACAACGAGCCAAAATCTTGCGTGCACAATTTAAGTGTATTTTTAAAGAGCACAATTTAATTTTTTAAAACGTTCCACTATTTTTCTACTGAGGAAGTTGAATATTTTAGAAAAATAAATTGTATATTTAAAAAATACATTTAAATTACACGATGCACTTAGTGCACATGAGGTCTACTTATGATAAAAAATATCCAAAACATCCTCCTTCCTTTTCCTAGAATTGTAAATGAGTCGAGATAATTGAGTTGTTGTTAAAGATTGTTTGAAAAGTTATCGCATTTTGATTTTTTTTAAGTTTAATCTCATTTGACAATTAATAGAGTCAAATTTGAACGAGTTTTAATCGTGCTAAGCATGGGTCGAATTCGAATATTTTGACATTTTTATACTTGCTTAATTTTTTTTTTTTATAACTCGATATTTGGTCCATGGACCGACTAATCTGGGGGATCAGAACCCACTGTTCATTAGCGGGGGCCCCACTTCAAGCCATAACTAAGCTCTGTATGGGCTAGCCTATCTCAAGAGTTGATCGCACCTTATGGGGTTCAAACCTGAGAACTAGAAAAAAAACATATTCCTAAGTCCCAAGTCTACAACCACTAAGCCAACCCATGGGGTTATACTTGCTTAATTTATTTATTGAAAATATTGAACTTGAGCCAAATTTTATATATGTAGGTTATTTGATATATATTCCTATCTAATTGAACTTGAACAAATGTTTACCTAACAATCTCGAATTAATGATTTGATTGGAGACACATTTATGTGAGATGATTTTACGGTGAGACGTAACACAATTTGTCAATGACGCTTTAACACTTTAAAATAAGATTAATATTAATTTATATTAATTTGTACACCGTCTTATATATATAAGACCGTTGATTCCAATTTTTGTATTTTAATTATATATACCCCAGAAAAAACGCTTATTAAGTTCACATTTGACTATTTCATTAGATGGCCCCACTTTTGGTATATACATGAGTTATTCATGTGTACTTTCTTTTGGAGGTGTAGATTGGATGATGTAGATATTGCATATTACTAGTTTGGATAGCACCTCAAGAAATGCTTACACATATTTTCAACATTTTTTATTTTCTATCAGTGGTGCTGAAATTGAGGAGTGTATTATTTATTTAAATTCTTATCAAGATTTTTATTAAATTCTATATTGAAAAATTAAATGTTGAAACAAATTGAACTCACAAGCATGCAATAAAAACAAAATGTTATCTATTTCTGAAAATTGTGCACCTAATCCGAGTCTTAAATTCTTTATTCTAGACGTGCTAGACACAATCATCCAGGTATAGCAATCTCAATTTAAGTTTCTTCTCCTAAAAATTGATTTTGATATATAAATATTATTATAATCATGCAATAAATTACACAATGTATTGAAAAACTATAAATAAAAAATCGTTGAAAATGGAGTAATAAAAATTATAGTAAAACAACAATTATATATATTCACCATATGATGTAATAAAATTTTCTTCAAAAGAGACAATTGCTTAAAATTTCAAGAGATGACCAAACTCAAAAGAGATGGTCAACTTTTACCATTTAATCAGAAAGAAAAATGTGCAAGACTTATTGAGTAAATGACACATAATTTAAATATGTCAGCACTATTTCACACGAGAATTTTTCAACTTGATGAAAATAATACCACAAATACCAGCTCCATATGATAATCATAGAAAAAGAGAGAACACAGTTTTAGATGAACCAAAATACAAGAAAAATAAAGCATCGAGCAAAAAGAAAAGTATCCAAAATTTGAACCCCTTCCCCTCAATATACCAAACAAGAAAATTTAGGAAAGGCTGATAAAATTAGATCAGCAACAAGGATATACTTACGTAAAACTGTTAAAATTTCATCGCTCTATATATAAACGCATTGCCTGCAAATGTTCGTATAATAGTACATGGTCCAGCGGAACTATTTACAGCCACAGCTAAAACTAGAAGATCTAGAGATGGTGTCTATTCACATTAAAGTACTTACTTCTATTTCTCTAATTGCAGAGAAGAAGAAAAAATGCATAATGCAGGCAAGGAGAACACGTTATCATGTTTCAGATGAAAAGGAAAAGGAAAAGAAATTATACCATCACAATTTTTCCCTTAGTTCTGCTATGGGTACGTAAAGAACAGAGAGATCAACTGACTTATTTGAGCTGGATTTACCGAATTTCGAGCCTGGTTGTTGAAGTAGAAGTTGCTGCAATTTCTCTACTCTGTTCTTGATTTCACAGAGACGTTCCATCTCGGTTTCTGCTTCAGTCAAACTACTTCTGCTTTTGGAATTCAATTTCTTCTTAGCTTCCTTTGCTTTCTCTCGTAGATGTTTCAGGCTCACATCATCACCGAGATCCGTTTTCATCTGATACAAAAGTGTGTATTGCAAAATTAAAAATAACTTAATAAGGATAGTAAATAAATTGTTTGCAAGTGTCTCAACATTTCATTAAAACAATGGTTTTCCTGAGTTAAAAGTTATTGTCTCATAACTTGTCGATTGTCCAATTTTGGTCCCAAAAATTGTATATATTTCAATTTAGTCCTGATATTCAAAATATTGTCCAATTTTGGCCCAAAACAGCAGGAAAATTGAAAATGTTGACGTTTTATGTCGTGAATGCCCAATTTTGGACGCATATACGTCCAATTTTGGCCCCAAATTAAATCCTCATGTAACATAAAATGACACCATTTTCAATATTACTGCAATTTCAGGGCCAAAATTGAAAAAAAATAATAACATTGGGACTAAATCGAAATAGTTATTATTTTGGGACCAGATTGTAAAGTAGATAAGTTATGGGATCAAAATAGTTTTTAACTCATGGTTTCCCATGGGAACAATGTGCATCAGGAATCATGAACATGTGGTTGAAAAGTTTTTGGAAGTTCACAACGAAAGAATTACTAACATATCACAGTCCAGATGTGGCAATATCATATTATACGCTGTTTGATTTTTACAAGTACAGTACATCTCAAAAATCAGAACATGCAGAATCAACTCCAATTCACCTTAAATATAAAATGAAGCTAAAAGCAAAGCATTGAACAAAATTCTCTCTCCCTGTCAATTTTCTTTCTGAAATATTCAAACTGAAAAGAATGAATTCTGTATCAGAGAAACAGACAAATAGCATTAACACCTTTGGTTGCATATAGTTGCAGTTCAGCACACATCAATGTTTCAAGTATGTATTTTAACCTTGATATAATTAACCCCATCAAATTAGTTTCAGCATATTCATAGTAGTTCAGCCTTCATCAAAACTTCCACGGGGGACTTTAGACAATTAATACCTGGTTAACGTCTGCTGTGTGTAATAAAGTTTTCCTCCGCTTTATTTTTAAAGAATGGGCCAGCAAATAGGAATTTCTTATCCGAGCAAAACTTTTGGGAATCTTAGAGTTTGGAGATGTTATATTGTTCCTTGATGCAATTTGATCTAGGCCACCCTTTTCACTCTGTGATGAGAATTCTTTTCGAATACCAGGACTAACTTCCTGAGATACTTGTCCTTTTTCTGCCTGTTTATATTTATCAATTTAATATTTATTACTTAATAAAATAAAAAAATAAAATGTGTGATGTTTTAACCAGGTACCTACTTGTTTTCTTGCCTTCAGTGCTAGGTAGCGTGCATTTTTGAACCACTTGTTTACCTACAAACGGAAAAGTAAATAAGTCATTATTCATGCATAGTTGACTATAAATGGTCTATTCTCTTCTTGTGTTTCTTTCTGTCTGATGAATCATAGTATGGTAATCAATGATTCAATATCATTCTCTCTAATTTAAAAGATTTTGGTAGGCATGCTATTGAAATGGCAATTTCACCCTTTCTTTGTTGACACTCTGATTATAGACATGTGTTGAATACTACTCCAATACCACTAAGATGGGCTTGGACAAATTTTCACACAGATTAAGACGACATCTTAATGTTATTGGAATTATAAGTTTTTCCTACATTCCTCCTATTTTACCCTTATACAAGATGAAAAAATATATAAAAATGTTCATCGAAATTTTGTTAAATAGGGATATTTTGGTCAATTGAAGAATATTGAATGCTTTCAGTAAATAAACAGGCCTATAATCTGCGATACACGAAAGTAGAAAGGAAACTTATCTTAGCAGTACGGAGGGTGTATAATTTTAATATTTGCAGGCTGTTTTATTATTCTTAAAACAAACATTGAATAATCATATTTCATGTTTCACTAAACTTATCAAGCTATCATTGAGCTTCAAAATATACTAGATAATTCATTGGAAAAATCATAAAGTTGGTGAACTGAAAAGATTTCCGGAAGTAAAACTTTTTATTTATAAAAACTTGGTTCAAACTTTGATCATCTCCTCTCACATATTTCATATCTGTTTCTTTCCAAATTCAAGTATATACCACATTACCTTATCAAAGTCAAGACCTAGCTGCTTTGACAGGCTCACTCTTAAAGCTCTTTCTGGAAGTTCATTTTCAGCAAAAACAAGTCGAAGCTCCTGGAACGGAAAATAGAGAACCAATAATGAGCATGCCCGATCAGTACAAAAAAAAAAAAAAATGATACTCTATGATACCTCAACTGCATTATGTGGAAGCCTGAAAATCGGTCTTTTCATCTTCTTGATCAGTTGTTTCTCTTTCGATTCTGATACCATTACTTCAGGATTTTTCTCATCAGTTTCACCTAGAGTCATCAAAGTGCTAGCAGCATCAGTCTCCTTTACTTTTCTCTTCCTTTTTGTTGGACCCCAGTCTTCATCATCACTAATTTGTTCATTTTCGGTAGCATTCTTTCCAAACATTTCCTAGGGACAACACAACATAATCATACATCTGCTAATATACTTCGTCCACATTTCTCAGTGATTGATGTGAATTAAATGATCAAATATCAGGATTTTGATGCTCTTTTCACTCATCCAGGTACTTTGTGATCGGACTAGAAACATATAAACTCATATGGAACAAAAATATTATCACCAAAATGAACCAAAGAAACGACAATTCCATCTTTGACTTTGTATGATAGTATCATTCAATTTTTTTAGAAAAATGCCCCCTACCCCTCCAAAGATGAGAATCAAAAGAACCCTCTGCCTAAAAGATCGGAAACTTCTAAAAGATGGGCAAGCACCAGTTTCACCGTGCAGCTGGTGCACTTTGTTCAATGAAAACAAGAAACATTGTTCAATGAAAACAACTAACACTGTTCAGTGAAAACAACAAATACTGTTCAATGAAAACAACTAACACTGTTCAGTGAAAACAACTAATACCATTTAAAATACACTTGAGTTGCACGGTGCAACTGGTGCATAGAAGTATTTGCCCTAACAGTTTATGTATGCTATATAGATATCAGTTGACTTAGTAAGCACAAATAAATTTTTCCTCTCCAAAAAATGTAGTTGTGTCAAATGATGCTTTAGTTACTCACATCATATAGCTTGATATAGTCGACAGTGGCACGCTTTCTGGGACAGTATACAACTTCATCATTGTTGATCTCATCCGAATCTACTCCAATTAACTCCATAGTTTTATCAAAAGATCCGTTGCTCAACTCAAGTGACCCGAGAAAACTGGAACTATTATCAGAACCATCAGACTCGGACCCACTGCAACTGTGTTCGATTCTATCAGGATCGTAGTCATCATCTTTAGAATCATCAGATGGCCATTCCTCTTCCTGGCATAACATTGAATTTCCACCATCAGGTAATGAAGCTTCTTCCTTGAAAACATCCTGTTACAATTCAACTTGCCATCATATTAAATCATGGATGGAATTATATCAAAATATATCTGCAGGTTAATGAATAACCTACCTGCCAATTGCTATCCAAAGGGAAATGGGTCCCAAGATGAGCATTTGTTGCTTCCAAAATTTCTATCTTTTTTCTACAGAATTTGCAAAACCACCCTTCATCATCCGGAGGAACTGAGAAAACCATTCCGTTACATGTAGTTCACAAAGAATAAAAACTTGACATAGGCTACACTACATGCTAGCTCTGAAAAATTATTAAGAAAACAAAAAAAACCCAAAACCCATTGATAGGATCTATAGGAAGCAAAAAACTGCAAGAAAGCTCACTATTTTCGGTTGGCATTGGAGGATCAAGACACTTTTGGTGAAAACAACGGTTGCATGACCCATCACAAAGTATAATGTCATTATCTGGAAGAGCTTCACGTAACTTGCATTTGGCACATATTATCTGAACATTATTAAATAACAAAAAAATGAATTTCTTGCTTTGGAGAAAGTTAGTGCAATGGTATTAATCTTACCCATGGGCCATGACACAAAAAATGAATCTAATAATTGAGTAACACTTGGGTGCACCAGTTGCACCGTGCAACTGGTGCACAACTAATACTGTTCAATGGAAGCAGCTAATACTGTTCAGGGAAAACAACTAATACCTTTTAGTGAAACAGCTAACACCATTTAAAATTGCACTAGAGTTGCACGGTGCAACTGGTGCATTGAAGTATTTGCCCTAATAATATAATGGTCTTTTTTCTCCAAATGATATTAAGTTCCATATATGGTAACCAGTCAACAACCAAAAATGTGATAGTGAAAGGAACTGTTGCCAAATGCATATGTACTTCCAGAACTAAGTATATGTACCCTTAAACAAAGAAAAATCGACTTACCTGTCAAAAAAAATATAAAAAAAAATAAAAATAAAGAAAGTAAAATCGACATACATGTTCATGATGAACAGATCCATCAGGAGCAACTTCTGAATCATTGATACATCCTTCAGAACTAAGCAAATCCAATTGGTGAATGGCTTCACGTATCCCTAGTTTGCACTTCAGTATCTGCTTCTCAGCTCTTTGTAATTCTTTTTCAGGTTTAATCTTTTCTTTACTGAAAGAAAAGTCACATTTACGTAAGCAGCATGCAGCACCATATTGATAAAAATTTCAGAGATAACAACTACTAGTTCATCATAAGTTCTCCATATAAAAAATCCTTTTGCAGCTAACTTTTTTTTGGGGTAACTGATTTGCTTAGCCGTATAATGTGCATGGAATAAAAACATCATACTGAAAAGTTCTCTAGTTTAAAACTACTTACTCAGAAATGAAGTAGGTTTAGATGCTTATCATTTACAAAGTCATATATAAACCTTGCTTTCTTGAACTCGTTTTCTAATTTTATTTAGTACTCTTTACCATTAACCAACTCGTTAGATGGCAAGGATTGTAAGTGACATTTAAGGAAAACTACATCTACAAGTAGACATTTTAATGAAAGCAATGGGACATGACATTATACCTCTGACCTTTCCAACCTTCTGTAGAGTAAGCATCAATTAGGTTCTGCTCCAATTTCACTTTTATCAATAAATATCTCATCCTCCTTTGTAACCGAGAAGCTTCATCAAGATCGACATTCTTTTTCCTCTTCTTTCTCCTTCTCTTAATCTTTCGAGGCATTACATTACTATCATCAGGTTTTTCACTCTCCTTTGAACTAATTGCTTTAGATTTATTTTTGCGACCACTCAAAGATGGTTGCTTCTTCGAGGTTTTGTTCTTGTGCACAATAGTTTTATTGGCAGCCTTCCTCTTCAAACAAATATTCTTTTTGCCCCCATGTAAGAACTTACTAACTTTGCTCTTAGATAATGACGAGTGATCCTTATTTTGGAGTTTAAGTTCTTTTTTCATGCTTAGTAAAGTTCTTTCATCATCTTCTATATGCAATTTCTTACGGGAGGCTTCTTTGGCCGCCCCAGGCATCGAGTATACGATATATGATTTAACAGAACCAAACTGAAAAGTCAAACAAGAGAAAAGAGAAATCAACACAAAATCCACAGAGATGAGTAAACATCATCATGGCATAACAAATTGAACCTTCTATTTATAAAAACCATATTCTACCGCCGACAAAGCTCCCATTACTCCCCCTTAATTAAACCAATCAAACCCCAATTCAATAATCAAAGATCGCCTCAAAATACTTCAAGAAGCATATCACAAACATTTGATCAAGCACGTGGAGTACAAATTACACAAGATAATCCACCTTCAATCTTATTGTATAGTAGCAATGCAGAAAGCCCAAATTAGCAAATCATAACATCCCATATCAAAATCAAGTAAAATATCCCATGAATTTAATTCTCAAGATAACGAATATCAATTTTCATCAAAAGGGGAAGTAAGAACGAAAGTATTGTCACCTCAGTAAAAGGCGAGATGGAAGATCTGCTGCTTCATGCAATGACCCTTCAACGCATATTTAAATACACGCGAGAAAGGAAAAATGGCGAATGCAATTGATTAAATAATTGACAAGTATTTCGGAAGTGATTTTCGAAATATTGAACTTCTGTAAAATCTGGAAATTCATACGGCGGCGCAATTCGCCGGGCGATGGCTCTTCACATTCACGGTAAACCAACCGTCGTTGAGTGCTTTTGGGTGTATTCCCAATGTGCAATTATTAATTCTTCTGCCAGTGTTTAAATTGCACGATTTGTTAATTTTGAGTTATTTCTTTGAATTTCGATTTATTTTTTCCCCCTTTTTCGACTTTTGTTGGTAAACTTCAAACCCTTTTGGGCCTTTTCTTTTGAAATATCATAGGCGTAGCCTCGTGTGATGTAGCTAATAATTAAGATCAATTAATTTGGAAAGTATGTTTAATTTTTATACTTTTTAATAATTATATTGAAAAAATAATTCCACAAATTTTTAAATTAATTGCCGCGAAATCATGACTTTCATAAAAAGAAATCTAATCGAATTAAGACTTTAGTCCACTTGCAAGTTTTATATTTCTATATGCGTATTTGACATGTTTTGCATGACATTTCATATAGTTTACAATGGCTTCAAATTTAGTAATGTGAGCATGCTTATTTTACTAATGCAACGATTCAACCCGATAACTTCTCTGATGAGAAATGTGATGTTCCCGAGTTCAATGGGAATAATTATAAGGTTTGGAAGGAAATAATTATTCTCAACGGACATTGATTATGCTATCAGGAAAGAGGAACCCCCTTTTATAACTCAAGTGACAATTACGAATCAAATGCTTATTTTTGCAAGAAAAAAAGACAAAAAAAAAAAAAAAAAAAATTGCTATAAGTACATGAATCGATTTGACAATAAAGATACTCAACTTTCATTTATGTGTTATGGATCCCATATGATTGATGTTAATCATAACACATGGTAGATTGATTTTGGTTTTACAATTCATTTTACCATGTCTTATAGGGTTTACAAGACCTGCGGAAGCCGAAAGAAATGATCAAAACAGTCTATTTTGGAAAATAAGATGCTCTCACATGTGGACATAGTTGAAATATGCAAAGTGCTTTTAAGTATTAATTTTATTTTATTTTTTGGAAAAGACCGTTTTATATTCCTAATTTTGGTAGAAATATGATTTTCATTCCTAAACTCGTACTAATTGATTTTTCCTTTTACTTTTCTAACACTGATTTTAGTTTATTCTAGAGTAGTCATGATTCATGTGTTTTGTTTCACATGGTCATTGGTTCAATCATCGAAAAAATAAATAGCATGAAACATAATAAATGTGGAACGATGATTAATTACAAAGATGAAGATTGTGATATCAACATTTTCTACATCATATAAAAGGTGGATAAATAGTCATCGATGTGCTTTTGATGAATTTGGGAATACTTTGACCTAGTAAAAATCACAATTATACACAATGGTATAAAAACAATTTGAGCAACATTGCAAACAACACCAACTAGCTCATAAGGCCTACTATTGCTTATTGCTTGGCCTTTTGGGACCAACAATGTGGTCATTAGTCTTCCCCCATATCAGCCTTGCGCATTGGTATAGCAACATATGGATCAAGTTGGAGATTGTAGGAATTAACTCCTTAATTATTTCAACAAGTCAACATTGTACGTGGAACCATTTATTTGCTTCACATATGGTAAACAAATCAATATGCATATAATTATTGATATGTTCCGCATGTTTTTATCAATGTTTTAAAAGTCGCGTCGGTCGATTCGACCGGTTTAACAGGGAATCAGACATGATACCTGTTCGATTCTTAGCATGCAACAAGTTTACTTTGATCCACCATGAATCGATCAAAAATCTGGTTGAACCAATGAACCGACAACCCAAAATAACCAATTTCAATATTTTAAAAAAAAAATTAGAGAGGGAAGACGCAAGATTCTGATTTTGCTACAGAAATAGAAGATTTAAAGAAAGAGGGTCATCAATTGATAGCTCCTCTCTGTAAATCTCATTGCCCCTAATAACAAGCAGATCGATCAGTAATAGAGATGATTGAATTTAACTTACCATCGTCACTTGTCAATGATCACCTTGCCTTTAGTGCCTTGTACTATATTGAAATTATACATGAGCAACAAGTGTTGGTGCTTCAACTACACTTAAACAGGGGAGTATCAGAAGTCAATTTTTAAATGAGTCTAACAATCATCAATCAATAAACGAATTTTAAGAGAAAATAATTTTTTTTCAGTCTGATAATTTATCCTTATTTTTATTTTATTTCTATCGATTTTTAAGAAATTTCTATATCACACTTTTTACGAACTATTTATGTAAAACGTGCAAAACACGTGTTAATGCATGTTCGGCTTAATAATCAAGAATACACTAGACCTACATCCAAAAATGATGTATGTCCGCCATTCTATTTTTCAAATCTTCAACTCCGTGGACTTTTATATTTTTTCATCATTTTCTTCTTGCATTTTTCTTTTCAATAGGATAGAGAAATAAGTAAAACAAAATTATAAGGAACTGAAAGTCTATTTTCTCAAAGTAAGAGAAGACAATATGAATAAGAGTACCACTAAACACACCCCCAAAAATCCTCTAAACACACCCCATTTGTTAAGTACACCCCAATTAAAATTTAAAAATTAAATTGTATTACTAAACACACCCCATTTCTTTTCTATTATATCCTTTCTATATCAAAATTGAAAAATAACAATTTCCTACCTTTCATTTTCTCATGGATATTTCTCCTAAAAAAATCATTTGATTCTTTCGTATTCATTAATTTTTTATAAAAAAATTCTTAGAATTTTATATAAATTCAGAAATATATTACAAAAAATCAACTAATTTTTTTCAAACATAAATAAATTTAAAAAATTAATTTTAAAAAAATATCCAAAATCATAAAAAAAAGGCTAAATACAAAATAAAAATATTTAAAAAATCAACTAAATTAAAAAAAAATAAATTAAAAAAACTGAAAAAATTAAATAAAATATGTAAAAAAAAAAAAAATCTATATTTAAAAATAATTAAATTAAAAAAATTAGTAAACCTAAATAAAATCTAAATTTTTTTAATTAAATTAATTTTGGAGATTTATTTTAATTTTAATATTTTATTTAGTTTTAGTTTTTTTTAAAAAATTTCTTAACTTAGTTATTTTCTAAGATTTCGTTGATTTTTATAATATTTTTAAATTTTAATTTGATTTTTTTCAGAATTTTTTTTTTGCTTATTTGATTATTTTAATTTGATTATTTTTATATTTTAATTTAATTTTTTCGAAAATTTCAATTATTTTTTCATGTATAAAATTTAAAAATTAGATGGACAAAAAATAAAGGACCAATCAAAATGACAAAAAACTTAGAGGACTAAAATTAAAGTAAATAAAACTTAAAAGATAAATAATACCCATTATTTATATATGGTAACTTAGTCATTCTATATATGTCTATTTTTGTCTTAAAAATTATGGGGTGTGTTTAGAGGATTTTGGGGTGTGTTTAGTGGCACTCTATGAATAAAAGTAAATATAAAAAAAACAATTAAAAAGTCCATATTTTACCAAAATAAATAAGACAGTCTACTGAAAAATAAAATATAAGTAGCAAAACTAAAAATTATGCAAACTTTGTGTTCCATTCTCATTCTCTCTTTGGTTGATAGTAGATGGAGTCAATTAATTAAGGGCATAGTTGGCAAGATGCTATATATTATTAAAATTAATTTTTAATAGAAAAGTAAACCTTATTTCTTTTGGATAGAAACGTGAGAAGTTCAATTGAGAATTAAATAAAATGTTAAATTTTTTCATAATATAAAATTTATACCACTATAATTATATATTAATACAATAATATTTATTAATTGGTACAATTACACTTGTAAATTAAATTTATAACATTAAATATTATATGTATTAATTTATAAAAGCAGTAATATCAATCTATAAATGTAATAATATCAATTGAGTGAGTCTCATGCGCATCCAGGTGCACCATGCCCTTATAGTGCTTTTAGAAACATGCAACTTGTTATACTGAAAGATGCAACTTATTTACATTAAACCGTGCAACTATTTTTTCATATTAATAATTACACGGTTCAGTGTAAACAAATTACATATTTTTAGTATAACAAGTTACATATTTCTAAAATGCATTATGAGTACACGGTGCATTTGGATGCATATAAGACTTAACCATATTAATTTTATAGTATAAATAAATTTTACGGGTAAGATGAAATGGAGAATAATTTAGACATTAATACTTTAATATTTTAAAATAAATAAATATTAATTTATACTAAATTATATCCAATTTTATGCATGAGTTCGTCTCAGGCGAGTTTCTTTTATCTCGGTGGGTAGAAAATGGGGTTTTCACCACGGCCGAGTATTTTGAAATCATTGTTCATTTCGCCTTTATCTAATTCCTATTTAGACTTTGACTGCCCCAGATTTCAACTCAGTTCGAAAAAATCTGTTGAATTTAGAATTAAATTTTGGCGTTTCGTTTTCCAATTTCCATGCTTTGGTTTTTTCTTTGAGCAGACTCTTGCGCTTTGGTAGGTTGCTTCAATGGGCCCAGTTTTCCACTGATGCGTTAATGGTGTGTGTGTGAATTGTGTTTGAGAAAATTTTGAGAAGGGGTCTCAATCTTCAATATCTTTCTTTTTTTGTCCACCATTTTTCTTACTGGCTCGCATTTTGGAGGCTTAGGGTTCCTTTTTAGGAGGATTTGACGCTTTGTAGGGTTTTCATCTCTCTACTTCTCTGTACACAATCCGTGTGGTGAAATTTCTTAATCTGGGTTTTTGATCTTCTTTTTTCAACAGTGCTCTGCTATGCGGATTGCTTTTGAAGTTGATTGCTCGATTTGGAGCTCCCATGGGAATTCTGTCTGTTAGATCGTTCTCTATGCTCGTCGCCATTTTTGGTTGCGTATAGTGTTGATTGAGCTTCTGAAGGATTTGAGACGAAAGAATTGATTACGAATACTCTTTAATTGGGGGAATTTGATATTGGCGTGTGATTTGTCTTGAGAAAATGGACAGAGTGATTCAGCCTCCCTTGGTAAATTCTCTGGATATTCTCATTTTCTGCTTCTTTACTGTTATTTATCATTTCATTTTCCTGCAGTAAATCCTCTACTTCTATTTCTGGTATGTGCGTTATTGGTTATAATGTCATTGAATAATTGAATAAGATGGAATGGATGATTTCACTTATAAGGAATTGTGATAATCGAATCCTATATGTTTTGGGCTCGCTCATTTTCATTCTGAAGAACTTGCAACATTTATGTTTGAACCTATTTCTTTTTTCTGTTCATACAGAATAATAATAGGGAATTGGGTCTTTGGTTGCAGTAATAGTATTGAATCTTTAATTGAATGTTAAATGGTTTATCAATTAAAAAGAAGGATGAAGATATAAACCGATTGGCCATGCTGGTAGCAAGATGTACAGTATAAAACTATTGCTAACTCCCCTCTTATCATCAAAAATTTCTGTTTCCTGTGTAAAACTAACAGGATGCTTTAACCTTATATTGGAGAAATTAAGTTTAAAAGCCTTCCATTATCTTGTTTCACAAAAAACAAAAGGAAAAAAGGAGCATGTAATAATATTATATAAATGAATTTGCTTCTTTTTTTATGTTGTTTGGCTAGAAGCCTCATAGAAAAGGAGAGTAAGTATCCCGAATTGTTGTTTAGAGGTGATAGTGATAGACAAACATGCGTATGGTGTAAGTAAGACATAGCAGTGTAACTGAGAGGTGTAAGTTTTTCTTCACTCACAAAATGTAGGACCAACTACTAAATTTGGCTTGTAATACTACTCCCTCCGTTCCTAATAATCTGTCTGATTCTATCCAAGATGGTATTCCTGATTATTTGTCAGTTTGCTAATATCAACAAAAATTTTCCCTTTTCTCCCACCAATTGACCAACACCCCTAATATATGCTAATCATCTTCTTCTTGTTATAAGCTTATTAATACCATCAAGTAGTAATAAGTAAGGGTATAATAATCTTTTGATCTTATAATTAATGAAACATTGTTTTGTGTGAACCGATAAAATCAGACATAATTAGGAGCAGAGTGAGTATGTTCTATGTTGCTCAGACACTGGTACGGGTATCCGACACGGGTATGGATCCGTGTGTCCGACTCCCAATTTTCCAAAACTTAGGATACGTGGACACGGCTAAAAAGGATCCAAAATTAGGACACGGGTACGAGGATACGTTTATTGATAGTTTGATACATAACAAATATATATATTTCATTTACTAAATTTACAACATATCATATATTATTATGATAATTGTACAATAAGGATTGCAAGATTTGTTTAAAAAAAGATTGCAAAAATTAACACACAACAAATTAGTCATTCAAAATTTCAAAATCCCTTCAAATTCACTCTAATTTTTTGCAAAGAAAAGTTCAATCTCGAAAGTGCCGTGTCCGTTTTCAAAATGAAGGATCCGACACAGATCCCATACCAGCATCCATGTCGTACGTATCCGACACGGGTACGGCTGCCGATTTGAAGGATCCAAGCATCAGAGATATGCAGAGATCAATGTTCATGGAATGTGGTGCATCTAAACAAGAAAAGAGATCCTTCATTAAATGTAAGGCATAGTGTTAGCCAAGAAACCTTGAGTAACGATTGGGTGCACCAGTGCTACTGGGGACAACTAAAATTGTTCAATAAAAGCAACTAATACTGTTTGGTGAAAACAACTAATACTAACCAACTAATACCTTTCAGTGAAACAAGTAAAACCATTTTAAGTGCACTTGAGTTCCACGGTGCAACTGGAGCATAAAAGTATTTGCCAGAAACCGTATATTATTGCTTGGTTATAGTGAATACCACTAATATATGAATATCCTAATGTCATGTGTCTCAGATACTTTTTCTCATATACTAAAAAACATGCTTATGATTACAGGTAGACACAACAACATGCCTATGTAGGGTTGATGCAGGCCTCAAGACTGTAGCAGGCGCAAAACGGTACGTTCCAGGAACAAAACTGTGTCTACAGCCCGATATCAAGCCTTCTATCCACCCGACCCGACCAAAGCCCCCACGCGACAGAAATCGAAGCCAATCGCCTCTCCTACCCGGGCTTCCAGACGATCTCGCAATCGCTTGCTTAATCCGTGTCCCAAGAATCGAGCATTCTAAGCTCCGTCTCGTTTGCAAGAAATGGTATCGTCTTTTAGCTGGTAATTTCTTCTACTCACTTCGTAAAAATCTTAATATTTCAGAGGAGTGGATATACATCATGAAGAGGGACAAAGATGGAAAATTATCATGGCATGCGTTCGATCCCATGCACCACCTTTGGCAACCCCTACCTCCTGTCCCGCGAGAATATCTCGAAGCCCGTGATTTTGGTTCTGCCATTCTCAGCGGCTGTCACCTCTACTTATTTGGCGGGAAAGATCCTGTTAAGGGCTCGATGAGACGAGTCGTTTTTTACAGTGCTCGTACGAACAAATGGCACCGGGCCCCCGATATGCTTCGGAGACGACATTTTTTCGGTTCTTGCGTCATGAACAATTGTTTGTACGTGGCCGGTGGGGAGAACGAAGGGGCACATCGGTCACTAAAATCAGGAGAGGTTTACGATCCCAACAAGAACCGATGGTCCTTCATCTCCGATATGAGCACTGCGATGGTCCCGTTTTTCGGGGTCGTTTATGGAGGAAAGTGGTTCTTGAAAGGGCTCGGGTCCCACAGGCAAATTCTCAGCGAGGTCTATGAACCAGAAATCGATAAATGGAGCTCCGTTTATGATGGAATGGTTACAGGTTGGAGACACCCTTGCTGTGCAATAAACGGGACCCTCTATGCGTTAGATTGCAAAGATGGGTGTAAACTCAGAATATACGATGAATCGAGTGGTTCTTGGATTAAGCATATTGATAGTAAGATGCATTTGGGGAATTCAAAGGGTTTAGAAGTAGCAGCTGTGCTATCTCTTAATGGAAAACTCTGTATCATCAGGAACAACATGAGTATCACTTTAGTCGATGTTTCAAAGTCTGAGAATGCAAAAGGTGAGCATTTATGGGAAACAATATCTGGGAAAGGTAACTTTAGAACCTTAGTAACAAATTTTTTGTCCAACTTTGGGGGTTCAAGTCGGATCAAGAATCGAATAGCTCATTGCCAGGTTCTTCAAGCTTGAGTAGGGTTGATTTTACTATCTGGTGTCGGGATTTCTTGGACAGTGTACGAGGTTATAGGAAAAAGAATAGATGAAAGATGATACAAGTGTAATTGATTACAAGGGCCTGGTTGGGATTAATCTTCGATTTTGATGATGCACAAAGCTCGCTATTCATGGGTTTCTGTAAAAGGTAATTTGGTTTTCATCCTTTGTAGACATTTTAGATATATTACTATATTTTATGAAGTTTGTGTTCATAGAATTGTTCATTTAGGAAAGTTATGTTCATTTAGTGTATGTTTATGCTAATTTTTTTTCCTGTGCTTTTCACCAATTATTCATAGGGTGGGGCCATTTGAACCACAAAATTGGTTAAATGCACCCCATTAAATCTGGTCAAATTTACTTAAAAGAATGCTCCTGAAATGACTTTAAATACACCTGGGCAGCTAGGCTATGCAATTCTGGAAGATTTACCTTCTAAAACGTTTGCTGATATGTTTTAGGATATAAAATCGTATCAGAGGAATTCTTGAGCAAATTTGATCATATTTGACTAAGTTGGAGTGTATTTAGCAATTATGCGGGTGCAAATAGTGTTACCCAGATTTCGTCTAGTATCCTTGTTATGATATTATAGTGATTGGGGAAATCTATACTTCAAAATTCTCGTTGATCCGAAACTGATGATAATAATAAAGTATTTCGTTTTGAGATTTTAGTATGGTGAGATTTAGAGTTACCCAAATAGTTATAAACCAGCGGTTGGAACCAAAATTGAAACTGTGTAAAAGTACTCTGTATTCCAGTGATGACAAATATTCTCCTTAGCCAAAATGTTGGGCACTAAGGTGGTGTTTTCAAGCTCTTGGAATCCTAGAAGCACTTTTTTTAAAAAAAAGTTAGGTCTTACCAACTTCAAAAAAAATAGTCCTCACTCTTCTAATATAGATTGAAAAACACCACCTAAATAAACCTGAATTGCTTGATGAGTAAAATGCATCAAACTCCATGTATGAACTAGTAGAATTATGAAGTTAATTGTTCCTTAGAAGTTAGAAGTTTGGTCTAACTACACAAAAATTCAACCTTAAAAATATTCTCCTTAGTATATTTTTCGTCTCACATTTTGCACAAATCGTTATTTTTACTAATAAAAAATGTTAACATTATAAAAAAAATTGCTTTAAAGATCCAATATTTTTCTTAGCGATACTATTTATGTAGTGTAAAGGGAATAATAGCATTTTTTAGGGTATTTATCTATTTGATTGGTGAAAAATGTTTAGATGTTTGGAGCAGTAAAATGTAACAAGAAGCTCACTTTTGAGTTTTGATGATGTTAAAGATAGAGTAAGACGGGAGATATACCTAAGCCTAATGGACCTTTTTTGTAATTAGGCAAAACTTCAGGGTTGCTTTTCGTAATTATCCCAAACTTGAAATCCAAATATCAGATCCTAGAATACATTCTGTGACATTGAGTCAATTTTATAAGATCATAATTGTTCAAAATCATTCTCCCAAATAAGCCCAACAATGTTTGGGTTTTTGGTCAATTGGGTCGAGATTTTCAATCCTAACTTGGTCTAACAGTGAACCTTTTATTTAAATAAATAAATTATCTGCAAAGAGAAAATAATAATTTTATATATTTTTTAAAAGAAACATTTAATAGTAAAATTCAGAATTTGAAAATATGGGATGGATTTCACATTCCAAACGTAATAAACGTAGTATAATTTTAAGTGATTCCTGAGTTGCTTCATAATAAAGACGGTATGGTATGTATTAGCTCATAATTTAATGGGGCTAATGTTTTGTTTTATTGCTAATAAATACAAATAAATATGGAAAAAAGGTTGAGAAAAGGAAGAGAAGAAGTAGGAAAAAACATAATTAGTTTGGACTTTTGTGCTCAAAATCCTACTCCCTGAACTAATCTGCTTCTCGTCGTCTTGTATATCCAGTCAGTGTAAGAAAACAATAAATTAAAAGGAAAAAAAAAAAACTCTCTGAAACATAAACTACAAAAAAACACGAGCTCAAAATGTCTCCTATTATTTCTTTAATCATCCGAGGAATTTGGTGTTCTGACAAATCGCCCCTGTAAAATCATAAACAACAACGTTAGACTTTAAGTTATTGACAACTTCATCTTTAGATTAAATTGTTTTGTCTACATATTAATTACTCAAGATTATATTTTAAGTTATCCACAACTTCATCTTTAGAATTAAGACAAAAAATTCATATTAGACGGGCTTATGCATGAGACGTGATACAACCAAGCACAAATCACATCACCCCTTCCATAGTGTTAAAACGTCAATGCCATGCAAGTGTATCTCTTAGATTAAATTGTTTTGTCTACATATTAATTACTCATGATTTCTTTCTCTTTTTATTCGATAATTTTAAAGTGAGACGATCTCACTCATGAATCTCTAATGGAACTTCCTCTGGAAATTCCTCGAATTTCATTAAACTCAGATTGACAACTAGTTTTAATAGATGATGATTGCTAATTGTGTGCAAGATTTTGGTAATAAAAGTCTAATTTTCATTTGAAAGTTTAACTACAATTTCAGTTCATTTCTTTTCTTGTTGAGAATATATTTTTGGTCGCCGTTATTGGCATTTGGATTTTTGTTGAATTCACATACAATTATAACGTGAGTGTATTTAGTAAAGGTGTCATTCACGCCCTTATGTTTTTTTTTTCATATATCAGACAAATGGTAATTTAAACCCATAATCGCTTGAACCTATGACCTTATGCTTTTTTGAGTTTTAGTTGTTCATGTTGGATGAAATGACCTACTACATCCTATATGTATGGTGCACTTTATTGATGCAAATGATGGATGATTTGATTAATCTTGTTGAAAGGTTGAGACAAAATGACTCGAGTCGAGTCCTAATAAATATATAGGAACAAGAATGATAAAGATCGTCCATAAAAGAAAAAAAAGTTAAATCATGGCTAATAAAAAGCTACCTTCATTCTGGGTCGTCGATCCGCGTTTACTTTACGGACCTGGTACCGTATTTTTTTGGAGAAGAGGCGGGTTCGTCTCTTCTCCTTGTACCTTTGCACACTCGCCTCTCTAATTCCTCCATTCTCCGAGAATAAGTCTATTTGTGCCAATCTCACCTGCACCCCATTCAAATCATTTTCATCATTTCATAATCATAAACTATATAACCATTTACACCCCCAAAATACTAATACATCACTTTATTATTTCCAAATATTCATTCATAACAAATTCTTGTCTAAACCCCTCTCCTCTTTATATATATTGCAAACTTGCAACTCTATATAGAAAAAATTGGTGGACGTACAAGAGTTTTGTCGTAAATTAATTTAAATGCAAGAATTTGATCGACTGGCCTTACATTTTTGTTATAGAAATTAATTATATAGGTAAACTACGTGTAAAGATATAAATTACGGTCCCTTAAAAAAAGATTATTATAAATTACGACACAAATTACTATTGCTAATTTGATATACTTTTACATCGAAAAAGTGGACGGCAGAAAATATAATTGCAGACTGAATTTTGAGTACCACTTCACCACCGGTAGTCTGTACAATTGTACAATTTTAACCTTATTTATTCATTTTCAACTAAACAGTATTTATAAAAAAAATTAGATTGTATATTATCAAGTACTAATATATACATTTTTTTATATAAATTAATACAATTCATTTCAAATATTTGGATACTATAATCCATTAAAATGCAAGAAAATTATATAAAAACTAGATCGAAATAACTTGTGCGCATATGTTTTGTAAAAAGAAAATTAATGATGCAAACGAAACAAAAGGAGAAAAGATAGGTCATTAATAAAAAAGGAAAAAAGTTCACTTTTAATAATTAAAAGGCTCCACCCACAGTGACGTCCAACCATAACACCTCGGGAAATATTATGACACCACTTTTTTAAAATTAAATGTCACCTATATTTTAATTCTAAATTAACCTATATGCTCATTCTACTTAATTTCATCTATAGCTAATTCCTCTTTTAAAATTTTGCATCATTTTATTTTATATAAAAAATAATTTAATTTATTATTTTAAAAATGTTCTTGCCGTACTAAAATAATAATAGAATGATCATTAAGTAAATATGTTTAATGTGAGTATATTATAAGAAAAATTGAGCATGTCTCCTTTGCAATCCAGTGTATCTTTTAAAAGTGTAATTTGTATTTTTTAAAATGTTAAATTTATATACATAGTAGCGTTCAGTTTATTTAATATAAAATAAGAAACATTTCAAAAATATAAATTGCATTTTCAAAAAATGTACTTAAATTAAACCGTTCATTTAATGCATACATTGTGAATTTTGGCTTAATAATGGATTGGAGAAGTCTCATTGATAAAAAAAAAAAGAATAACATATTGTAAACTTTCTCTTTTTTTTATTATTATTTTTTTCGAAGCTTTATTATTATTAATTAATAAGAATTTCAGCACAGAAGAAGTACAAAACAGAGAGCTCAATTTCACTGAATTTAGGGGTAGATTATCACCTGAACATCGTTTCCGGCGGACGGAGCGGCCGGAGAGTCGCCGGGAAATGGAAACCCCTTATCGGACCACTCATTCAAAACTCCGTCGTAGTTCAATTTCAATCCCAGCGCCGCAATCGGTTGAGCCACACATTCCTCCGAAACTCCAGGTAAATCAACCCCCAAATTCTCCTTCGTCGAATTCCCCAATTCTTCATTCTTAATTTCATCCACCTTGTTCTTTTTCTTCTTCTCCGCAGAAATTCTGGCAATCTTCGGAGTTAAATCGACCAAATTCACGCTCGGAAACCTCCACCAATCGCATTCATCGCCGTTCCTCATCGCCCGCATCTCCCTCCTCATTCCGTACCCAAATTCAAACCCTAACCCTACCGGGTAGCCGTAGCAGTAACCGCTGGTGTTAATTTGGGTCGATTGGTTGTTGAAATTAGGGTTCGGATCTTCAATTGATTCATTCTCCGAACCAATTTCGCCCATGATGCTCTCAATTCCTTCCCCCATTTCCTCATCCAGCATCGATTCCGCATCGAAATCGACCTCTTCTTTAAACCCTTCACAATTTTCAGAGGAATTGATTTCCCCTGGGCTCTGGCATGGATTCAGATTGAAATTGAACCCCTTCGGTTCAAAGGGAGTGTTAAAATTGTTGGCTCTCTGAATCAATGGTTGATCTAGCAGGAATCCGGAGTTATGCAACGGCATAAGCAAATCCGAGGGCTCAAACAAGAGCTGGTTGTTGTTCTTGTTATGATCATGTGATTTTGTGAATATGTGAGATGGTTTTGTGGGGAATATCTTGGGGTAAGCAGTGGAGAGAATTGCAGCTGCTTCATTGTAGGTTTGGTTAGGCCTTTTTCGAGGTGTTCTTGGTTTTCTTGTGGAGATTGCAAGAGGGCAGTTGCTTGATTCAGAGAGTGTGGAAGAAGGAGAAGATGAATGGTTTGAAATCCAAGAAGTGGTAGATGATGGGGATTTGATTATGTCTAGGTCTAATGGCTGTATTCTGTAAGCTCTGCCACCTCCACTCAAACAAGAAGACATTTGTGATGAATTATAACACTACCTACCTATATCAAGAATTAGAGGCTATTGGTGTTTGAGGGGTTCCAAGATGGGAAAGATTGGATAAACCCTAAACCCTGATACATACTATATGGGGGTAAAAGCCAAAAGATTTAGCAGAAACTAGCAGAACCCAGAAAGGGAAAAGGAGAAAAATTGAGTCTTTTTAAGATTTTGGTTTCAAGTTTGGGAAAACCATGTGTGTTTGTTGCATGAAAAAGGTCATGGAATGGAATTCCCGAAAGATGAAAGCCCAGAAAGGCAAATTGTCTGCAGTGAGAGTGGTGATTGGTGAAACAGAGTAGAAAAGAAGAGAGGTTTGAAAGCTAGGAAATATCTAAGGCAGTGAATGAATGATCCTTATTTATATTTAGGATGAGAATAAATGTAAGCATGATGGATGCAGAGAGTCACGGGAGGGAGCCGCTGGTGACTTGTAGAGCAACACAAATACAATGCATATGTATGTATGTGCATACACGATACATACATACATACATACATACATACATACATACATACAGTATTCTGTCTGTGTGTAGAATTGGATTGGATGAAGGAAGAATGGAGAGAGTGGTATGGGGTTGGGTGATAACAGAGGAAGAGACAAGCTTTGGCTTCTGCAGTTGAAGGGAGGGAAAGAGGGACCACCTTTTCTTTCCTCTCAGTTCATCTTTAGTCTTTACCCACTACTATTGTTTTTTACATTACCAAAAGGCCCCAGCCTTTTCTGCTCCAATTCTCACTGATTATTATTGTACTTTGTCATTTTGAAATTCTTGAATGAGACGATGTAATGGTCGACGGATTATGAGGTGAATTCAAATTGAGTAGCGTTTTGGGTGCACAATTGATATTGTTAAGTGAAAACAATTTATACTGATTAGCTAATACTTTTTAGCGAAACAATTAATACTATTTAAAAATTCTTCTGAACTGGTGCACAACTAATAATGTTAAGTGAAAATTACTAGTTCTGACGAACTAATACATTTTCATAAAACAACTAGTTATGATGAACTAATACTGATCAATTAATACCTTTTCGAAAAACAACTAATACGATTTTAAATTGCACTTGAACTGATGCATAATTAATAATGCTAGAATACAATACAACTAATTCTGACTAACTAATTTTTTTAATAAAACAATTAATACTACTTACAGAAGCACTTGAGTTCAACGATACACATAATTGATTCATAGAAATATTTGTCAATTAACTAATACCACTTAAGTTGGTGCATAACTAATAATATTTCTTGAAAATACTAACTAACTAATATCTTTTAACAGAACAACTAATGTAATTTTAAATGCATTTGAATTGTATTGTGCTTGTCAATCAAATTAACCCATTAATTCAATCTGAGTTTTTAATTCTTAATAAATTGATAATGCTTCTCTAAGCTTGGTACCTGCAATATTGTTTCATTATAATTATGTATGTAAGAGGAAAGCATGATTGTCTTTTTTTTTGACGGAAGGAAACATGATTGTCTACATGGAGTAGTTACATTCTTTCATTAAGATTACACTGTGGTTGGAGGATTATTCAATGCTAAATAAGGTTTTGGTAATTTATAATTGATGGCTATTGTGTACAAATTAAGATAATGTTAGCCCTCATGCATGACTAGATTAATTTAATACAAAGTAATTTGTAGAAAATGTCTTGGACTCCACCAAAAATGGTAGAATTATTGAAATCATGTTAAATGCATTTGCTGAAATATAGAGGTTTAAGTTAATACAACTCTATCCTTCATGATGTTCTTCTTCAAACTTTATTGAATTAGGAATATATCAGTAATTCAGTAGAAATACTTGTGTGCACTAATACAATTGGTATACAATTAATAATGTTCAATGAAAATAATTAATATTAATTAAGTTATATTGTTCATACTATTAGATATTAAAAAAAACAGTTAGTAGTATTTAATAAAAATAACTAATATTATTAAAATAAATATTATGCAATTGATGTACACACAAATTTACCAATTAACAAAAAACTCTCTTATTTATTTAACTGTAACGGTCATTTAGAAGAGAATTCAGTTGCAAAACAAAGATATTTTTGCAATTATGAGAATAATTAAATAACATCATTCCAATTTTACCCCTCTATTACTTTTTGTAATTTACATTAATTAATCCCTTTACTTCACTTTTTAAATAAAAATAAAAAGAAAAAAGGCCATATTGTATATATATCTTGACTATTGTTAAATGTTTTTCTTAATTTTAAAGAAAGTAACTAGAAGGGCCTAAAACTACTATTTAGAGGCAACTAATTTTAGTATCCTTTGTACTAAAAAGGGCACTCATGTCCATGCAAAGGTTTAATCCCAAACCTAACGATGGATTGAATTATTTCCATCATCCAAACAGCAAGTTCAAAAGTACCTTATCTGGTGACGTGGCAAGATGGTATTGGGTGGTGAGATTTTGTTGGGTGACGTGGACAACGCTTTATTGGTTATTGGTGGATTTTCATGGCTATCCAAAAAAGAAATGGGAGATGGGTTTTTGGAATACAATGATTTGAAGGAGTGTTATTTTGTTTGTTTTGTTGTGGAATTGAGTGTGTGGCATAAATGAATCACACGTTATGATATTTATGTTCATTAGATTGTGATTAGAATAAGTGAACACCCTCTTCTTTTGTTAAGCCTAGTGGTATTATGTGACACCCAATTTGTTTTGTATTTTATGGGGTGGAAAATATCAAACATACATAAATTTGATTGGTGCAAAAATTATTATAAGAATTCACAATTATAATTTGTGTAGTTGAAGGGTGTGTCTCATGTGTATTCAGATGCATTATGTATTCATAGTGTATTTTAGAATCATGCAATTTGATTTATTGAAAGATGCAACTTGTTTACACTGAACATTGCAACTATTTTTTCATATTAATAGTTTCACGGTTCAGTATAATTAAGTTAAAATTTTCAATAAAACAATTGTATGGTTGTAAAATGTACTATGCACTTGAATGCATATAAGAATTGACCTAATTTGACATAAGCTATAGTAAATAAATTCATATTTTTTAATGTTATTATTTTTTTATTTTTACAATTTTGGATTAAGGGGTGTTTGGTTGGAAGGGTTTGGAATATACGATAAGAATCAAACTCATAGTGTACATTTAAAATTACGTTACTATAACTTTGATTTTCCAAAAATAAAAAATCCATTAAAAATATCAAATAGGTGAGTTATAACTTTGATTTCAATCCATTTCCATTCCCTTAACCATTCAATTCCTTACAATTTTACCATATACCCCAATAGTGTTGGTGAGACCGTCAAAATTTTGTTGTCAAGTTAATAGTAACTCTTGGAAAATAGCCATAATTGCAAAAAGAAAAAAGAAAGAAAGAAGACTAATGCATATCATTGTTAAAAGTAAAAGTCAGTGGTTAAATGTAAAAAACTAAAAAAATTATGAACTTATCTTAAAATTTCATGAACTTGTTTATACCATAAAATTACATTGTTTAAAGCGGTTTTGAACTTTATCCGGGGATTCCAAGTTGTGTCATGTAGGTTATTCATTCTGTGTCATAATATTAACCAATCAAATGTTATGATTCTCACTTAATTGTCTACTCTCTGAAAAGTTATGACTATTTCGTTAGTCTAGTATACACTATACCGGGTCATATTGATTGTGTCGTTAATTCTAATGACGTGGAGTGGTATTTTACCGGTTTCTATGGCAACCCTATTAGCAACTTTAGACATGTTTCTTGGGAGTTACTTAATAATATTGGTAAAACTCATACTAATCCAAACATTGGATGGCTTGTAGGTGGAGATTTCAACGAAATCCTCTATGAATATGAAAAAAAAAGGGGGGGGCCTTGCGGCAACTGCAAGCCATGAACGACTTTCGTAAAGTTTTAGACGACAATGATCTGTCGGACTTGGGAGCATCGGGTCCTAAATTCACGTGGACAAACAAGAGGAAAAAAGAACAACGAGTCCTTGTCCGCCTTGATAGATTCATGGCTAATAACCAGTGGAGTGGGATATTCAACAGACCCAACTTTAAAAATTTGGATTTCTACGGGCGGATCATCGCCCCATTATGATTGAGACAACGTTCGACAGCCCTCCTAACCATGCAACCCCATTGCGAAATGGAAATAGATTCTTCTTCGAGCATAAATGGTTACTTGAAAGTAGTTACAAGAAGACGTTACAAGACATTTGGAACTCGGAGGTGGCGAGCGATTCATTATACAATAAGCTTGCAGATGTATCACAGAAACTTAAGAAATGGGCACATGATGAATGCGGACTGCTAGGAACAAATTAAGAAAACCAGGAAGAGGCTTAACGAACAACTTAACATTGAAGATGATAGGTATAACGACGCTAGAGTCAAGGAGCTGGAGGGCGTGCTGGAAAAACTTCTTTACCAAGAGAAAGCACATTGGAAACAAAGATCAAGAGTTAATTGGATGTCTTCAGGAGACCGTAACACAAAGTTTTTCCACAAAACGGCCTCGGAAAGACGTGAACGCAACAAAATTACCGCTCTCACAAACGGGCGGGGGTAAATTCTTTCGGAGCAAGTCAAAATTGAGGAAGAGGTGGTGGATTTCTACAGTGAGCTCTTTCAGACACAGAACCCGTCTGGAAATGCAATTGTCAAAGTGTTGGATCATGTAAAAACAACTGTAACATCCGCTATGAACCATGACCTCACTAAACCTTTCTCCACCGATGAGATTCAAAAGGCCTTGTTCGACCTTAGCCCCTCTAAAGCTCCGGGACCCGATGGGTTCACGACGCTTTTCTATCAAGATGCCTGGGACATTGTAGGGGAAGGCGTCACCGCAGAGGTCCTCAAACTTCTTAACTCCGAAGACCGCCATAATATCCTTAACCCGACTATCATCACTCTTATCCCTAAAACCAAAACCCCAACCACAATCAAGGACTACTGGCCTATCGGTCTTTGCAACGTACACTACAAAATTGCATCCAGAGCCATCACCAATAGATTCAGAACGGTCCTTGCCAAGATAATTGACCCCAGCCAAAGCGCCTTTGTCCCTGGAAGGCTCATCACTGATAATATCCTTATTGGATACGAATGTATGCACTGGCTTAGAAATAACAAAAGCAAACAGGGATATGCTGCTCTGAAACTTGATATGAGTAAAGCATATGATCGAGTGGAATGGAATTACCTTAGAGCCGTCATGTTGAAGTTGGGGTTCGATACTCAATGGACTGAGTTGATCATGAAGTGTGTCACATCAGTAACTTACTCTATCAACGTGAATGGAAGCTTGACAAAGACTATCACACCAACTAGAGGCCTTCGTTAGAGAGACTCACTCTCCCCTTATCTCTTTGTTTTATGCTCACAAGGTCTATCTGCTGCTATTAACTCTTATGCAGAGAATGGAGTTTTCCGAGGGATCAGGATTTCCCGTGGTAGCCCAGTTATCTCCCACCTGTTCTTTGCTGATGATAGCCTTATCTTTTTCAAAACAGCTAGGGAGGATTGTGATGCCCTAAAAAAATGCCTTCTGGACTACGAGGCGGCTTTTGGCCAATTAGTCAATTTTGACAAGTCAGCTATCACCTTCAGCTCAAGCACTCATGTCGATAACATCCAATATATCAAGAAGCAACTTAATTTGAGAGTCTGTCAGGGCCATGAACTGTACCTGGGTCTCCCCACGTTCTCTATCAAAAGCAAAAGGCTTCAATTTGGATACCTGAGGGATATAATCGCTAAAAGGTTGGACAATTGGAAACACAAATTCTTCTCCGAAGGGGGAAGAGAAGTTCTCATCAAATTCGTGATCCAGGCAATCCTGACATATGCAATGCAATGTTTCAGAATCCCCAGCACGATTTGTGGAGAAATGGAAGCAATGATAGCAAGATTCTGATGGGGGGCTAACTCGGGAAACAAGAAAATTCATTGGAAAGATTGGAAGAACCTGATGACAACAAAAAATGAATGCGGATTGGCCTTCAGAGACATAGTTGCTTTCAACAAGGCCCTACTTGCTAAACAAATTTGGCGCATTATCATCAACCCCGACTCCCTAGTCTGCAAACTCCTAAAAGCACGATATTTCAAACATTGCGACATAATGGGTGCGACATTGGGAAGTAATTCATCCTACATATGGAGATCTATTTTCTGGAGCAGAGACATTATCAACAATGGGGCACTGTGGAAGATTGACAATGGGCAAAACACACATGCTAGAAGGCACGCTTGGATTCGAGACTTGCATAGCGGGAAAATCTCGTCAAGTGTCGCGTATGAGAGCAATATGTTGGTGAAGGACCTCATCCTTCACGATGGAACATGGGACCTCCCAAAACTCCATGACATGTTCCTCCTTATGAAGTGGAGGCCATCAAACGAATGCCGATTTCTCAAGACAGAGGGAACGATAAGCGATATTGGAAACTGGAGAACAGTGGCAACTTCTCGGTCAAATCGGCGTATTGGAGCTGCTTGAGAAATCGATCTACCGTTGATAAGGATAAAGACAACCCGTCCACCGTCACTCAAACCTTTTGGAATTCGATCTGGAAGCTTCGCATACCTCCTAAAGTGAAACTATTCCTTTGGAAAGCGGCTCATGACATTGTAGCCACGGAAGCCAACCTACGGCTGCACCACGTGCCATGCCAACCCAGGTGCACTCTTTGCGGCTACCACTGGGCCAGTACTAATCACAACATTTTTCTTTGTCAGGTGGTCAAAGACGCATGGAAGAGTACGGAATGGTGGACAACAATAAAAGCACTGCAGAAAATACCATCGGTGAACCTGTTCCGGACGCTTGCCGAAAAACTAGACCAATATTCGCTAGAGAGATGTGGTATGAAGATGTGGGGAATCTGGAAGGAAAGATGCAACCTCACTCATCGAGAAAATAACAAGAAGTCCGACCAGGGTAGAAGCATCTCAGCTAACTGGACCGACACATTCTTAGAAAACTACATCAAAGCCAGCGAGATTACGATCAACAAACAAATGCCGCTCACGTCTATCTTCAGGCATAATAAAGATAAAGACCCACTACCGGCATTCTCAATCTTTGTTGATGCCTCTTTCGACCAATGCAAGATGAATTTTGCTACGGGATACACTATCTTTGACCCAGGAGGACAACTCTATGCAGCAGGATATCACAAAATTAACCCACCAGGGACAATACTGGCGGCAGAAATCCAGGCAATCTTAAACGGATGGGTCGGGTGGAAAAGGCACGCAAATGCGACCACAAGAATATACTCAGATAGCATTAATGCCATCAATGCAATTCGATCGGAACAATCCTACATTGGAGTAGAAGAAGATCTGATACAAAAGGCACGAGATCTCTACACAGACACCTCAGTGAAAGGAGTCTGGTACTGCCCACGGACCAACAACACTCTGGCACACAAGTTGGCGAAAGCCGCATGCAACTCTCCCGACCCTCAAGATTGGATCGGCTATGAGATTCCTAGACACATAATTTCTATAGCTCTTATTCCTACACCTTGATATCTGTTAGAGCTTTCAAAAAAAAAAAAGTATACAGTATACTTATTTTTTTTTTTTTGGAATGAGATGAGAAACTTCCTCCACCTATGTTGTTGATCTTTCATTCGGGCGGATTGTAAATAGAAAGATGTAACTTTTTTCTACATCACCATAAATTTTACCATTTGGCTATATCCTTGGGGCACAGTATACTTACTCTAGTATACACCCAATTATTGGTTCGATTCCTATGTTCCACTTTTTTTGTATTCTATTGGTGTTTTATTTTTTGGATCTTTAACACATGAATCCAGGGTATGGTGGTTCGTTGAATATTTTTAATTATTTCACGTGTTATCCATCCGTATTATGGAATACAAAATGAAACACATAAATCAAACTTTTTCGTTTCATAGATGTTCCAATTATACAAATTTATTTTTATATGAAGTAATTATTTTTAGTTCATTTATTATAAATCAAGTGTATTTCTATTCATTTACTCAATAACTCTAATTATTATATTAAATTATTTAATATGACGATCTCATTAGAACATGAATAAATTGGAAAAACTTTTGGTGCTATAACTTTATATCCCACTCTTTCATATACTCTTTCTGTCCTCACATTTGGCCCACTTTTTAATTTGAAACGTTCCATAAAAAAATGTACATTTAAAAATTAATTTTTTTATTAAACTCTATTTTCATAATATTTATATATTGGTACCAAATATAATTATTTTTGGATATTACACATATATTCAATTTAATTATTATCACACTATATCTTAATATTCTACTCATTATATATATATTTTTTTAATTTGTGTGTTAAAAAATTGGGGTAAATATTTGAAAGATGGAGGAAGGATAAGATAAGTGGGGAGTATATTCGAATACATGGCGTTGCTTCTGGAAACACACATATACTAGGGTTTAAGGTTTCTCTGGCTAGCTATGATATTTATATATATATTTATTTATCTATTCATTTATACAGGAAATATCTCAATTCTCTCACTTCCACATCAAAGATATTTGATTTTGATTTTTGTATATCAAAAGTTGAATATATTGCAAAATGTCCCAATAATCTCTCTGTTATTATTATTATTATTTGAAAAAGAAAACCGTCCCATCATTTTTGAAGATTCTAATCCTCTCTAGACTCTAGTACTAGTTAGTATCTAGGATTTTATTTATTATTCACTCCGTCCACAAATCTTTATGTCTGATGCTTTAGCATAGATTTTAAGAAAAAAATAGATATAGTAGATAAAGTAAAAATATTATATAATATTATGGGGTCCATTTATAGATAAAATGATTATTTGTGAGTAAAATACAATAACATTTGAAGTAATTAAGTCATTGTTCGAAGGATAAAGATAAAGTAACTTTTACCAAAAATAGAGTGTGCATAAGATTGATAGATGAACGAATAAGACAAGTATGCATAAAATTGGTGGACGGAGGAAGTATTAACAAAGTTACATTTTCATTCTCCTGATGAAAGATTAATTATTTTTAACCTAGAAAGAATTTTGTCAAATCTAAAAGTCAAAATTTATAGAGAGGTGCATAATTAATTCGTTTATTTAGTTTTCCTCAAACCTTCACATAATTCGTGGGCCGAATCATTACCTAGTGGACAATTTAAATGGATGGAATGCTTTTCACAGGAATCGAGCCCAAAATCTGAACTGAGCCAAAGGCTCTGATATTAGAAAAGAATTTTATATCATCAAAAAATACGAATTTATAGAAAGGTGCATAATTAATACGTTTATTTAGTTTTCTCAACGAATATCAACAAAACATTTACTATAAATGTAAACTAACACGTTGTCATTCTCCAACGCTCTTCAATGCCACTAACAAAATTCGTTCTCCGATCTTTTTTTTTAAAGGTCGAAAACGTTTTTACTTGTCTTTGAGAAATTTATCAAAACTGCACAATTGTTGGTAAAGTAATTATCATCAATTGTTACATAAGTAATTCTATATGTGAAATCATATAAAATAAATCATAAAAAATCCATCAGTAAACTGTAGGCAATCATCATTATTTGAAAATAAAATTATTTTTGTTAAAAAAAATTTGTAGCTATTTTTTTTTCTTATAGTGTGAAAGGAGGGTAAAGTGGGTAAAATAATTATCGTTTCTATATTTATTATGTGATGAAAAACCGAATTCTATGAACATTATAAAAACCATGTTCATTATTAAATAATGGCGAAAACTGCATGAGCATTTTAATATAATTTGGAAAGCAACATTCAATCGGGTTTTATCATTTAACTTTATCATTATTTTGGATAAAAATTATCACTGTTATATGCACAAAAACTTTCACTGTTTAAAAATATAAAACATTTTCTAAACAATGATTGTTTTTGTGATAATAAATGATAGTTTTATCATAACAAATGAGTTTTTTGATATATACAAATGATATTAAAAAAAATCGAGTTCACGGTGAACTCGGATTCACATAAGTTTGTGTCTAATTTGGACATCAAATTTTAACACAGAAAATAACAAATGTTGATTTGTGTTAATATGTACTCCATCTAATGCATGAAAACAAATTTTTATATTAAAAAATTAACTTGGAAGAATAAAAGACAGGTATGAAGAGAGTTATATAGGGCCCCTATTATCGAAAATAAAGAGAGTGGATGCAAGGCTTAGAAAGGTTTAGATAGTAGGATAGCATCTTGGCCACAAATGTTGTTTTCTCCTAATTTAGTAATGCATTCTTTTGCTCTTATCTTATTAACACTACTCTTTAGCCTTAGGTTTTCGATAACGCTAACTATGTGGAACATGAATTCGCAATAGCCAAAAACTTGCGTGAATTTGAATTTACTAAAACTATTTTTCTTCGAGTATTGTTGTTGCATATTAAAAATGTCACCGTTGTGCATATAGTTATACTATTATTATTGTATATACAAAGTGTCATTGTTTAAAAAATAATACATTTGCATACACATTTTAAGCAGTTGCACGTACTTCTTATACACAATAGTGAAACTTTGTATGCATAATAGTAACACTAAAAAAAAAAAACTGATTCATGAGAGACCTACTCTTCAAATGCAAATATTTAAGTGAAAACAACTTGCTTGTTTCAATGAAAATAATTTTTGTGTTTCAAAAATATACTTATATTATACGGTGCACCTAACGTACAAGAGACCTGTTCAATTGACTTTCCAAATTAATGACTATTAAAAAAGAATACAAAGTGAAACTCATAACTACAGTTTCTAGTTTTAACTCAAACCAGAAAGGGGCTTTTGGACAGGCATATCCCATGAATAAGACGAAATAAATTTACATAGCAAAGGATAGTGTGAACAATTTTTACGGTGAAACTGGTTAAGGAGTGTGACTTATATTACTAAAGTGTGTGATTTTTTACTGTAAAGTGTGTGACTTTTTACTGTAAAGTGTATTACTCATAAAAGTGAAGGATGTGATTTATATCATAGCAAAGAGTATCGCAATGATAACTAAAGTGTGTGACTTATATTACTAAATGATGTGACTTATATTACTAAAGTGTATGTCTGTAAAAAAAAAAACCAGTTTCACGGTGAATAAGTTTCACAGCATACCAACTCCATTTACATATATGATTTCGAATATTTTAGAAACATTTTTTCTTTCTATAAAATATTAGAATAATTTGTAAAAATATCACATCTCATAGATTATACAATATTTTGGTTGAACAACTTATACAAAGTTTCAGAATTATAGATCTATTAAGGATAGAAAGTCAATGTCATCCCATGCAATGGATATAAAAAAGTCCAAAAATAAAAATGGCCAAAATTTAATCAAACTTGGATACTTTAGATCTAGTGTGACCTTGAAGATAAACTAAGGGACAGTTTTGAAACAGATGGACCCATATTTTTAAAGGATGGTTTCTTTCTGCCATTCTTCTCTAGACGTTTATCAATAACCCAAGTTATATATTTGGGACCATTTTATAAAATGATCTAATGTGTAAAAGGGTGTAATAATATGTATGCCAAATTTTATTTTGACTGTGGGCATCATCTAAGATACAGAATTGTCCATATATTTATCTTTAGGCAACGATGATTCTTTGATTTAAAATTGAGCACATAACGAGTTTTCATATGCATTTTAAGTACACGATAGATCGATGTTCGGAATCGGGTGTTCTAATCGATGTTATAAAAAGAGTCGCAATAATTGTGGAAATGATAAAAGGGTCATGGACCATTTATACCAGTTAAGAGTGAACTATTAAAACCCTGAAACGTTTATATCTGCGTTCATGTTAAATTGATTTTAATAGGTTAGGATTAGCCTGTTTAACATCTCTAAATAATATTCACTAAAAATCTTGCACAATCAATGCCATAGTATGTGCGTAATTAAACAACAAAATCGTAGTCTATGTTAAATCAACTTTTAGAATATACGTTGCATCAAATATTCGATAGTCACAAAATCAATAAGGCGGTTAAACTAATTAAGTAGTCATAACAAAGTATCATGCATGCATGTAATTAATATGGAGAATTAGGAAAATAAAATTGAAATTTGGTTGCTTATTAGGAAAAAAAATATAAGAAAGAGAATCATGCTGAGCTGCGTTAAGAACTAATCTTCTCCACGTGTCTCTCTTTTAAGTAAAGTAGATCTTCGTTAAGTATACTATCTTATACGAATTTTTTTTATTTGTTAAAACATTTTACATTATAATTTTTTTTAAATAAAACGTAAAAACACGTAATATTGAAATAAAACAAACATGATCCAACCATTTCAGCTAAATATATAGCCCTCCTCCACTATATATTAATATGCAAGAAACTGCTTAAGCTCCTAGGGTATGCAATAACTTGAGCAAAAACAACATGACACCAGTCGTGAACAAATACAAACATTTGATTTAACTTGGGCACTTGCAGCGTTATCAAGCACCGTTGCAACAACAAAATACACGGGATTTGTTTTGAAAATTAAATAAGGTAAAATGTTAATATCATATCCAGACAATATCTGGTTTCATATTTGGGTACATAATATGCCTCACTGAAAAAACAAATTCAAAGAAACTGCAAAACTTTGAATATTTGTGCATTTATTCCAAACCCGATTCAAACTCAGGGGGTATTCATTCAACTCAGTAAACTTAGCAGTAAACGGAAGGGAGCACCATCCAGTTTTCATACATCGAGCAACAACCTACGAGGATCTTCCACCACGTCTTTGATTCTTCTGAGAAAGAAGACGGCCTCTCTCCCGTCGATCAGCCTATGGTCGTATGTCAGTGCGATGTACATCATTGGTCGTGGAACTATGTTTCCTCCGACCACCATAGGACGGCTCACTATCGAGTGCATTCCCAGGATAGCAGACTAAACATTTCGATAACGGAGAAACATCGGTTAATCACAATGTAAAATGTAAAGAGGAACCAATAAATATAAAATTACAATTTCTGAGGTATGAATTATGATCAATATTGGGGTAGCAATTGAGGACAACATGTTTTCAGTCTGGCAAACTTAGGATATTATATTTTAACATTGAGGACAACATGTTTTCAGTCTGGCAAACTTAGGCCATTATATTTTAATATTCGCATATTTAGCCTGTAAGTGTGCGTGTTTTGGGCTAAAGATTAACATTTATGAATCTAAATGTGCAAAAATATGATTTTTAATGGCCTACATCCACCAGAACAGAAAACATATTGTCCTTCAATTGCTACTACTCCCCAGTCCCCAGTTACTGTCCTAAACTTTTTTCCCCCTGATCTACAGCAGAACTCATTGTGGGATTAAAGGCTGAAAAGAAACCAAGTTATTTGATACTCAGTTTGGGAACGTACAATAAAAGCTTGTTTGAGCTCAGGACATTATCAAACAACCTTGAAAAGACTTTTATATTTGGCAAAATTTGAATCTAAGGCAGAAATCAGCTCAGAAGAAAAAAACACAAAAATACAAAGTTAAGAAAATCTACCTACTTGAACACGAGTCGTGTTTAATGCAATTATATCAAACAAATTCAAGCAAGTTTTAAAGCTTGCTAATTGTGTTTGACTGGTCTAGATTAATTTACACTGCAAATGGCTGTTTTATATAACATAGGGACTGAAGTAAACAACACTATAAAAGTCTAAGAAGCCATACCTGTGGAGGATTGATGATGGGAGTACTCAGAAGACTTCCATAGACACCGCCATTAGATATGGTAAATGTTCCCCCAGCCATCTCATCAATTGATATTGTGCCATCAGTGGCCTTCTTAGCAAGAGTATTAATCTCCTTTTCAACCTCCGCAAAATTCATACTTTCACAATTGCGGAGAACTGGAACAACGAGACCCTGAGAATAATATATGGATTGCTTAGAATAAAAGATTGAGACAGAAACCCTTCTTACTTCTTAATTACTAAAAAATATTAAGATACACGGAAGCCTGTATGTAATGCTATTAACTTATGCAGAAACCAAAAAAAAAAAAAGCTACCAATTTTATGCTTCATGAACAAAAAATTTCCTTGATATTGTATGTTGGTATAACATAACACATCAAAAACAATTTGTAGCACTGAATGGACATCAGATTTAAATTCTTTAGGCGATGTTTGTTTTGGGTTTTAAGTGACTTTGACAAACCATTTTTTGTAATCTAGGAGATCGAGTCCTGATAAATAATAAAGTATGTGTTTGGGTTTTGGTTTTGGTTTTTAAGTAGGATGAGATTTTAACTTTATGTCAAATCAAGTGCAAGAGTGAATGAAGTTGTATTATTATAATATTGTTGGGTGTGATGGCAATGATTGAAATTATGATTTAAATAGATTAAATTGTAAGAAAGAGAATTGATTGTATTGGAATTTGGAAAGGGTGATAGTAGGTAATAGGTGTTGTGATTTTTTTTAAACCTGATCTCAAAATCCTACTCTGACCAGTTTTAAATTTCAAAATCCACATCCTGGTTTTTAAAACCCAAAACAGACATCACCTCAAGTTGCTATAAGCAATATCTTGACATTAGAAGTAATGAGAGCATATCTTGCCTTGGGGGTGCCAACGGCTATGCTGATATCTACATAGTCTCTGTAAATGATATCATCGCCATCAATAACAGCATTCACAATTGGCTGCTTCTGTAAAGCACTGATAGCCGCCTGAAACCCAAAGAGAGAAAGTTCCTGTCAATATCGAACACGCATAAAAATATAAAAATTAAAACAATGCGATCAATATCATGCCTTCACAAATCCCGACATAAGTCCAAGCTTCACTCCATGCTTTTCAGCAAATGTATCCTTGTAATCAGAACGAAGTTTCATCAAATTAGTCCTGTTTTAACAAAGACGTAGCTCAGTCAGATTGGTTGCACAGATAATACATGGTAAGAGCCTCGCATTTTATAAAAGATAATGAAGTAACTGGTTGATCAATAATTCAAATGTGATTGGCAATCAGTATAACTGGACGCACTCCTTATGCCATCGTAATGTACCAACTGCTAAGGGACACAAATGACACATAAAAATTGAAACTCTACAAGATAAACAAGATGAAGTTTTTTCAACAGAAACTAGAAACTCCAAAATCCATATAAAATTTGAGTTTTCCATACAGTATGAATTATCCTAACCAAGGAAATCTACGTATCTGAAGAGAGAGAAAAAAAAAGAAGTCATGATTAAGGCACCAGCATGAGAATTAACTGGGATTTGGGAATGATAGCCGCATCATGTCAGCATTTTTTACTAGGAAAAACTATCTTTAGATCTCCAGCATAATATAATTAACTCAACCATCAAGCTAGCTAGAATCTTGAGCATTTGGCACAGATCCATATTGCCCAACTTGAGCAAATTAAAACCATGATATAGATGACAAAACTTACATATCAACTTCATTAAATGTAGTCAACAATGCAAATGTGTTTTGAGAATCCTTCAATCGAGTAGCAACCCGTTTCCTAAGTCTTGTCATAGGTACCTGGTATTTAGAGCATATTATGTTACAAACAAGTCTTACAAAATTGATCAAGAAAATATGTGAACCTTCAGACTTACTCGTCTTTCCCTTTCTTTCGGGGGTAACTGAGGCTCTGAGGCTGAGGGTTTTGGAGAAGGGGGAGGTTTTCCTTTAGGCTTTTCTACAACAGGTGTTGGCTTCTCCTTTTTCTCTTCAACTGGAGGAGGTGATGGTGAAGCAGGCTTTTCAGCTGGTTTCTCATCAGAAGGTGCAACATGAGTCACTCCTTCACCTGATTTTGATATTATAGCAACCTTTGTACCAGGTTCTACAGTGTCTCCTTCCTTAGCTACAAACTATGAACATGCACATAAAAATCAAGGAAATATCAATTCCAAAGTAACAAACAGAGTAAAACTAGATTGAGTACTATTCTGATTTATTACGGTACCTCCTGGATCACACCTGCTTCAGGACTATTCACATCAATTGTGACCTGGAATAACAAACAACCCAGGGGCTAGTTATTAGTTAAGAACCTAGGAAAAGAGATTTTACACCAAAAATACTTTATTAGCTGGGAGATTATAAAAGCTGCATTCACGATGCTGTATATATACATCAAAAGATGATTTTCAACAATTACATAGAAATGGATTGAGAAATTCTATTACAGAAAAATGTTATAAAATATTTTTAATCATCAGTGTTTTTAAAGAGAGTACCTTATCCGTTTCAATTTGAGCAATTGGCTCATCAACTTCTACTGTGTCCCCAGGTTCTGCTCAGAACACCAAGCATTAAAATTAAAGCAATGGATTAACCTTCAGATCATGATTATTTTAGCAAATAAGCGATGTCAAAACACAGAGATATCAGATGCGTACTTTTCAAGAACGTTGCTAGTGTGCCATCAGTTATAGATTCACCCATAAAAGGGACGACAGCTTCAAAAGTATCACCTGCCCATTCACCAACATGAGGGGACGTGTCACAAGCATGACCACAGAATAACAAAAATAAACCAACACACTTAGATATATTTCAAAGCATTCATTGATGGTGATAACCATCTTACTTTCGGCAGTTCATGTCAACCAAAAAGTTCAAATTGGAGTCCCTAACACAAATAATAAAAAGCATATCATAAAAATAGAACAAAAGAACTAAAAACAACTGCACCTAGCCTTGCATATCAGGTCAGCATCATTTCATTTGTCACAATTACACATTCAAGAAGATAACATCATATTGACCTGTTAGCATTAGATTGTTCAATTGAACTACTAATATGTATTTTGAAATTCTCCACAACCCAAATATTTGAATTTCAAGGCAATATTCTCACATCCAAGGAGAAAGAAAAGGCTGATCCCAGAAGAAACAAGAAAGAAATGCAAGAACTCATTCCCATTCTATATAGAGTACTTCATGGATCTGATTAGTAGGGTTTCTGGCTCCCATGCAATTGGCCAAGTCCTCAAGAAAAAAAGAGGTGTAATTTTCTGACTAATAAATTTATATAGGATGGTATTTAATTAGATCAGCATATTGAGAATGGGGAAAAAACCAGAATCATAAAATATGACAATATAGCTCATATACACCAACACAAATCTGAAAAACTGATTCATGTGAATAGCATACCACTGTCTGAACTGAATGGCCTGCTCCAAATCTGAAAAGTCACATTTTTCTGAATATTGTCCAGAAATTCCCTGCGAATAGCCAAATCACACAAAAAATCAGATCCATCTAAGTTGAGATTCTCTCAACTAGTTGGAACCTACATTGCACACGACCCAAATATCTTATATTGACTCGATCGATCAAAAATTCAACCCCAATCTTTCAGTAGAAATGTTGAAGGTAAAAATGTAACAACTCTATGTTTTTTGCAAGAAGCAATAGTATGAAGCTCCCAATCAATTCTGAAAAAAGAAGGCAAAAGATATAGGACAACATTTGGTGACATCAGCACTCTTCATGAAATAATCACCATGTTCTAATGATTTAGTATATTATATTTTATTAATTTTTCATCCACAACTAGATAAACACATTGACTTTACTTCCACCACATCTATGCTCAATGTCCTAGTTTACTTATGTTCAATCACAACTATGTTCCGTTCGATTGAACATGATTATCCATTAAACTAGAGTTTGAACTTGCCACCTCTTTCCCTTACCATGATAAACCAAATTCAGCAATTTAATGTCAATCATTGTTTCATAATCATTAATTACTAATAAATATAATCATTGTTTCATAATCATTAATTACTAAAAAAAAAATTGAACAAATACATCAACAATGGCCACCGACCTCTTTGGCTTAAAAGACACTGTGTGTCCTGTAACAAAAAAAAAAAAAAAAGAGATAAATAACTAATGGGAATGACAACAATTGTTTTAAGCATGAATAAGTGCCAAAAAAGGAGAAGATAAATATTGCAATACCAGGTAAAGGAAGGTTACAGAAAGTTCGAACATTGCCAGATGCACCAGTGTTATATATCTGTTCACCATATTAAAAATAAGCTCCATATTAAAAATAAGCTGATCAGAGAAAATGCAACGGATACCCAAAGCAATTAGATTAACTCCAATGCTTCTTGATCAAACAACCAAGTGTCATCTCAAGTCTCTATAAACTAATTCCATTAAAAAAACATGCATTCCCCATAAATTACGTCAAATATGAAGTAATTCATTTGTAGCCCATTGTATGTATGCATAGTCAAAGCTTTAAACAAAACACATCCATATCCCATGCTAGAAATGATTTTTAGAGAGAAATAAAACATCTCCACATTACCTCTTCTGGCAAAGCAGATACAGCAGGCCTGAGCTTATATAATAATTTTCCATATCCCTGATCCAGACAAGCATAAGTGAGTTCTAAAGAAATCTCTTTCCATCCAAAAAACCAGGATAATACATAGAAACTATAGTAGGTAATAGATTATGCCAATACATGTCAATCCATTTACAAATGGCCAAAAAAAATTACCGGAGCAAATGTTGCGCCGGAAGCGGCTTTCCGCCTTAAAGCACCCAACATCACAGCTTTGATCTGTTATTACTGCCCAATAAACGAAAAAAACCAATAAAAAAACTGCAATAACAAAAACAAACAAAAAAGATAATGAAACTAGAATTAATGGAAAAATCATAACGAGAGACGCACACCGCCGAGAACGGATCTCGTAAAAATCAATTACGCGAAAATAATAATAAAAGGGCGGAATCGAGAGAAGAGAGCAGATTATCTGACCTAGGGTTTGAATGAAGCTCGTACAAAAGTATGAAGCGGAAACGTGAAGCACAGCTTCAAAACACTAGTAAGACCTTCGGTCTTTGGAGAATTATTATTATTCTATTATATTTATTATTATTTGTTTTTTTTTGTTTTTTTTTTCGAAGGAAAATAGGAAATATTTATTATTATTTGTTAATAATTGACTTTTGATGCGACGGAGATCGGGCATCTCGATTCTTGACTCTAGAAATAAACAATTAACCGAGTTTGAAAAGTAAAAATAAAAAAGAGGAAATGTGAAATAAATGAATGGATAAGTATTGGGCTTGGGCTTTCCTTAGGGGTGGCTGCTGGGCCAGAATTTCTTACAGGCCCTGATTATTGGACTCAGACGTTTTGTGTAATATCAGTATTTCACCCATGCAATTATGATTTTGAATTTATTGTTCATTTAATTTTGGCACGAGTTTTAATGAAAAAATTATTTATTAGTATTTGAAGGGATAAAGTAGTTTTTTGATAAGAATGTTTTAGTCCATTTAAGTGAACAAGACAAAAGAAAGATGAGTATGTCTTATGTGAAAATTTTCATTGAAAAGAAACTAAAAATTCGTGAATTATATCATTGAAAATGGCTAGGGAAGGAAATTTATTTAGATTTTTTTAAAAGGAAATACTTACAAAAAGATATAGTTACTCATATGGAAGAGTTGATGTATATATTTTGAATGTTCATCTCACTATAAAATTTACACACATACTCAATAAAATTTAAAGTAATTCTTGTCAAACAGTTTTCTCAAATATTTTACTATTTTAGTTAATAGTTTTACAATACCAAATAATTAGCACATAAATACGGGGGCGTCATTTTCATCTGGAAAAACAGTTTCAAGAGTTTTCCAATGTGTTTTCTCCACATATCATCTTGAACAATAAAGTAGCATTTTTCTTTAAGTCATTTTGGAAGCATTTCTTGTATCATAAATTCAAAACATTGAAAAAATGTAAGTTGTGAAGGGTTTTAAATTTAAACGAAAGCAGTATTGCATTCAAAACATACACAATATTATAGGAAAAATAAAATAGTATTACATGAAAAAGTATAAAGTATTACATCCAAAATAAAAAAAATATTAAAAATTTGAAGTTTATTAAATGCATAGCTAAAACAGTATTAAAATTCATAATCAACATATAAAGTATTATATCCAAATTAAGAAAATATTAAAATTTTGAAGTTTATTAAATACATAGTTAAAGCAATATTAAAATTCATAATCAACAATCATTAATGCCTTCTATTTTAATTTTAAATAAGAAATTGAAGCAGTATTACAAGTAAAACATAATAGTATTACAAACAAAATATAACAATATTACATGCAAAAACATAACAGTATTACAAAAAAAAAACATAATGGTATTACAATTTAAACATAAGGAAAATTAAGGTAACTTATGAAGGTTATCTAATCACAATAGAACAATATTATATGCAAAACATAACAATATTATAATAAAAAAATAATTTTAAATGCATTATACATATAATTTATAAATATAAATAATAATATAACAGTGTTGTAAAATAGATTTAAATCTAGTTATCTAGTTGATTCAAGTATATAAATAGACATTAGTAAAATATATATCCTTAATTTAAATAAAAAAATACAGATTATTATACAGAATAACTCAATTTCATAAAATAAGTTTCTACGGAATAGTGGTCAGGCCTTCTTCATGGGTCTCTCCAGACTTGGGTTCGAACCCTAACTCAATTTTATAACACAAGTTGCGGTAACTTAAAATGGAAAAAATTAGGCATTATATAGTAAAACTCAATTTTATAAAACAGGTTATGGTATATAATTATTTATTGATATATTAGGTATGAGAAAATGACAAACTATTTCGAATGTGGTTTTGAAATTTAAACTTAACTTATATTATGTTTTCATTAAGTTTTTGAATTATAATGATGTGTAATATCAAAAGCAATGTTGGCTTAATTAGTATCTAATTTTTTTTTTCTAAAAAGGCTATTATTTCTAAATAAAACAATAAAGTAATTACTGCTTTAATATCTAAACATTGATTCTAGATCACACATTTAATATCTAAATATCTACCCATTTCTCTATATATTATTATGAAGTTTTTGAATTATAATGATGTGCAATATCAAAAGCAATATTGGCTTAATTAGTATATAAAAAGAATTTTCTTAAAAGGCTATTATTCCTAAATAAAACAATAAAGTAATTTCTGCTTTAATATCTAAACATTGATTCCAGGTCATCCTTGACATATTTAATATCTAAATATCTACACATTTCTCTATATATTATTAGGGAGTTTAGTTTTGATAAATATGTCATTTTGAAATTTAACCTTGCCAATTGCCACGTGTCGTTTTGAAATTTAACCTTGTGAATTTCTCATCAAAATTATTACCTAATTGAAAATGGGCCTAAAAATGAAAATTATTTAAATATTGAATTTTTCCACAAAAATTATTACCTAATGGGAAATATTCACTTTAAATCTTTAGATAATATTATAAAATCAATGAATTATGTGATTCTCGTTAATGTGTACAACAATTATATAGTGTACAATGGAAGATTTACAAGGCCAATACAAATATGAAAAAGAGTTGGTATGCTGTGAAACTTGTTCACTGTGAAACTGGTTACACACTTCAGTTATCACTACGATACCCTTTGCTATAATATAAGTCACACAATTCACTTTTATGAGTAATACTCTTTGTAGTAAAAAATCACACCCTTTATAGTAAAAAGTCACACTCTTTAGTAATATAAGTTACACTTCTTAACCAGTTTTACCGTGAAACTTGTTCACCTTATACTTTGCCTATGAAAAAATTTGAAAAGATAAGGAAATAACAATTATTGCTATTGTTGGGGTTATACTGAAAAATATGCTTTTACTTTGTATAACCAAACTGGATTTTCTTATTTATTTACTGAAATAATCTATTAATCATTGTTGCATTAAATATGAATGAATGCTATATATATTTATTGCAAACCCGTTCAATAAGTTATGTACGTATTACGTTGTAGTTAATTTGGTGATACCAGATCACAGAAGATCAAATTAACAGCTCCTCGTAATTAAGTACAAATTCACAACCCAGATGGAAATGAACAAACCATCATGAAATGTTGAAGTATAAGGCTCAGATTGGCTTGTCTTGACCAAGAGATTATACTAGTGCATTTAGATGCACTAAATAAGGACCTAGAGGAGGATAAATTCTTCGGTACTGAATATACAAGAATTAGACCTCAGTGGTGTGTTATTTATTAATCTCCGTCCCTTAAATAGGATCGTGTGGAATAATAACTATTGCTTTGACTTATGATAGGAAGAGAGTCAATGTGATTCGAAACCTTATATCTTGGGCAATACTATTAATTACATGACGATTGATGACATTTAGTACGGAGAATCGTGTGCAAGCACGTCTTGCTTGATTTGTCCCCTTGGTGGGCTCAGAATCTTTATCATACAAAATCTTGCAAGTGAAAATTTATTTCCGGTATGGATAATAACGTTGAGTTGTCTTTACCCTAAGGACAAAGAAGTTAATTAATATAAAGCTTGTTCAGTGGCTTAATTAATTAATGGACTAAGATAATCTTAAACATGAGAAATAATGACCGGGAGCCATATTATAGTAAAGTCGTAATATGGGTTAAGATGGATAGTTCAATATTAATTTTATAGTGGAGTAAATTAATATTAATGGACTTCAATAATATTTGGCCCAATATTATAGCTTCATAGTTCATTGAAGGTCCAATCTTAATTCTCCTAAATGCCCCTAAAATAGCCCAAATTAAAGTCCAATTAATGAAAAGGAGAAGAAAATATTATTGCCTAATTTTCCTAATTATTTAAAAAAAAAAATGGTAGGAGAGAGAAAAAGATTTTCTTGATTTTCTTGGAAAGATTTTATAGAATAAGTATACCTGAGATACAAGTTTATCCCATAAATTCAATAAAGGAAAAAGATCTTATCTCTTCCTATTTTATTTGATATTTTCGAAAATAATGGACAAGAAGGAGAGGAGAAGATTTTGTTGGGAGATATTTTGGGAAATAGAAAATATTGGATATATTCAAGATTGTATCTTGAGGAAGAAGCAAGGAAATTTCCCAATGACCCAACTAGACCTAAATTTTCGTCCCCTCCATGATTTCTTCATCCCCAATGCAATTCTATGTGTTGAAAATATTAGAAATCCACAAAGGTGGTGGCAAAATATTTTATTTTTCTCTCTTGTTAAAATCGTTCGTGTGAATCCTCCCACCGGATTACGTTCGTGGACTTGGGACATATTTGGGAAGACTCTTTGGGTTGATCCAACGTCTCAACGGTTGTCTCTACAAGAGGTACGTAATCTCGTAACTCCTAGATTCCGCATGCTGAGGATTTACGTGAATTATGTGTACGCATGATTGTTTATTTGCTTATTAATTATTATGTTGAATTGACTTAGGATTAATTCATGTTAGTAATTAATTGGTTAATTTAATATGTATTTAAAATCATCTCGAATACATCTGGGCACCCATATTTTCCCAACAGCTATAATATTGGTATTACTTGATAAGCACATCCAATATCATCTTCTAATATCTTCGAGAATCTTGACTAATTTGGTGTAGAAGATTTGACTCTAGAATCTTCCTTAAAATTGATCCATCAGAAACGACGATTTTTTAGACAAAGTAATTCAAATCTAGCTTCCTAAAGTGGTTTTGTGAGCAAGTCTGCAAGCTGATCAATCGTACTCACATAAGACATCGAGAGTACTTCCTTTGAAGATAAATCATTGACAAAACGAATGTCGATAGCGATATTTTCATTTGTGAGTGTACATAGTTTTTTATGGTTCTCAACTCTACATGGTAGAGGTTTGGTGATGTCCAACCTAAATCAGTAGCAATGGTGTTTTGTTTCTTAGATAGAAGGGCAAAACGTTAACATCGTATTCTGCGTGGAAGATTATGGATGATGGAGCTGCATGATTACTCCAAATTAGGCTTTCCTTTTGTTTTTCTTAGTCCATCACAATTATTGTACTGGTTTTGAGGTCACTTTTGGGCTTCTTGTTAGTTTGAGATCATTTTTGGGCCTTATTGTTTGTTTGAGGTCACTTTCGGGACTTCTTGTTTGTTTGAGGTCACTTGCGGCCTTCTTGTTTGTTTGAGGTCACTTTCGAGCCTTATTGTTTGTTTGAGGTTGATTTCTCAAAGTAAGTCTTGCTTTTGTAGAAGTCTATATGGATTCAATATAATTGAGCAATCACTTGCTCACAATGCATGACTCGATTGGTTGGTTGTATGTTTTGCGATATGTTTGCAAAGTCAACACACAGGTGACATTTTATATATGTTTCAATTCTATTTCAACGGAACTTGTCGCAAGTGTACATATTTTCAAAATGTTTTGTGTTTGTTATTACAAGAAATGAAGCCGATATTCAAAAGCTTTAAGATGTCATCGGGAAAGAGTTGGGAGAGAATTTGATCGTTGAGGCTATCAAGTTCTCGGAAGTAAATGAACTTGATTTCATTAAATTAGACCAACCTATTGACGACCTTCCAGTTATTTTGATACTTGTCGACTATTGCACCCTGTAAGCATGAAAAAGCATGAACATGAAGATGCAACTAATTTGAAGGGAAGGAAGACTGTGGATGGAGTGAAGGTGAAAGGGACAAAGAGGAGAACACTTTCTAATTTTACTATATATCATGTGCCACCATATATAAAGTAAAAACAAGATTATACAAAAGAAAAAAATGGCGATGAATCTCAAAATCTTCTATAAAATTCTTTTAACTTGTGATTTTTCAGTCTTTAAATCTACTAATAGCTAACAAAAAGTTAAAATTGATGCAACTAGCATATCAGCGATACAACATGTATACAGAGGATATGGTATAACTGTTGGGAAAATTAGGGGTGCCTGGATCTATTCGAGATGATTTTAAATACATATTTAAATTAATCATTTAATTACTAACATGAATTAATCCTAAATCAATTCAACATAATAATTAATAAACGAATAAACAACATGCGTACACGTAATCCACGTAAATCCTAAGCATGCAAAATCTAGGAGTTACGAGATTACTAACCTCTTGTAGAGACGACGGATGAGACAACGGATCAACCCAAAGAGCCTTCCCAAATATGTCCCAAGTCCACGAACCCAATCCGGTGGAAGGATTCTCGCGAACGATTTTAACAAGAGGAAAACCAAAAATATTTTGCCACCACCTTTGTGGATTTATAATATTTCCAACACATGGAATTGCAGTTGGGAATAAAAAATTCATCCCCTATTTATAGGGAGGAGGGGACCGATTTTTAGGTCTAGAAAATAAGGGAAGAAAATCTTTTATTGGTCTCCAAGAAACCTTGAATATATCTCCTATATTCTTTTCTCCTTAATTAAATTTTCCATAAAAATCTCTTCCCCTTTTTATCCTATTTTTCGAAAATAACAAGGCAAAAGGAGTCAAGATTTGACTTCTTGAATTTATGGGATAATTATGTATTCCTACAATACTTATCTCTTTCCATAAAATATCTACAAGAAAATCAAGACAATATTTTCTTCCTTTCCCTACATATTTCGAAAAAAATTCAAGGAAATATTAGGCAAGAATATTTTCTTCTCTCTTTCATTAATTGGACTTTATTTTGGGCTATTTGAGGGGCCTTAAAGAAAATTAAGATTGGACCTCCAATGGACTATGAAACTATAATATTGGGCCAAATATTATTCAAAGTCCATTAATATTAATTTATTCCACTATAAAATTAATATTGAACTATCCATCTTAATCCATATCACGACTTCACTATAATATGGCTCCCTTTATCATTATTTCCGTGTTTAAGATTACTTTTAGTCATTAATTAAATTAAGCCACTGAACAAGCTTTATATTAATTAATATATTTATCCTTGGAGTAAAGACAACTCAACATTATTATCCATACCGGAAATAAATTTCCGCTTGCAAGATTTGGTATGATAAAGGTTCTGAGCCCACCAAGGGGACAAATCAAACAAGACGTACTTGCACACGATTCTCCATATTAAATATCAACAATCGTCATGTAATTAATAATATTGCCCAAGATATAAGGTATCGAATCCCAATGATTCTCTTCTTATCATAAGTCAAAGCAATAGTTATTAATCTCACACGATCCTATTTATGGGATGGAGATTAAGAAACAACACACCACTGAGGTCTAATTCTTGTATATTCAGTACCGAAGAATTTATCCTCCTATAGGTCCTATTCAACGCATCCAAATGTACTAGTATAATCTCTTGGTCAAGACAAGCCAATCCGAGTCTTATACATCAACCTTTCATGATGGTTTGTTCATTTCTATCTAGGTTGTGAATTTGTACTTAATTACGAGGAGCTGTTAATTTGATCTTCTGTGATCTGGTATCACCAAATTAACTACAACATAATACGTACTGACTTTATTGAACGGGTTTGCAATAAATATATATAGCATTCATTCATATTTAAATGCAACAATGATTAATAATTTATTTCAGTAAATAAATGAGAAAAACTCAGTTTGGTTATACAAAGTAAAAGCATACTTTTCAGTATAAGCCCAACAATCTCCCACTTATACTCAAAGTCTGCTTTTAAGTATACTACAACATGTCTCGTGTTCTATGTGACATCTAATGTCACCCGACACGAACCTAATAATTTCTCCCACTTATACTCGAAGCAGATTGGCAAAGTTCTTGACACCCATTCCTTCCACATGTCTCTCGAATGTACTCTGAGGCATACCCTTTGTGAATGGATATGCTAGGTTGTCTTTCGATGCAATCTTTGCCACCTCAATGTCTCATCTCTTAACAATTTCTCGTATAAGATGGTATTTTCTTTTAATGTGTTTGCTGGCCTTGTGTGCTCTTGGTTTCCTTGAATTTGCAACTACTCCGACATTATCACAATATACCGTGATTGTGCTGGGCAAATCCGGGATAACGTCCAAGTCACTTAGGAAGTTCTTGAGCCAAACCGCCTCCTTCGCCAATTCACAAGCAGCTACGTATTCGGCTTCCATGGTAGAATCGGCGATGCATTTCTGCTTTACGCTTCTCCATGTTATGGCTCCTCCCCACATGCAAAACACACTACCCGAGGTAGACTTTCTGGAGTCAATGTCTAATTGGAAATCTGAGTCCGTGTAACCGATGGGGATTAGACTATCTGACTGGTAAACTAACATTCTGTCCCGTGTCCTCTTCAGATACTTCAGAATGTTCTTTACCGCAGTCCAATGTGCTTTCCCCGGGTTGCTTTGATATCTAGCTACCATGCCTACGGCGAAGCAGATATCCGGTCTCGTGCACAGCATTACGTACATGAGGCTTCCTACAACCGAAGCATAAGGGATGCCTTTCATGTCATCATCTCATTCTGTGTTTTGGGACACATTTCCTTGGATAGATGGATTCCATGTCTTTGGGCAAAAAGTCTTTCTTGGAATCTTGCATGCTGAAGCGTTTCAAAACAGTGTCTATATAAGAGGCTTGTGAAAACCCGATCATCCTTTTCTTGGGATCTCGAGTGATCTTGATCCCTAGGATGTGACCGGCTTCACCTAAATCCTTCATATCAAACTGTTTTGACAGCCATGCCCTTACGTCCAATAACACATTTACATCATTTTTATGAGCAGTATGTCATCAACGTATAGTACCAAAAATATCAATGCAGTTCCATCATGCTTTTTGTAAACACAACTTTCAAAATTGTTTTGATCAAAACCGTAGGATTTGATAACTTGATCAAAACACTGATTCCAAGCACGGGATGCTTGCTTCAGCCCATAAATGGACTTCTTGAGCTTGCAAACCAGATGCTCTTGACCTTTTTCAATGAAGCATTCGGGTTGTTGCATATAGATTTCTTCGTCAAGATTCCCATTTAGGAAAGTTGTCTTGACATCCATTTGTCAGATCTCAAAGTCTAAATGTTCAGCAATCGACAAGAGAATGCGGATGGACTTGAGCATGGCTACTGGCGAAAAGGTTTCCTCATAGACGATCCCTTCTTTCTGAGTGTACCCTTTCGCCACTAGTCTTGCCTTAAAGGTTTCAACCTTTCCATCCAGTCCCCTCTTTCTCTTGTATACCCATTTGCATCCAATGGGTTTTACCCCATTGAGTGGTTCGACTAGCTCCCACACTCTGTTGTGATCCATTGAACCCATTTCGGCTTCCATTGCTATTTGCCAATAAGTTGCATCTTTATCTTGGATCGCCTCATTGTAGGACCAGGGATCTGATTCTTCGCCTGAGATCAAGTCTGAAGACTCTCCAATCCCTAAGAATCGCTCGGGTTGTCTGACAACCCTCCTACTATGACGAGGTTCCGGTTGTGAAGGTGTGACGTTTGGTATATCATTTTGTACAGTTGGCAATGGAGTTGGCCCCTTAAGTTCTTCCAAGGTAATTTCACTTCTAGGCTTTTTATCGTTCATATAGTCTTCTTCCAAAAATCTAAAGTGCGTACTGATTATGACCTTTTGATCTTCGGGACCATAGAACATACATCATTTCGTCCCTTCGGGGTACCCAATGAACAACCTTAATTCTGAACGTGCATCCAACTTACCAGCTTCCTTGTCCAACACGTATGCCGGACACCCCCAGATCCTGATGTGTCCATAACTAGGCTTACGCCCTGTCCACAACTCTCTCGGGGTTTTAGGAACTGATTTGGATGGCACTAGGTTTAGAATATAAGCTGCTGTTTCCAAAGCATAACCCCAGAACGATTTTGGTAAATCTGCATAGCTCATCATTGATCTTACCATTTCTAGAAGTGTTCTATTTCTTTGTTCTGCAACCCCGTTTTGTTGAGGGGTACCGGGTGCAGTCAACTGGGATGCAATCCCCTCTTCCGACAGATAGTTCAAGAATTCATCACTGAGGTATTCGCCTCCACGATCAGATCGTAGAAACTTGATAGTCTTTTCCTTATGATTCTCTGCTTGAGCCTTAAATTCTTTGAATTTATTGAAGGTCTCAGATTTATGCTTCATTAGGAAAATGTATTCGTAGCGTGAGTAGTCATCGATAAACGTAACGAAATACTCATAGCCACCTCTAGCTTTGATTTGCATTGGACCTCACACGTCGGTGTGAACGATTTCTAACACTTCCTTAGCTCTAAGCCCCTTGGCTCCAAATGCCCTCTTGGTCATTTTACTCTCCAAGCACGATTCGCAAGTTGGAAATGGTTCAACCTGGAGAGACCCCAATGAACCATCTTGAACCAACGTTTGAATCCTTTTTGGGTTAATATGACCTAATCTTAGGTGCCAAAGAAGTGTTTCGTTCACGTTAGCCAAATGCTTTATTTTACATGAAATAGTAGATGAGTTATACGATGCATTTTGTGAGTGGTGTGCACAGTTAATAATATAGAGATTGTTCCGTAAAGTTCCATGACAGATAATCACATCGTTACGAAAAACAGTAACATGTTTATTAAAACGAACTGAATATCCATCAACAAATAGTTTAGAAACTGAAATAAGGTTTTTCCAAAAATAGGAACATAAAGAACATATCTTAAAATTAAAAACTGGCCTTCAAAAGACAGGTGCATGTCTCCCACTACTTCAGATGCCACTCTCGTAGCATCGCCTAGCGTGATGAGGATCTCACTTCCACTAAGTTGTCGGGTCCTCTTGAACCCCTGTAACGTGAAAGAAATATGATCAGTGGATCCCGTATCGACTACCCACGAATGGGCAACGTACTCTGCCAAACAAGTTTCAACAACTAGTGAGTGAGAATTACCTTTCTTTCCATTCCTTTTGGGTTTGGAACAGGCCGACCTCCAATGTTCTTTTTCACCGCAGTTGTAGCACTTTCCCTTAGCTGAACTCTTTACTCCACCCTCCTTCTTCATCCTACCTTTGCCCTTGGCAACACTTGAGTTAGCTTGGCTTTCGTTCTTGGTTTTCTTCTTCTTCTTACCTCCCTTTGGCCTAGAAGAAGAAGATGGACCAAATAGCCGCTAAAAAAAGCGGTTGCTCCCTCCTAAAATCCTTCGGCGAAAACAAGAGCTTGCGATGGGTCGCAAGGTGAACTTCGATTGTTCATCCGATAATTCAACCTCGAATCGCTCAAAGCTTTTGGGGGGCGAGAATGGAGTATGAAATCAATTTGGGTCTCGATGTCATATTCAGCTCCAAGCACCTCAAGTTTGTTAAGGTGAGCCATCATCTGGAGAACATGATCCCTCACGGGTGTTCCCTCCACCATTTTCATAGAGAGCATATCTCTCATGGTGATCTAGCGAGCTACACGGTTTAGATGTTGAAACATCGTTTTAAGATTGATTATGATGTCCGCAGTGGTCTCAACGTTTTGGTGTTGGTGTTGCAACACATCTGACATTGAAGCCAAGATGGTACACTTTGCCATTTCGTTAGAAACGCCTCCCGGTCGGATATTCTTTTCTTAACCGCTTTAAGTAGCCTCGTCTGATGGCTTCTCTGTTTCGGGTGCAGTTAGAACCCAGTTATGGCTTTATGCAATGAGGATAATAGTGAGTTTTCGATACCAATCAACAAAGTTTTCTCCAGTTAGCAGATTGTCTTTCAGTATATTGAACAATGGATTAAAAGGTTGTGACATGATGAAACTGAAAATAAACATATATCTTGTGTCAATATCCGGATCAACACAAAGAAAATCACATAATTCGATCACATGATTCATATTGAAATCTAAAAAAAATGAACATGCATCAGCCAACATCTCAAAATAGATTTAAATGAGCCTCGTGGGAGGGTCATCATTTAAATCACATTCAAGCAGGTTACAAACAATTACAGTTACAAACCTTTAATTTAAAAAATTAATAGTCGGCTCCCACTTGACCAATATAAAATTGACAGGGACTTCGGTGAAGTATATGCATATCAATTTTATACCTAAGTAATAACCATTATTAAATACAGAATTACTACTTCGTTTTGAACGAGCCTCATGGGAGGTTCATCTCGCCACTAATAATAATTCACAATCATCCTTTTGGGAATTTATTCATGTGAAAACTATCTTTTGACCGTCGCGTAGGGGAATTTCTCCAAAAGATTTCACAAATAAATAAATCATGGAGGTCAAAATTAATTCGATTCAAAACCAAATTAATTATTAAAACATACTTAGTAATTTTTGAGTTTGAGATTTTTCGTTGAGCAATTCTCATGCAAACACATTTAAACAAATTAAATAAAGCATAAGAAACAAAACAACAATAAATCAAGCAAAGCAGAAAATAAACACATTGGGTACATATTATCCAGCTGTCATGGTTTGATTTTCCTTGGCTTGATCTCGAAGAAACACCATCTTGAATTTCTCCCACTCGTTCGTCTCGAAAAAAAATTAAATCCTTTGAACGCCACGCCATTTAGCGGCTCCATGGCCAGGATGGGATGCACGCCCACATCCGGCCGGCCACTTGGCCGAGCGACCCGCGCCAGCCTGGCGCGCGAGCACATCGCCCCCTACGGGTCTTAGCGGCCTCGGCGACCATCGGCGGCGCCCGTCGTGCCCAGACTCCCGCGTGCCTCGGCCGCCTCTCGCCGTGCTCGCCAGTAGCGCCCGTCAAGGCGCTTAGGGCCGATCCCACCCGGCGCCGTGCGCCTGGGCCCGTCTCCCTAGCGATGTCCGCATCGCGCGCGTGCCTCCCTTGTCACGTTTCGCGCGATGCACGTCGCCAACGTACTGTTCCGGATCCATTTTAATTCCTCGTCTCCGTCTTCATCTTCGATTAGGTTATAATTTATTTAACAAAAAATAAATACACCTTAAATCTAGACTAGTCTATTATACTTGAACAAATCAAATAGCCTAATCTACTCATGGATTTTCTCACGAGAAAAACAAATCAAAACTAGTCGAATTAAAAACCATTCATTCATACACATGAAAATAAACACATTAAATACCATGACAATTGGATACCTGCAAAACAACTCTAGCAATTCTACAATCCAATTCTCAATTTAATGTCCAACATAATTTAAATAACAATTTAAAAATCAGAGCTCAAAACCAGAGCCCTGATACCGGTTGTTGGGAAATTAGGGGTGTCTGGATCTATTCGAGATGATTTTAAATACATATTTAAATTAATCAATTAATTACTAACATGAATTAATCCTAAATCAATTCAACATAATAATTAATAAACGAATAAACAACATGCGTACACGTAATCCACGTAAATCATAAGCATGCAGAATCTAGGAGTTACAAGATTACTAACCTCTTATAGAGACGACGGATGAGACAACGGATCAACCCAAAGAGCCTTCCCAACTATGTCCCAAGTCCACGAATGCAATCCGGTGGAAGGATTCTCACGAACGATTTTAACAAGAGGAAAACCAAAAATATTTTGCCACCACCTTTGTGGATTTCTAATATTTCCAACACATGGAATTGCAGTTGGGAATAAAAAATTCATCCCCTATTTATAGGGAGGAGGGGGCCGATTTTTAGGTCTAGAAAATAAGGGAAGAAAATCTTTTCTTGGTCTCCAAGAAATCTTGAATATATCTCCTATATACTTTTCTCCTTAGTTAAATTTTTCATAAAAATCTCTTCCCTTTTTTATCCTATTTTAAAAAAATAACAAGGCAAAAGGAGTCAAGATTTGACTTCTTGAATTTATGTGATAATTATGTATTCCTACAATACTTATCTATTTCCATAAAATATCTACAAGAAAACCAAGACAATCTTTTCTTCCATTTCCCTACATATTTCAAAAATTTCAAGGAAATATTAGGCAAGAATATTTTCTTCTCTCTTTCATTAATTGGACTTTATTTTTGGCTATTTGAGGGGCCTTTAGGAGAATTAAGATTGGACCTCCAATGGACTATTAAACTATAATATTGGGCCAAATATTATTCAAAGTCCATTAATATTAATTTATTCCACTATAAAATTAATATTGAACTATCCATCTTCATCCATATTACGACTTCACTATAATATGGCTCCCGGTCATTATTTCCCGTGTTTAAGATTACTTTAGTCCATTAATTAATTAAGCCACTGAACAAGCTTTATATTAATTAATATCTTTATCCTTGGAGTAAAGACAGTTCAACATTATTATCCATACCGGAAATAAATTTCCACTTGCAAGATTTGGTATGATAAAGGTTCTGAGCCCACCAAGGGGACAAATCAAACAAGACGTACTTGCACACGATTCTCCATATTAAATGTCAGCAATCGTCATGTAATTAATAATATTGCCCAAGATATAAGGTATCGAATCCCAATGATTCTCTTCCTATCATAAGTCAAAGCAATAGTTATTAATCTCACACGATCCTATTTAAGGGATGAAGATTAAGAAACAACACACCACTGAGGTCTAATTCTTGTATATTCAGTACCGAAGAATTTATCCTCCTGTAGGTCCTATTCAGCGCATCCAAATGCACTAGTATAATCTCTTGGTCAAGACAAGCCAATCCGAGTCTTATACATCAACCTTTCATGATGGTTTGTTCATTTCCATCTAGGTTGTGAATTTGTACTTAATTACGAGGAGCTGTTACTTTGATCTTCTGTGATTTGGTATCACCAAATTAACTACAACGTAATACGTACTGACTTTATTGAACGAGTTTGCAATAAATATATATAACATTCATTCATATTTAAATGCAATAGTGGTTAATAATTTATTTCAGTAAATAAATGAGAAAAATTCAGTTTGGTTATACAAAGTAAAAGCATATTTTTCAGTATAACCCCAACAATAACAAGATGACCACGGAAGGAAAGCCAATTGAAAAATATGTCCATGTTTATGAAAAATATGATTTGTGAAGAATATCGACATACTTGGACGTCCCATTGTCGAGCCAAACATTAATATGATTTTCGTGAGCGTAAAATATGAAGAAAAATAATTGTATTTGAGTTGTCCCACTTAGAGGGACTGGATAAACTCTTGTATGAAGTGGGGAGGAGATTCAACTTGAGGAATATAAAGATGATATGGTTATGATATATTACTTGTTGTTGATGATGACCTGCGACTATGTTTTAGAAGATGAATGAACAACCTTATTAACATGTTTGCTCCTCCATAATACACATCTCTTTTGTTTAAAGTTTAAGTAAGACTCTATTTGTAGTTAACTCCCACATCCTGGGGACATGTTTAAAGTTTAAGTAAGACTCTATTTGTAGTTAACTCCCACATCCTGGGGACATGTTTAAAGTTCAAGTACGACTCTGCTTGTAATTTGCTCCTACATTCTCTCAAACTTCTTTACTACTCAAACTCGTGACTTTTGGAAACGATCAGTGCTTATCTTGAATCTTGAGTAATGTACTTGTGTAGAGTTTGTTACTAGGTTAATTTAAGTGTTATGATGCATAATCGTCATTACGTTTTGTGGTTTTTAGGGTCTGCCATGACTTAGGTGGTGTTCAACTAAGTGAGATTATATTATTAAAATGCAAATAGAAAACTTGCTAATATATAATGTTATAGATGCAATTATGTAGGAAAAAACATATGTATGTGAATCATGCTTTTCGAAAAATAGAATATTATGTGGATTACATGTAGTTCATGAGATTTCATGTGGAAAAAGGACACATAGATGTTTCATTGGCGGAGTAGTATATTGTATCAAGGTTATTTTATTTTATTTGTATTAGTTTATATATGATGATTAATTTCTCTATGACTTGATCTGAAACCATCAACAAAAAGTTGATGAGAACCTTTTTAAGTAAGTTCTATTGATAATCGTATCAAGGCCTTGTTTGTTTATAGTTTTGGAAGTGACTTTTAGAATTTCTAATTTCAAATGCTTGTTTGTTTATCAGGATTTTGGTATAAGATTTCAAATCCTTCATAATTATACTCTATAATACCTATAATACACATATCTTACCTTTTTCAAACAAATTTTTAATACACTTCAATCATATATCACACACTTTCTAAATATTATAATATATCCAACTCAATACTTTCTCTCCTCTTTTTTAACTTTATTATCAATATATATATATATATATATATATATATATCAATTATTGCACAATCATTCAATTATTTTTATATTGTTTTTTACGATATAATATTCTTTCTATAATCTACTTTTTCAAAATCCTACTTTATTAAATCCTACAAAATCCACACTCTCAAACATATATAAAATACAAAAACATTTTTTACTTTATACCCAAATAATTCAAAATCCCTCATACAGGATTTTAAATTCCCTCAAAACTGTAAACAAACAAGGTCTTAAGAAAATCGATTAAAGAAGATTTATGTTTTCTTGTGTCTTTGTTTTCCGTGTTTCTAGTTATTTTAGTTTTGCTATAGGTTTGTATCACATTTTGTTATATATATTATGTTTATGTAGTTTGCCTATATTTGTTGTTTTGTTATTATTTTCCTATAGTAAATTAGCTCGCATAGATTGTTTAGTCAATCGGGAAGTTTGTATAATTAATTGATCAATGATTTTTTATGTTTATATGGTTATTCAGGTAATTCATTCAAAAACAACACAACAAACTTCAATTGAGTTCATCGATCAGATATCACATGCATTACTTCATTCAAAATCAACACATCTCACTTCAATTGAGCTTATCGATCAGATACCACATGTGTTCCATGAGTACGTCATTGGCATCACTAATATGAGTGGGGATGACAATTGTGGTTATCGTTCAGTTGCTCATCTCATGGCTTTTAGAGAGGAAATATGAGAAATGATTGACGTGACCTTATGAAAGAGTTGAGTGAGCACAAAGATCTTTACGCAAAAATATTTGTAAAAAATAATGCATGCAATAAAGTGTTGATAGTCTTAAGCAATTCCGCCTCTAATTTTGCTCCAGAACCCTTTTGGTTCATGTTGCTAGAAATGGGTCAGCTAGTTGCATTGGTGTACAATATTATCTTTATCGCGCTTAGTAATGTCGGGAGCAACACGTTCATGCCCCTCGGGTCAGCAATCCCTGAAAGTCCACAACATCCACAATGCAAATACATTTCATTAGTAAATCGCAACTCACACTTTATTGCGGTATGTAAATCTCTACTATATATAAAGATAAACTTTTAAACAAAGTCAAATCACTCTATTTCAAAAACTCTCTAATCTCAATAACTCTAATTTTAAATTTTATCTCAACCGAAGTAAATGGTACGGTGAGACAATTATTCACTGTATATCAATCTTATAGTTCATGTTAATTAAATTGTTTGTTATTATTTTACATCAAATAGTCTGGTGAGATAATTATTCGACGTATATCATTCTTATAGTTTATGTTGATTAAATTGATTGTTAATTATTATTTTACATCAAATGGTCTGGTTATATAATTATTCATCGTATATCAATCTTATAGATCATGTTGATTAAATTGATTGATACATAATTTGTGTTGGTTTAATTTATTTTTTTACAAGTAATACTTACTAAAATTGCAGATCTATCTTGATATATGTATTCAATACAAAGACTATTAATTTTTGTATTCAATACAAATGTCATATCTGATGAATAATGTCAAAGATATGTGTTAAATCACAAAAATATTTTCGGCGGCATGTGCTCTGATTCGATTGAAACTTTTACAAAAAAATAGAAATCAAAAGTTTTATATTACAAGGTGTATTTCAATGTTAATTATGTAATTTGTTAGCATATATTGATGATATGATGCTTTTGAGTATACGCTTACACTGTGCTATATTTAGTCACACTTGATTATATGTTAAAATTAGCTTGAAAAGTTACACACCTATTGTCAATAGGGATTGATCTTAATTAAATTATTGTCTACTTGAAACTTAATTACAGGCGTGAATTTTGTAATAATTAGATGGGTAATTTGAAGTTATACTTGAGATTTAATATAATTCAAATTAATAAATAAAATTTATTTCTATAAAAATTCCACTAATCGAAATAGAGTTATAACTTATGCGTAAAATGATATGAATGTAAAATTTTAAGAGTAACTTACTCTTAGGTCCAAAATGGACCTAAATATTACTACTAGGTCCACCCTCCATTTTAAATTACTAAGGGGTCCAAGATCTATAATTCAAAGACAATACTACCCTTACTCAACTCTCCCAATTACTCTGCCAACTGTCCTTTTTTTCTCTGCAGAACCACTTTTCATCTCTCTCAATTACCAACTCACAACACAATTTTTATTTCAATTTCACAATTTCAATTCACTACAATTTCATTTTCTCACTAGGTTAACCAAATTAAATTTGATTTTTTTTTTCAAATACATAAATTACAATTACAATGTCATATGAAAAATTCATATCTAAAATTACAGAAAAAATTATAGTAATTACAAAAAAAAATCATATCTAAAACCTACAATTACAATCTCAAAAACATAATTGAAAATTTACATATCATCTTCTAAAAAATCTTTAAATTACAAATATGCATAAAAAACATGAACATGTTCATCAAAATCATGAACAGGTTCATCAAAAACATGAACATGTTCATGCACATCTCCAGGAATGTGCACACCATGTCAAAAAAAAAATTTTTTGATTTTCATTCTTTGTCTTGTTGGGAAATTCGGGGTGCCCGGATCTATTCGAGGTGATTATTTAAATACATATTTAAATTAAACAGTTAATTACTAACATGAATTAATCCTAAATCAATTCAACATAATAATAAACAACATGCGTACACATAATTCACGTAAATCCTAAACATGCGGAACTAGGAGTTACAAAATTACTAACCTCTTGAGGAATCAAACGGATGAATCAACCCAAGAGTCTTCCCAAATATATCCCCAAAGTCCACGAACGCTATCAGGTGGGAAGATTTCAACGAACGATTTTAATGGGAGAGAAATTAAATATTTTGTTACATCCTTTGTGGATTTCTAATATTTTCAACACATGGAATTGCACTTGGGAATGAAGAGCTCATCCCATATAAATAGGGAGGAGGGGGGTGAAAATTAGGGCTAGGAAAATAAGGAAGAAAATCTTTTCTTGATCTCCAAGAAATCTTGAATATATCTCCTATATTCTTTTCTCCTTAATTAAATTTTCCATAAAAATCTTTTTCCCCTCTTCTACCGAATATTTTTGAAATCTACACTATAGAAGGAGTCAAGATTTGACTTCTTGAATTTATGGGATAATTATGTATTCCTACAATAATTATCTCTTTCCATAAAATATCTACAAGAAAATCAAGACAATCTTTTCTTCCTTTAATAGACAAGATTTTTGAAAATTACACTTGGAAATATAGCAAGAATATTTTCTTCCCTCTCTCATTAATTGAACTTTATTTTGGGCTATTTGGGGGGCCTTTAGGAGAATTAAGATTGGACCTCCAATGGACTATAAAGCTATAATATTTTGGGCCAAATATTATCCAAGTCCATTAATATTAATTTACTCCACTATAAAATTAATATTGAACTATCCATCTTAACCCATATTACGATTTCACATATAACATGGCTCCCGGTCATTATTTCCCGCATTTAAGATTATCTTAGTCCATTAATTAATTAAGCCACTTAACAAGCTTTATATAAATTAATATCTTTGTCCTTGGAGTAAAGACAGCTCAACATTATTATCCATGCCGGAAATAAATTTCCACTTGCAAGATTTGGCATGATAAAGGATATGAGCCCACCAAGGGGACAAAACAAGTAAGACGTACTTGCACGCGATTCTCCGTATTAAATGTCAGCAATCGTCATGTAATTAATAATATTGCCCAAGATATAAGGTATCGAATCGCATTGACTCTCTTCCCATCATAAGTCAAAGCAATAGTTATTAATTTCACACGATCTTATTTAAGGGACGGAGATTAAGAAACAACGCACCACTGAGGTCTAATTCTTGTATATTCAGTACCGAAGAATTTGTCCTCATGTAGGTCTTCATTCAGCGCACCTAAATGCACTAGTGTGATCCCTTGGTCAAGACAGGCCCATCTGGGTTTCACACTTCAACCGTTCATGATGGTTCGTTCATTTCCATCTGGGTTGTGAATTTGTACTTAATTACGAGGGCTGTTAATTTGATCTTCAGTGATCGGGTATCACCAAATTAAATACAACGTAATACATACTGTCTTATTGAACGGGTTTGCAATAAACATATATAACATTCATTCATATTTAATGCAACAGTGATTAAATAATTTATTTCAGTAAATAAATAAGAAACTTCAATTTGGTTATACAAAGTAAAAGCATACTTTTCAGTATAACCCCAACATGTCTTCCTTCTTTCTTTATGCACAATAATCAATCAGATGGAACTCATATCAAATCGTCTTCTTCCTCAATTGTTCAGATCCGCAATCTCTTAAAATTCAGAAAATCCAACCAAGAACCAAGAAACTCATGAAATACCCATCATCAAACTTCTTCAATTTGTCCACGCTTCAAATTCAAATTAATTAATAAGAAACATAGAGAAAAGAAATAGAGAAAGAATTGGCAGTAGTAGATTACTAGCAATGAATAATCGCCAACCAAAATAAAAGGACTAGTATTTTACAAATGAAGAAATTGCCTTGAAAAAACAGATCTCGAATCCTGATTTAAATTGGGAGTGACTTGTACTCAGACCCACCGTAAATCTTCAAAACTCAACCGTACAAAATCTGTCCAAATCTTTAAAAGATCCACCGTAAAAATCTTCAAATCTAGAGAGATTTTTTGTGTGGGTGGGTTTTTTTGGTTTGGGGGAGGGCGGCGCTGCGAGGGAGTGGGTCAGGCGGTGGCACCGTTCTGGTTTTTGGTTGAGGGGTCATCATTTTGCCGTTCTGGTTTTTTGGTTGGGGGGTCGTCATTTCAACGGCGGCTGCGGTGGTGTGGGATGGCATCGGTGTGGGCCGGCGGTGGCGATCAAGCATTCAACGGCGGCGACGGTGGTCGCACAGGTGACAACATCGATTTGGGGGAGAAGAGATTGGGTGGAGGCTTGTGTTGGTGGTGGTTGTGAGATGGTGGGGGTGGGGTTTACGAGAGAGAGAGAATTAGAAAATAGGCTGGGGTGAGTTGGGTTTGTGGATGTATGAGAGATAGAGAGAGGTTTGACCATATTCATGTTTAAGGGTATTGTGGGTAAAACACTGGCTATTTTTAAACCTCTTAGTAATTAAAAAAATGTGTGGACCTAGCAGTGGTGTGAGGTCTATTTTAGGACCTAAGAGTAATTCGTTCAAATTTTAATAGCTACAATTAGATCTAATTCGTGAATATTTTTCAAAGAATTAGAGAAAATGGTAATTATAACACCCTTTTCAAAATTATAATATCTGACAATTTATCATTTTCGAATCGCAAAACGTGCATATTGCATTTATAAAATATTAGAAATTTTAAAAACATGACTAGTGTTTCATACAATGACAGAGTGGTATAACACTCGAGATGAAAGTGGTCAAGGATGGCACATGTGGTACCAAGAAGGATTTTGACACTATGATGAGCTTGTAGGAGAGAATCGTGAAGGGAAGACGGTTGTAATTGTTGATGTTGTACGAATATTATTTCATATGTTGGACATCATTCTACACAACATCAGGAATTTTCCATTTCTCCGATCACTAACTACGATTGTTAGATATTTCTTTTTATGTTTCTTACATGGAAGTTGATGACATAACAATTAATGTCAGGCAGTTGCAGTTGTAAGAGTGAGAAGTAAAAAGATCATGGGTGATTACTACAAGATCATGAAGTAATGGATGGAGACTTTCTAGGCTGTCCAAACCAAGCCTAGTGGATAGGACAATGCAGTTGAAACCGAAGTCTATATATACATTGCATTGGACAAAATCATTTGAGGATAAATGATATCAAAATTGCACTTCTCCAAATTTAGAGAGTAGTATCCAAGACACAACCTTGAGTGTTTGTAACATCTAGGAGTGTGAGGGTCGATACTATTTGATTTGTACTGGTCGAATGTATTCCAATATTTCTATCAGTATTGATTTTTTCTAAGTAGTCCGAATGTTAGGTTGAATAAAATCACTAGTCACTTGAGTGAAAATATTATTTTGGTATGTGGTTTTTACACTATGAATTTTAGGATCTTGTAAGAGGTTCTTGTATATCTCACTACTTGTTATATTGATGTTTTTAGTCATGAGGCTCGTATAATCTAAATTAAGACTATACAAAATTTTGAAATCCTTTGCACTGTATTTTTAAGACTTCTGCTGCCATATATTGTTTTACATGTAGCATAACATTTTTAACAACATTCTGAAAAATACACGTGTACACACTTTCAGTAATAGATTTGTCTAAATAGTTTGGTGGTTGTTAGATAGTGTGGTTTGCTATAACTTCATGGTACATGACTTAGAAGTGGGATTAATAGACCTATTAACTTATAACTGAGATAAAGACGGTGATGAGATACAAGTTGCTTGTGATGATGACCTTCCAGGTGTTGATTTACATTCAGGTACATCTGGTAAGTTTTTAAATATGCATCCACATGTTGTGATGTTTGTTTCCTACATATAATTTTAGTTGTTAGTTTCCTTTGCATTGATTCTCCTTTCAAATTCACTATAAAGATGTTTTCTTAAACACCATTCCGTGATTGCCACTTAATGGATATATATGCATTCGAGGTCAGGTGACTGAACTCTGGAGCCTACCAGACCTTAAAAGTCAAAATACAAGTATTTCATCATGCTAACTTACATCGATTGTAATTTAATGGTGTTTTAGTATTGGTCATGCTTTTAATATATAAAACTTTAATTTATCATTTTTCTGTTGGAATATGATTTGAAGTTTCCAGATGTTAGTTCAAACAAGATGGATCGAATAACTCACAATTAAAACCACGCTCAAACCCACAATCGAAGAAAAACAAGCTAGAAAAGAAGAACATCAACTATTTATGTGGTTCGGCGTAAATACCTACATCCACGGGATCAGGGAACTCTCAATTAGGGGTGGGCGGTACGACATACCGAAAATTTTCTCGCCATACCGTTACCGTACGAAATTTTCGATACCGAAAAATGTCATACCGTTAATCGTACTTGAAAAAATGTCATACCGAAATTCGACATCTGAAAAAATTTAAGTATGTCAATATTACATACTGATACCGTAATGAAATTTCAATATATACCGGTATACCGAAATATTTTCGGTATATCGGAAATATTTTCGGTGTCTTAAAAAATTTTTTCGATATCTTGATATATTTTTCCTAAGATATCTCGAAATTTTTTTAAGATATCTTAAAAATATTTCGGTATACCAAAATGTTTCGATATTTCGGTATACCAAAATTTTATATATTTTTATACCGTTATCGTACCGAAATTTTCGGTACGGTACCATACCGTATCGAAAATTTTGATAAAATCAATATTTTTCGGTAAGGTAAGTGCGGTATACCGGTATTTTTGGTATTTTCTCCACCCCTACTCTCAATACTATCACAACGAAGCCAATTACAGATTACAATGCTTGGATCTCACTATTCGAATCACCCGAGCCCCAACTATCAAGTAAGAACCCTAATTCCCAATAATTATGATGAGAGCGATGAATCTAACAACTAACAGAGGAGAAATGGAATGTAACTGATAAGAATTACAATTGCACATCCAATCTTTAACCATGTAACGAATTTGAGCTGCATTCGGTTACAACTCGTGTGCCATGCATGCGCGATGCATGTGTTTTGCATGTGTGCGGATGTTATAAGAATAAGCTCAATTCAGACGACTTTCACCACTTGAAGTAGACTCATACATGGACCAAGAGTTGTAGCAAAGACCCTCAACTAAAATGGTCTTCAAATTCCTTCTGAAAAACCCAACATTATTAGTCCTTTCAACATACAGTATTAGTTCTCAAACCAAACAGTATCAGCTGGCTAACATAAGTAATACTTTCCAGATGACTTCACAAAACTCCACCTCAGCTGTAAAGTATCCCGAGTGTCCCTCATTTCCAATGTACACTGCCTTCATTAGTGCACATCCCATGAATCAACTTTCACCAGTTCTGAGCATAGCTTGAACTTTGAGCTTGGCAAGGCTTTAGTTAACATATCAGCTGCATTGTCATCAGTGTGAATCTTCTAAACTATCACAGCTCCTTTATCAATGATATCCCTGACAAAATGTAGCTTTACATCAATGTGTTTTAACCTTTCATTAAACACTTGATGCTTCACAAGATGAATGGTGCTTTGATTGTCACAGTGCACCACTACTGCCTTCTGCAAACCCCAAAGTCCTTAAGAATTCCTTTAAGCCACATGGCTTCCTTCACTGCTTCAGTCATGGCAATGTATTCTGCCTCAGTTGTAGATAAATCCACAATTGATTGTAACATAGATCTCCAACTAATTGCAGTTCCATACAATGTAAAAACATATCCTGTTAAAGACTTCCTTGAGTCCAAATTTGCTGCATAATCTGAATCCACATATCCTTGTAGAGGATCTCTGACTTGTGTTGACCTTTCAAACATCAATCCCAGATTAGAAGTTCCTCTCATGTATCTCATAATCCACTTAAGAGCCTCCCAATGCATTCTTCATAGATCTACCATATATCTGCTCACCATGCTCATTGAGTGAGCTAAATCAGGCCTACTACAGACCATTCCATACATCAAGCTCCCAACTCCACTAACATATGGTACTGAATTCATCTATTTCTTCTCAGAACCTGTCTTTGGAGCTTGATTCTTTGTCAGCTTGAACTGTTGCCCAAAAGGAGTGAACAAAAGTTTAGACTCATGCATTTTAAACCTCTTAAGCACCTTCTCAATGTAATTTGTAGAGAAAGAAACAACTTTCCAGCTTTCCTGTTTCTGAAAAATTTCCATCCTAAGAATCCTCTTGGCTTCCCCAAGATCTTTCATCTCAAAAGTGTTATTCAACTTTTTCTTGAGACTTTGAATCTTGCACCTCTCTTACTAGCTATGAGCATATCATCCACATAGAGTAATAAGTAGGTTGACACTTCACTGCCTTGCCTCTCTAAGTAAACACAACTATCATACTTTCATCTTGTGAATCCAATAGAGATCATGAAGTGATCAAACTTTCTATACCACTGTCTTGGACTCTGCTTGAGACCATACAGTGATTTCTTCAGTAAGCACACCCTAGTGTCACTTTCTCCTTTTGAGAAACCTTCAGGCTGACTCATGTAGATGGTTTCCTCAAGATCACCATGTAGAAAAACTGTTTTAACATCAAGTTGTTGCAGCTCTAGATTGTCTTGAGTGACTTTAGAAAGTAAAAGTCTGATAGAACAATGTTTGACAACAAGTGACAATACTTCATTTTAGTCTATCCCTTCTCTCTGTGTAAAACCCCTTGCCACCAGTCTTGCTTTGTATCTTACATGTTCAGAAACTTCAACTTCAAGATTTCTCTTGAAAATCCACTTACAAAATAACTATTTTACAATGATGAAACTTCTCCACTATCCAAGTATGATTCTTCTCTAAAGATTTTTTTAATATCATTGTTGAAATCAAAACTGATCTTTATCTTCACTAAAAATCCAAGTCTTTGGCTCACTATGCTCAAGCTGATCAGCTGCAACAAGAGCATATGAGACCATATCAGCTTGACCAAATCTGATAGGAGGATGAATCTGTCTTGTGGCCCTATCTCTTGTAAGGCTGTAATCAGTCAAATCTTCAGCTTGATGTTCATTCTCATCATCTAACTCAGCTTCATCACTTTCTTCTCCACTATCAGATCCATTTTGATGAATATCCTCTTGAGTAGGATTTGTAGCTTGAGTCTCCACCTCAATTCCAGTGATGCCTTGACTGATATCACCATCTAAATCCTGAGGTTGCTCACTTGACTTATATCCCATTACTTGCTCATTGAAGATAACATCTCTACTAACAATGCATCTGTGATATCCAGGGTCTACACACCATAATTTGTAACCTTTTACACCTTTTGGATAGTCTATGAAAATGCACTTTAGTGCTCTGGGATCAAGTTTGTCCTGCTTGACATGAGCATAAGCTTCACAACCAAACACCTTCAAATCTGTGTAATTTGACAACTTTCCATACCAAAGCTCATCTGGTGTTTTGAAATCAATGGCAGATGAGGGAGTCCTATTTATCAAATTGCAAGCAATGTTCACTGCCTCTCCCCGGAAAGTCTTTGGAAGGCTTGCATCTGATAAAATACATCTTACTCTTTCAAGAATGGCCCTATTCATCCTTTCTGCAAGGCCATTATGTTGTAGATTGACTGGTACAGTTCTGTGCCTTGTAATCCCCTTTGATCTGCACAAAGCCTGAAATTCTTCAGACAAATACTCTAAGCCATTGTCTGTTCTCAAATGCTTGATACCCCTCCTCTTTCTATTCTCAAGTTCAGCAAGCCATTCTTTGAATTTCAGGAAAACATCATTCTTATGCTTCATGATGTACACTCACACTTTCCTGGTATAGTCATCAATGAGAGTTAGGAAATATCTTCCACCAGCATGAGTAGAGACTCTGGAAGGACCCCATACATCTGAGTGATTATAGTCAAGGGCCTCAGTGGTAGTGTGCTTGCCTTTCTGAAATGAGTGCTTCTTGGCCTTTCCAAGAACACACTTCTGACAAAACTAGAGTTTTCTTATACTCCCTCCAAGTATATCACCCTTCTTTGATAACTCCACCAGACCCTTCTCTCCCACATGAGCCATTCTCTTATGCCACAGCATGCTGCCACTGTCACTTATAGTAACATCAGTTGATTCCTCTACAGTTTCACCAATCAGAGAATACAGACCATTAACATTCTTCCCTTTCATCATAGCTTTCTCACCCTTAGTCACAAGAAGTGAGCCTTTCTGAGTATGAAATTCAAAGCCTAAAGCATTCAAAGAACCTAGAGATATGAGATTTCTTTTAAGATCAGGAACATATCTCACATTTGGCATGATTCTCTCCTTCCCATCAAACATCCTAATTCTCACAGATCCTCCCCCTCTGACTCTACAGCTCTCATCATTGCCTAGAAGTACTAACCCCCCATACTTCTTCAGATTTTGAAACCAATTTTCAATAGAGCACATATGAAAAGTGCATCCTGAGTCTAACACCCATTCATGATAGAGTTTACTGCTACTTACCATACAAACATCAGCACTTTCATGGTATTCCTCAGCAACTGTTGCATCTGCTTTCTTCTCCTCTTTAGGCTCTTCTTGACCCTTCTTCTTATCTGGACAATTTTTCATCAAGTGACCAGTCTTATGGCATGAGAAAACATTCCCTTCTTTCAACAAAATCAGATCTAGACTTCTTATCAGATTTTGTTTTGTCATCTAACTTCTTCTTGTTCTGAAAGCCTTTCTTGCCCTTTTTGAACTTCAGATTGAGATTCCCTCCTTGAGATGTGGCCTTCTTATCCCTTTTGACTTGAAGGAACTTAGTTTTGATTGGAGTTTGGATTTCATCTAAACTCAGCTGATCTTTCCTCCCAAATAGCAGAGTATCTTTGAAGTTTTCAAAGGATTTTGGTAAAGAATTCAACAACATGAGAGCCTTATCATCATCTTCCAATTTTACGTCAAGGCTCTCAAGATCACCCACTGATCTATTGAATTCATAAAGCTGCTCTATCAGATTCTTCTCCTCTTACATCTTAAATGCCAGTAACTTCTGTTTCATGTACAACTTGTTGGAAACCGACTTAGTTTGATATAAGTCTTCCAACTTCTTCCATACATCCATGGCCGATTTCTCTTTTGAAACTTACCTCAGTAGTTTGTCTCCCAAGCACAAGATGATCGCGCTATGAGCCTTCTCGAGAATCTCGGTCTTCTTCGCTTGATCAACATCAGATGAGCCGGAGGGCCACCGATCAACAGGTTTCAGAGCATTAGCCAAGCTATTGTGAACTAGCAGAGCCTTCATTTTGATCTTCCATAGTCCAAAGTCGTTCTTCCCTGTGAATTTCTCAACATCCAATTTCATTATCGTCATATTTTCGATCCAATTCCCACAGACGGCGTCTCGAATAACACACAATTAAAACCACTCTCAAACCCACAATCGAACAAAAACAAGCTAGAAAAGAAGAACACCAACGATTTACGTGGTTCGGCGTAAAATGCCTACATCCACTGGATTAGGACACTCTCAATACTATCACAACGAAGCCAATTACAGATTACAATGCTTGGATCTCACTATTCGAATCACCGAGCCCCAACTATCAAGTAAGAACCCTAATTCCCAATAATGATGATGAGAGCAATGAATCTAACAATTAACAGAGGGGAAATGGAATTTAACTGATGAGAATTACAACTGCACGTCCAATCTGTTGGGGTTATACGTGAAAGTATGATTTTACTTCGTATAACCTATGTATTAAACACTTATTTACTGAAATAAATTATTTATCACTATTGCTTTAAATATGATTGAATGTTATACATATTTATTGTAAATCGTTCATATAATAACACGTGTTACATTGTAATTAACGTGGTGATACCAGATCACAGAAGATCACGTTAACAGTCCTTTGTAAACGAGTGCATATTTCACAACTTAGATAGATCAGAACAATCTATTGGTAGAAGTTGATGTGTAAGGCTCAGACTGGCTTGTCTTGACCAAGAGATTACACTAGTGCATTCGATGCGCTGAAGCGGACCTACATAGAGGATAAACTCATTCGTACTGACTTATGGGATGAAGAGTTAGACCTCAATGGTAGTTGATTTCTTAATCTCTGTCACTTAATAAGGACTGTGTGTGATTAGTAGTTATTGCTTTGACTTATTATGGGAAGAGAATCATAGTGACTTCGATACCCTATATCTTGGGCAATAATATTAATTGCACGACAATTGCTAAATTAATACAGAGAATCGTGTGCTTGCAATGTCTTGCATGACTGGTCTGTTGGGATTATACTGGAAAGTATGCTTTTACTTTGTATAATCAGACTGAATTTTGGACTTATTTACTGAAATAAATTGTTTATCACTGATGCTTTAAATATCATTGAATGTTATATATATTTACCGTATAAAATTGCTCAATAAATAAGTATCGTGTTACATTGTAGTTAATTTAGTGATACCGGATCACGAAAGATTAAATTAACAGTTCCTTTGTAACCAAAAGTACACCATTCAAAGGCGACCTAGATGAAAATGAACAATCCATCGAAAAGGTTGAAGTGTAAGGCTCGATTGATTTGTCTTGACTAAGAGATTACACTAGTGCATGTTTAGTGCAATTTGAATAGGACCTGTTGAGGAGGAAAAATTCTTTAAATCGGATCGGAAAGAATTAGACCTCGGTGGTTCGTTATTTCTTAATCTTCGCCCCTTAAATAGGATTGCGTGTGGTTAGTAACTATTGCTTTGACTTATTACGGATAGAGAATCAACGATTCAATACTTTATATCTTGGGCAATATTATTGGTCATATCGATTGCTAAGATTTAATCGAGAATTGTGTGCAAGACAATTGTTCGATTTGCCCCATTTAATGAGGTTCATAAGTTTTATCATACCAAATCTTACAAGGGAACTAGTTTTTGGTATGGATAATAATGTTGAACCGCTTCTTTACTGAGGATAAAAGATATTAATTAATGAAAAGCTATTTTCAAGGGCTTGAATTAATTAATGGGCTAGATAATCTTAAACACGGGAAATAATAATGGGAGCCATATTAACCAATGTAATATGGGTTAAGATGGATAGTGCAATATTAATTATGTAGTGGGATTAATTAATATTTATTGGCTTGAATAATATTGTGGCTCAATATTGATAATTCAAGATCCATTGGAAGGTCCAATCTTAATTCTCCTAATGGCCCCTCAAGTAGCCCAACATAAAAAGTCCAATAACCTAAAAAAAGGTGTTTAAAAATAAAATAAATATTTGTTCTTATTTTTCTATTTTTTTTTAAAATAGTAAATAAAAAATGAGGAGAAAGATTTTCTTTGAATTTTGTTATGAAATGAAGATAAGTATTCTTGGAATACAAGATTATCTCATTAAATTCAAGAAATCTCCCACTTGGTTATTTACTATGTAAATTTCAAAAAATTTTGAAATAAAAAAGGAAAAGAAAGATTTTCTTGATTTTCTTGAAAAGATATTATGGAAAATATGTATTTCTTGGAATACAAGTATATCTCATAAATTCAAGAAGATCCAAATCTTGGTTTCTTTTTCCTATTTTTTTTTTTTAAATACTCCATAACAAAAGAGAAAAATTTTTATGGAATATTTTAATTATGGAGAAAAGAATATACGAGATATATTCAATTCAGATTTCTTGGAGATCAAGAAAAGATTTTTTCCTCCCTATTCCATATGGAAAAATCGCCAACACCCTCTATAAAAAAAAGGGATGAATGTTTCATTCCCAAGTACAATTCCATGTCTTTGGAAAAATTAAGAAATCCACAAGGTGGTGCAACAAATTTTGTTTTCCCTTTTGTTAATTGTTCGCGTTTTCTTCCACCGGATTGACGAAATCAAGGACTAGGAATACTTGAGAAGGCTTTTGGTGTGTTTTAATCAACGAGACCATTGCCACTCCAAGAGGTTAGTTCACGAAACCCGTAGTAATTCCAATCGTCTTCATCGATCGTGAGGTTTTATGTGAACTGCTTATATGCATGATTTGTTGTTGAATTATTATTTGAATTAATGTAGGATTAATTCATGCTAGTAATAATTGTTAGAATTAAATTTGTATTTAAATATTCATCCTCGAATAGATCCCGCAATTAATTCCCCAAACAATTTGGTATCGAGCCCTCGCATTTCTTAAAAAGTCACTCTAATTTTTAAATTGTAATTTAATCCGCTTTTCATTAAATTTGAAATTGGATAGTAGAATTGCTAGATCTTTTTTTTGATATGGGTTTCTTTAAGACGGAACATTCTTTATCCAATTGTCATGGAATTTAATGTGTTTATTTATGCATGCATATAAATTGTGGTTTTTTAATTCTATTCGTTCGAATTTGTTTTTTTCGAGAAAATCCACGAAAGAGATTAGAATTTATTTGATTTGATCAAAGTAATAGACTAGTCTAGATCTAGGTTTATTTATTTTTGTAAATAAATTGTAATTTTTAAAGACAGGATCGGAAAGCGAGGAGACGAAGAATTAAAAAATCCTGATCCTAATCTTTCTTACATCAACGCGTAACTTTCGTCGTACATGCGGAGGAAGCACGAACAACCTTAATGACGGACAAGGCAAAAGGCAACCAAGACGGGCGGCGGAAAAAGCTCTTTATTCTTATGCTAAAGCGAACTCCCATCTTTTGACAAAATCGAGCACGTATGATACACTTCTCTTCCATAGTTCTTGATCGGCCACCAGCGGAACATCCAATTTGTTCACTAAAGGAACGATTAATTTTGGATTCAACCTTATTAAAATAGAAGATGGAGAAGATATTACAATGGATTCCGATTTTCATCTCACAAAAAAAGAAGGACATCATCTTTGATCTCCAAAACAAGAACCTATCTGAAATCCATTCAATGAGAATTAAAAACCGATGTTGAAGGAAATTAGAGATGTCCATGATGGGTCGATCTCGGATGAATTACTTTCTAGGTCTCAAGTTAAACAAAGTTATTGAAAAATATTCATCTAATAACAAGCAAAGTACACCGAATATTTTGGCTAAGTTTGGAATTCAAAATAGTTAGATGAAAACAATCTTCCAAAAAAGCTATGATGACCTGGATTCAAGATGGATCGGATGAGAAAACTCATTCGAAAAAACAAATCAAACCCAACGGTTGAAGGAATATAGGGCTCTCCGACAAGGATCTTTTATTATAAATTTGGAAAAGAATATATCCTCTTTGGATGATGATGTGTATGTGCGGTTGAAACCCAAATTAATTGAGGATCTTAAATCACCTAAGTGAACTAATAGATTTGTCGATCCTCAAGATCAAGACATGACAAAAATTAACCATGACAATTGGATAAATGTGCCCAATATGTTTAATTTTTTGTTTTGATGTTATGCATTATTTTATGCTTATTTAAATTGTGTTTAAATTTGCGATGCATGAGGAAACGTTTTTGAAAAAATCTCACTTTCAAAAATTACTAAGTATGCTTAAACAATTAATTGACAATTTTATTCCTGATAATAAAATTGAATTAATTTTCGACCTCCATGATTTATTTATTTGTGAATTCTTTTGGAGAAATTCCCCACCAATATGATCGAAAAAAGATAGCTTTCACATGAATAAATTCCAAATGGATGATTGTGGATTATTACTAGTGGCGACGATGACCCTCCCCACGAGGCTCGCTCAAAAAAAATAAATAATAATTATGTATTTAATCATGGTTATTACTTAGGTATAAAATTGATATGCATATACTTCCCCAAGTCCCCCCCAATTTTATATTGGTCAAGTGAAGCCAACTATTAATTGATATTAAAGGTTTGTAACTTTTTTGAATGTGTTTAAATAATGACCCACCCCACGGATTATTTAAACTGCTTTTTAGATGTTGGTTGTGATTCCCAGCGTTCATATTTTTTTGAGATTTTAATATGAAACATGTGATTGAATTTTGTGATATATTGGTGCTTATGCATATTATTATTTATTTCTAAGAAGAATAAAAGATATCATCATGTCGCAACCTTTTAATCCACTCGCTCAATATACTTAAAGACAATTTGCTTACTAGTGAAAACTTCGTTGATTGAGTCGAAAACTTACTATTGTCCTCATCGCACAAAGCCATAATCGGGTTCTCACTACACCTAAAAACACGGAAAAGCCAAATGATGAGTCAACTAAATCGGTTAAGAAAGAGTATCTTGACCGAGGCGCCCAACGAAATGGCAAAGTGTTCCATCTTGGCTTCAATGTCGATGTGTTGCAACACCAACACCGAACGCGTTGAGACAAGTGTTTTTCACTTAACAGTGGTAGATTAATCGATTTTTTTGGTTTATCATGACTAAAAAACGATGTTTCAACATCGAGAAGATGAAACGTGTATCGCCGATCACCATGAGGGACTTGCTCTTTATGAAAATGGTGGAGGGAACGCCCGTGGGTGAGCACGTTCTCCATTTATGATGGCTCACCTTAACAAACTTGAGGTCTTTGAATCAAAACGGATCGAGACCCAAATCGATTTAAATGCTCCATTCTCGACAAAAAGTTTTGAATAGTTCAGAATCACGAGAAATGAACTACCGGATGAATAATCGAAGTTCTCAATGCCCGATCTATTGCAAGCTTTGGTCTCAGGCAAAATCGATTATATTGGGGCAAAAGAGCCAAGCCTTGGTGGATATTTAAATGGACCTTCTTCTTCTTCTTCTAGGCCAAGGGGTGGTAAGAACAAGAAAAAGGACAAAAATTCCACAAGCAAGTGAACTCAAATTCATAAAGCCAAAAGCAAAGAAAATGTGAAGTCAATCTTATTGGAGGTGGAGGAGAGCAAGCCTTTTCCCTAAGGGGAGGTGCTTCAAGTCAAAAAAAAGACATTGGAGGTCACTTGAATCCAATCCCAAAAGGAATGGAAAGAAAGGTAATTCTCATGCACTAGTTGTTGAAACTTGCTTTATTTATCGGCGATGCCTCCCATTTATGGGTGGTGGATCTGGATCCACTTTGAGGTGTTTGTTTCAAATCTTTTTAATGCGGAATGGGAGGGGTCAACCCAACAACTTAGTGGGGAGTGAGATCCTCATCATCACACCTTTGCGTTATGATCAAAAGGCAAATGGCAAATGAAGGGGAAAGTTGCACTTCAAAATCTTGTCTTTTGAAGACGAGAGTTTTAATTTTAAGAGATGTTCTTTACGTTTGAATTTTAGAAAGAATTTAATTTTTCAAAATTTCTAAACTTTACCTTGATGGATATTCGATTACTTTTGATAAAGTTGTTACCATTTCTTTTATGATAAATTTATTTGTCATGGAATGTTGTCAAATAATTAATCTCTATACAATTAATCTTTGCACACCACTCACATAAATGCATCCTATAACACATCAATTGTTTCCAATAAAAAAAACGTTCATTAGACGTGAAACGAAATACTTCTATGGCATCTAAGATTGGGACATATTAATCCAAAGGATCCAAAGGTTGAAAAGACGGTTCAATTTGGAGTTTCTCCAAGTTGAACCAATTCCAACTTGAGAATCATGTTTGGAGGGTAAAATGACCAAGAGGGCATTCCTCAGAGCCAAGGAATAAAGCCAAAGAAGTGTTAGAAATCGCTTCACATAGAATAATTTATATCTTCGTATGTGGTCCAATGTCAACCAAAGCAAGAGGAGGTTATGAGTATTTTGTCACTTTTATTGATGACTACTCAAGGTAAGGTTATATTTTCCTTATGAAGCATAAATCGAGACCTTTGAGAAATTCAAAGAATTTAAGGCTCAAGCAGAGAATCATAGGGAAAAATGTATCAAGTCTCTACGATCCGATCGTGGAGGCGAATACCTCAAAGATTGAAAATTTAAAATAAATATTTATTCCACTGGCGATGAGTTTTTGAACTACTTTATCGATGAAGGGATTGTATCCTAAATGATCGCGAACCCTCAACAAAATGGGGTTGCGAGCGAAAATGAAACTCTTTTGGAAATGGTTAGATCAATGATGAGTTATCGCGGATCTTCCCAAGTCGCTTTTTCCCCCTATTCGTACTAAAAAATTCATGCCTTGGAAAACAAAGACTTACATTCTCAAACTTGGTGCCATCCAAATCGGTTCCCAAAACTCCCAAAGAATTGTGGACCGGCAATAAAGCCCGATTTTGAGACACATGAGAATTTGGGGGTGTCCTACCACGTTGGACAAGGAAGCCAGGTTTAAAAATTGGATCCTCGATCGTAATTAAGGTCATTTTTATAGGATACACCGAGGAACAAAAAGGGTGTATGTTCTATGGTCCCAAGATCAAAAGGTGGTAATAAGCACCCACTTTAGATTTTTGGAAGAAGACTATATGAACGAAAAGAAGACCCGAAGTAATCGATTACCTTAAATGAGCTAAGGGCTAACCTCATTTTTTAATCAAATAAGATGACATACCAAATCGACACACTTCCACAACCGAAACCTCGTCAGTAGTGGGAGGGTTGTAAGACAACCGAGAGATTCATGGGGATAGGAGAGTCCTCGGACTTGATTCCCTCCAAGACGAATCGGACCCCATGGACATATGATGAAGACAATCCAAGACAAGGATGCAGGTTTCTTGGCAAAAGGCAATGAAATCGAAATGGGTTCTATGGATCGTAACAGAGTGGGGGAGCTAGTCGAACCACTTAATGAGGTCAAATCCATTGGTTGCAAGTGGGTATACAAGAGAAAAAGGGATCGGGACGAAGGTGGAAACCTTCAAATTTTGAAAGACTTGTGGCGAAAAGGTTATACTCGAGAAAAAAGGATCGACTATGAGGAAACCTTTTCACCAGAAGAATGCTCAAGTCCATCCGGATTCTCTTGTCGATTCTTTCAAGATCTCGATTTTGAAATCGGCAAATGGATGTCAAGATTTTTAATCGGCTTTCCTTAACTAAGTCTTGATGAAGAAACCTATATGCAACAACCCCAAGGCTTCATTGAAAAGGGCCAAGAACACCTAGTTTGTAAGCTCATGAAGTCCATTTACTTGACTCAAACAAGCATCCGGAGCTTGAAACCAATGTTTTGATCATGTTATAAAATCTTATGGGTTTGATCAAAAACGAAGTTCGAAAAGTTGTGTGTACAAAAAGCATGTCGGAACTGCATTGGTATTCTTAGTACTATACGTAGATGACATCCCGCTCATCGAACGATGTAAAGGTGTTATCGGGCGTAAGCATGGGTTTTCAAAACAAATTTGATATGAAGGACTTAGGGAAGCCAAGCACATCCTTGGGATCAAGATCACTCGAGATCGCAAGAAAATGATGATAGGCTTATCACAAGCTTCATACATAGACACTTGTCTTTAAAACGATTCAAAGATGCAGATTCCAAGAAAGGCTTCTTTTCGGGGCATGGAATCCATCTATCCAAGAAATGTGCCCTAAGACACAAAAAGAGATGTTCTTTACGCTTTAAAGATAGATGACATGAAAGGCATTCCTTATGCTTAGTTACTTTTGACAAAGCTTTCGGAAGCCTTATGTATGCAATGTTGTGCACCACTCAGACCCGGATATCCGCTTTTGGATTGCATGGTGGCAAGATATCAAAGTAACCCAAGGGAAAGAACATTGAAGTTTCACGATTAAAAATTTCTGAAGTACCAAAAAGAACTCGAGATAGAATGTTGGTTTTATCGGGTCGGATAGTCTAATCCCCATCGGCCATCACCCGACTCGGATTTCCAATCGGACTTAGATTCGGTGAAAATCTACCTCCCTAGTGTGTTTTTGCATGGGGAGGAGCCATGACGTGGAAAGAAGTTAAACAAAAATGCATCGCAGATTCTACCATGGAAGCCCAGAATATGTAGGCTTTTCAAAACTTTTGAGGGAATTTTAAAAAAAAATTTGGGTTTGGCTCAAGCACTTCCTAAGTGGACTTGGATTGTAGTTCCGAATTTTCCCAAAGACAATCATTGTTTATTGTGACAATGCCGAAATAGGTTGCAAATTCAAATGAACCAAGAGCCCACAAGGCCAAAGAAACACATTGAAAGAAAATACCATCTTATACGAGAATCGTTAAGAGAGGAGATATAAGGTTGGCAAAGATCGCGTCGAAGATAACCTAGCGAGATCCATTCACAAAGGTTACGCTAGGTTCGTAATACATTCGAGAGACATGTGGAAGGAATGGGTGTCAAGACCGCCAATCTAAACTTTTTGAGTATAAGTGGGAGACATTATTAGGTTTGTGTTTGTGACATTAGATGTCACGACAGAACTACACGAGACATGATTTAGTATACTTAAAAGCGCACTTTGAGTATAAGTGGGAGATTGTTGGGATTATAATCGAAAGTATGCTTTTACTTTGTATAATCGAATCAATTTCTTGACTTATTTACTTTGAAATAAATTGTTTATCAACGATGCTTTAATTATCATCGAATGTTACATATATTTATTGAATAAATGTTCAATAAATAGTATGTGTTTACGTTGTAGTTAATTTAGTGATACCGGATCACGAAAGATTAAATTAAAGTAGTTCCTTGTAACCAAAAGTACACCATTCACGACCTAGATGGAAATGAACAATCCATCGTGAAAGGTTGAAGTGTAAGGCTTCAGATTGATTTGTCTTGACCAAGAGATTACACTAGTGCATGTTTAGTGCAAAAACATTCCATGAATAGGACCTCAAGAGGACAAATTCTTCAACTTCTTCTCTAATCGGGAAGAATTAGACCTCGAACTGGTTCGTTATTTCTTAATCTTCGTCCCTTAAATAGGATTGTGTGTGGTTAGTAACTCATCTTTGACTTATTACGGGTAGAGAATCAACGAGATTCAATACTTTTATATCTTGGGCAATATTATTGGTCACATTCGATTGCTAAGATTTAATCTGATCACCCAGAGAATCGTGTTACCCAAATGCTTTTGTTCGATTTGCCCCGTCTTGGGAGGTTCATAAGTTTTATCATACCAAATCTTGCAAGTGGAACTAGTTTCCAAGTATGGATAATAATGTTGAATCGTTCCTTTACCAAGGATAAAAGATATTAATTAATGGAAAGCTATTTGAAATTGGCTTGAATTAATTAATGGGCTAGATAATCTTAAACACGGAAATAATAACCGGAGTCATATTATATTAAGCGTAATATGGGTTAAGATGGATAGTGCAATATTAATTATGTAGTGGGATTAATTAATATTGATGTGCTTGAATAATATTGTGGCTCAATATTGATAATTCAAGATCCATTGGAATGTCCAATCTTAATTCTCCTAAAGGCCCCTCAAGTAGTCCAACATAAAGTCCAATAACTGAAAAAAGTGTTTAAAAATAAAATAAATATTTGTTGCTATTTTTCCTATTTTTTCGAAAATAGTAAATAAAAGAAGGAGAAATATTTTCTTTGAATTTTGTTATGGAATGAAGATAAGTATTCTTGGAATACAAGATTATCTCATTAAATTCAAGAAATCTCCCACTTGGTTATTTACTATGTAAATTTTGAAAATTTTGAAATAAAAAGGGAAAGAAAGATTTTCTTGATTTTCTTGAAAAGATATTATGGAAGATATGTATTTCTTGGAATACAAGTATATCTCATAAATTCAAGAAGATCCAAATCTTGGTTTCTTTTTCCTATTTTTTTCGAAATACTCCATAACAAAGAGAGTGGATTTTTATGGAATATTTTAATTATGGAGAAAAGAATATATGAGATATATTCAAGATTTCTTGGAGATCAAGAAAAGATTTTTTCCTCTCTATTCCATATGGAAAAATCGGCCAACACCCTCTATAAACAGGGGATGAATGTTTCATTCCCAAGTACAATTTCATGTGCTGGAAAAATTAGTAAATCCACAAAGGTGGTGCAACAAATTTTATTTTCCCTTTTGTTAATTGTTCGCGAGTTTCCTTCCACCGAATTGACGAGCAAGGACTAGGAAATATTTGGGAAGACTTTTTGGTGTGTTTTAATCGATGAGACCATTGCCACTCCTAGAGGTTAGTTCACGTAAACCCGTAGTAATTCCGCATGCGTAGGTTTTATGTGAACTGTTTATATGCATGATTTGTTGAATTATTATTTGAATTAATGTAGGATTAATTCATGCAAGTAATAATTGTTAGAATTAAATTTGTATTTAAATATTCATCCCGAATAAATCCGGGCAATTAATTCCCCAACATGGTCCCCTTGGTGGGCTCGAAACTTTTATCATACCAAATCTTGCAAGTGGAATTAATTTCCCGGTATGAATAATAAAGTTGAGTTGTCCTTACTCCAAGGATAAATATATTAATTAATATAAAGCTTTTCAGTGGCTTAATTAATTAATTGACTAAATAATCTTAAACTCGGGAAATAATAATTGGGAGCCATATTACCGTAATATGAGTTAAGTTGGATAGTGAAATATTAATTATATAGTGGAGTTAATTAATATTAATTGACTGAATTATATTGAGGCACAATATTGAAATTTAGTAGCCCATTGGAAGGTCCATCTTAATTCTCCTAAAGGCCCTTCAAGTAGCCCAATTAAAGTCCATTAAATAAAATGTGCTTAAAATAAATTAAATTCTTTGTTGCATATTTTTCCTTGATTTTCGAAAATATTAGGGAAAAAAAGAGGGAGAAGGATTTTCTTGAAAGGAGATACGTATTCTTGGAATACAAGATTATCCCATAAATTCAAGAAAACTCCCACTTTGTTTCTTTAATTGTAATTTTCGAAATTTTATCAAGAAATGATATTTCCCAACCCTATTTTGAGCCTAAAATTTCGTCCCCCTCTCTATTATAAATAGGGGATGAATTTTTCATCCCCAACACAATTACATGTTCTGGAAATATTAGAAATCCACAAAGGTGGTGCAACAAATTATTTAATTTTCCTTTGTTTATAAATTGTTCATTGGAGAACCTTCCACCGGGGTTATTGAACGAGGACTTGGAAATACTTGAGAAGGACTTTTGGTGGGTAGCCAATTACTTGATCCTGTCCATCTCAATGGTTGTCTCTCCAACGGGTACGTTTACGTAAACTCCTAGATATTTCGCATGTTAGGATCTTTTACATGAAATATTATTTGCATGTCGTTGTTCGATTAATTATTATTTGAATTCACTTAGGTTAATTCATGCTAGTAATAATTATTAATTTAAATTTATGTTTATGAGGTCATCCCGATAGATCCTGGCATATGTTATCCCAACAACTGGTATCAGAGCCCTGGTTCGGGCTCTGATATTTTAAACTGTAATTTAAATTGTTGTTCATTAAAATTAAAATTGGATAGTAGAACTGTTAGATCTGTTTTGTAGGTATCCAATTGTCATGGTATTTAATGTTTTAATTTACATGCAAATAAATTATTATTTTTTAATTCGATTCGTTCGAATTCGTTTTGCCTCGTGAAAAAATCCACGAGTAGATTAGAATTTATTTGATTTGTTCAATGTAATAGACTAGTCTAGATCTAGGTTTATTTATTTTTCGTAAATAAATTATAACCGGATCGTGAACGAAGATGGAAACAGAGATTAAAAGATGGACGTCCAAGTGCCCGGACGTACGCGAGCCAAGGCGAAGCACACAGGCTAGGTCGAAGGCATAGCGACCGCGCACACCACCATGCAGTCGTGGACGGGGCGAGGCGGACGTGCGCGTTGGCGCGTGGGGCTGGGCTTGTCGTCGGGGTAACCCGCACGCAGCACGCGCATGGGAACGAACGGGCAAAGTGTGCGGGTTGGGCTGGTCGGGAGCGGGGGCACGGGACCCGGGCACGAATGCATCCGGGCGATGCTCTTGCACGTCCATGCCTTGGGCAATGGGCGTGGGATGGCAGACCTAGACCGGGGCATGCTCCTAGGCGCATGCGGACTCGCGTTTTGGGCCGTGAGCTACTCGTTGCCGGATGTCGTCCTAACCCAAGATGGAGGACAACTTTGAAGAATTATTGCGGATTCAGTGGGAGCTTTTCGAGACGAACGATGAAGGCAAAAGAAGAGACGATTTCTCAAGATCGAGACTTGGAATTTAAACCATGACAGTTGGATATATGTTCTCAACTTGTTTTAATTTTGTCTTGATGCTTATTTTAATTTTGTGCAATTTTATTTGTTAAATGTGTTTGCATGATTTAGAATTGTCTAAAGAAAATCTCACATTTGAAAATTACTAAGTATGTATTATTGACAAATTTTATTCCGGATAATAAAATTACATCAAAATTGACCTCCATGATTCATTTATTTGTGAATTCTTTTGGAGAAATTTCCCCCTCGAAATGACCAAAAGATGGATTTCACATGAATAAATTTTCAAAAGGATGATTGTGAATTATTATTAGTGGCGACGATGACCCTCCCCTCGAGGCTCGTTTAAAGAGAAGTAATAATTCTATATTTAATCATGGTTATTACTTAGGTATAAAATTAATATGCATATACTTCCCCGAAGTCCCTGTCAATTTTATATTGGTCAAGTGGGAGCCGACTATTAATTATGAATTAAAGATTTGTAATTGTTATTGTTTGTAACCTGCTTGAATGTGTTTAAATAGACAGTTCACCCCACGTGACCTATTTAAACTGTTTTGAGATGTCGACTGATGCTTATTCATATTGTTTTGAGATTTTGATATGAATAATGTGATCGAATTAAGTGATATTTTGTACTTATACAATCATTATTTATTTCAGTTCAGCATGTCACAACCTTTTAATCCACTGTATGCTATACTTAAAGATCATCAATTATCTGGTGAAAACTATGTTGATTGGAAACAAAGGATAAAAACAGTCCTAGCCACACAACAATCCAAATGGGTACTTGACACACCAAAACTCGAAAAAGTAGCTGAGGGTTACGGTATATGGGAAGAGATGAAATATGGTGAATGGGAGTTGGCCAATGAATTGATGAAGGACACAATCTTGGCACATATGTCAGATTCGTTGAAGCGCCTTCACCAAGGATTTGAATCAGCTGCAGACATCATACAGAATCTCGAAGCGATGTTTGAACATCCGACCCGTATGGCAATCCAAAGTATAAGGCATGATATGGCCAAGATAAAAATGGAAGAAGGAACGACCGCAAAGGAGCACGTTCTTAGGGTTATGGTTCTCTTTGAGGAACTTGAGATTCTTGGCGAAAAATGTGATTTCAAGACCAAAGTTGATTTCATTCTCCATACTCTGCCAAAGAGCTATGATCATCCCTATCTAGATTACCTGATGGAAGATCTGGATTTCACTGTGGAAGATCTAGTAAAAGCTCTTTCATTGATCGAAGAGGATACGGAGAGCAAGAAAATGTACTTGGCCGCAAAAGAGCCGTCTTTTCTTTCTAGGCCAATTGGTGGTAAGAATGATGTGAAAAAAGAGGCTAAACCAAGTGGGCTCAACGTCCTTCAAGAGTGGAAGTTCAAGCAAGAGGAAATGTTTGGAGTGCGGTGATATGGGACATTGGAGGTCAGCCTGTTCCAAACCCAAGCGGAATGGAAAGAAAGGTAATTCTCACGCACTAGTTGTTGAAACTTGTTTAACGGCGTATGCTACCCACTCATGGGTAGTGGATACGGGATCCACTGATCATGTTTATTTCACATTACAGGGGTTCAAACCAACCCGACAACTTAGTGGAAGTGAGATCCTCATCACACTGGGCGATGCCACGAGAGTGGCAGCTGAAGCAGTGGGAGACGTGCACCTATCTTTTGAAGATAAGACTTTAGTTTTGAGAGATGTTCTTTATGTTCCTGTTTTTTCGCAAAAACCTTATTTCATGATGGATATTCTGTTCGTTTTTCTAAGCAAGTTACTATTTTTCTTAACGATGTGTTTATCTGTCATGGAACTTTATGGAACAATATCTATACTATTAACTGTGCACACCACTCACAAAATGCATCTTATAACACATCGACTATTTCAAACAATAAGAGAAAATGTTCAGAAAAAGTGAACGAGACATTTCTATGGCATCTTAGATTAGGTCATATTAATCTGAATAAGATCCAAAGGTTGGTGAAAGATGGTTCACTGTCGGACCTACAACTAGAACCACTTCCAACCTGCGAATCATGTTTGGAAGGTAAAATTACCAAGAGGGCATTTGGAGCCAAGGGGACTAGAGCCACAAAAGTGTTGCAAATCGTTCACACTGACGTGTGTGGTCCAATGTCAACCAAAGCTAGAGGTGGCTATGAGTATTTCGTGACTTTCATCGATGATTACTCAAGGTTCGAGTACATTTTCCTCATGAAACACAAATCGGAAACCTTTTATAAATTCAAAGAGTTTAAAGCCGAAGTGGAGAATCATAGGGAAAAGAGTATCAAGTTTCTACGATCTGATCGTGGAGGCGAATACCTCAGCAATGAGTTTTTGAACTACCTATAAGACGAGGGTATTGTTTCCCAATTGACTGCACCCGGAACCCCTCAACAAAACGGGGGGAAAGAAGAAACAGAACACTCTTAGAAATGGTCAGATCCATGATGAGTTATTCAGATCTACCCATATCGTTTTGGGGTCATGCCTTGGAAACGACGGCTTATGTTCTGAATCTAGTGCCATCCAAATCGGTTCCCAAAACCCCTAGAGAGTTTTGGATTGGTCTGAGACATCTAAGGATCTGCGGGTGTCCGGCATACGTGTTAGATAAGAAAGTCGGTAAATTGGACGCACGTTCGGAGCCAAGGCTATTTATAGGATATCCCATGGGAACGAAAGGGTGCATGTTCTATTGTCCCAAAGATCAAAAGGTAGTAATCAGTACTCACTTTAGATTTTTGGAAAAATACTTTATGAACAATCAAAATCCCAAAAGTGAGATTACCTTAAATGAATTAAGAGGGCAATCTCCTATACCAGCTGTACAAGTTGAAATACCAAGCATAACACCGACACAACTGGAACCTTGTCGTAGTAGGAGGGTTGTCCGACAACCCGAGAGATTCATGGGGGTAGGAGAATCTTTGGATTTGATCCCCGGGGATAGTGAATCAGACCCCTGGTCCTACAAGGAGGCGGTCCAAGATAAGGATTCAGAATCCTGGAAAACTGCGATGGAAGCCGAAATGGGCTCAATGGATCATAATCAAGTGTGGGAGCTAGTTGAACCACCCAGTGGGGTAAAACCCATTGGATGCAAGTGGGTCTACAAGAGAAAAAGAGGACCGGACGGGAAGTATGCTTTTATTTTGTATAACCAGACTGAATTTCTGTCTTATTTGCTGAAATAAATTATTTATCACTGTTGCTTTAAATATCATTGAATGTTATATATATTTACTATATAACTGTTCAATATATAGTACATGTTAAATTGTAGTTAATTTAGTGATACCAACAGTCCCTTGTAACTAAAAGTACATAATTCACAACCTAGATGGAAATGAACAATCCATCGTGAAAGGTTGAAGTGTAAGGCTCAGATTGACTTGTCTTGAACAAGAGATTACACTGGTGCATTATGATGCACTGAAGAGGACCTACAGGAGGATAAATTCTTCAGTACTGAATATAAAAGAATTAGACCTCAGTGGTTAGTTATTTCTTAATCCCGTCCCTTAAATAGGATCGTGTGGAATTAATAACTATTTCTTTGACTTACGATGGGTAGAGAATCAATTTGATTCAATACCTTGTATCTTGGGCAATATTATTAGTTACACGACGATTGCTAAGATTTAATACGGAGAAACGTGTACAAGAACGTCTTGCTTGATTTGTCCACCTGGGAGGCTCAGAAGTTTTATCGTACTAAATCTTGCAAGTTGAATTAGTTTCCGATATGGATAATAATATTGAGTCATTCCTGAACCAAGGAAAAATATATTAATTAAAGTGAAGCTATTTCAGTGGCCTAAATTAATTAATGGACTGGATAATCTTAAACACGAAAAATAATAATCGGGAGCCATATTAACTGTAATATGGGTTAAGATGGATAGTACAATATTAATTATGTAGTGGGATTAATTAATATTTATGGGCTTGAATAATATTGTGGCTAAATATTGGATATTCAAGGTCCATTGGAAGGTCCAATCTTAATTCTCCTAAAGGCCCCTCAAGTAGCCCAAAGATAAAGTTCAAAAACTGAATAATGTGTTTGAAGTAAAATAAATTATTGTTGCCTAATTTTTCTTCATTTTTTCGAAAATAAATAAATAAAAGAGGGAGAAAGTTTTTCTTTGAATTTTGTTATGGAATGAGGATAAGTATTCCTGGAATACAAGTTTATCCCATTAAATTCAAGAAATCTCCCACTTGGCTATTTGTTTGTAAATTTTTGAAAATTATGAGTAAATAAGGAAGAAAAGATTTTATTGAAAAGATATTATGGAAGATATGTATTCTTGGAATACAAGAATATCTCATAAATTCAAGAAGATCCCAATCTTGGAAATCTTGGCTCCTATTTTCGAAAATTCCATAAATTAAGGAGGTGGGATTTTTGTGGAATATTTTAAATGTGGAGAAAAGAATATATGAGATATATTCAAGATTCATTGGAGATCAAGAAAAATATTTTCCCATCTTATTAATGCACAAAATTTTTGACCACCCCTTGCTTATAAATAAGGGATGAGTGTTTCATCCCCAATGCAATTTCATGTGTTGAAAAAATTAGAAATCCACAAAGGTGGTGCAACATAATTTTATTTTCCCTTTTGTTAAATTGTTCGCGAGCATTCTTCCACCGGATTGTTGGACAAGGACAAGGGAATACTTGAAGAAGACTCTTTGGGTTTGTTCGTGTGAACGGGATATCCATCTTCTTAACGGTTGTCACTCCAAGAGGTTAGTTCACGTAAACCCCTAGCAATGCCGCATGCGTAGGATTTATGTGACGAATTTGTATGCATGATTTGTTGTTGAATTATTATTTGAATTAATATAGTATTAATTCATGCTAGTAATAATTGTTAGTATTAAATTTGTATTTAAATATTCATCCCGAATAGATCCGACAATTAATTCCCCAACAACTTAAACATCGGAAAAATAATAGCCATGGTTTTGGGCTCTTGGATTTTAAGATTGTAATTTAATTAATATTTTTCATTAAATTTGAAATTGATAGTAGAATTGCTAGATCTTTTTTTAAAAGCGGTATCCAATTGTCATGGTATTTGATGAATGTTTATTTATGCATGCATATAAATTGTGGTTTTTAATTTGATTAGTTCAAATTGTTTTTTCCTCGTTCAAAAAAATCCACGAGTAGATTAGATTTGTTTGATTTGATCAATGTAATAGACTAGTCTAGATCTAGGTTTTTTTTTTTTTGTAAATAAGTTCTAACCTAGGAAATCCACAAAGGAACGAAGACAAAGAATTAAAAATCCTTTGTTTATAAATGTTCATTGAGAACCTGCCAAGTGTTATTGAACGAGGACTGGAAATAGGGCCTGGCCCTACTTTTGGTGGGTACCTGGTCCGTGGTTCTCAATGGTTTGTGCTCCAGAGCGTAAACTTGCACCCTAGATATTTTAAGTTAGGATCTTTTAGGAAATATTATTTGCATGACGGGCGGGAATTATTATTTGAATTCACTTAGGAGCGCACGCGGGCGGATTTGTCCGTTTATGGCGATCCCGATAGATCTCTCATATGTTATCCTTCATCCGCCGAGCGAGCCGAGGATGGCCGACTTCGGATTTGGGTAATTTAAATTGTTTTTCAAAAACTAAAATGTCTAAACTTGGAGGTCTAATTAAAACAACTCCAAAGTTCTTACTTCTTGCATAAACCCTTAAAAAAGGCCACCACGCAATTCACCGGCGAGCACTCAAAGTCTCGTGCGGAAACAAAAGTCAGTCCGACTCTAATTCCATATCGTATTAAGCAACTAAGAAAAAATACTCAGATTCACAAAGTCACGGTCTCAAACAAAGAAACCCGACAACCTCAAGCTCGCGAGGTCGTGGTATCAAGCAAAAAACTCGGTTGACCTCGATGAACACCACGCGGCCTGGCCAAACGAACGTCGCTGAACGAGTAAGCCGATATGTACCTGGCGAGATTGATTTCTGGAACTCAAGTCAACAAGGCCGCTCCTAACATTGGTCATGTACCTTTCACGATGGCCTTCTCAAAGACAATATCGTTAAGACGACCAAGCAGAGTTTAGTTCGTCACATAAGATAAGTCGACTCGAATGAAGATAACTTTATTGGTCGCAGGTATATGTCCAGGATCACACCGGCTAAAACCTATGCAGTCTGAAATGATTATAAAACTATACAGACCGAAACGACTATAAATCTATAAAGTTCGAAATGACTATAAACTCATGCAGTAAAAAATGACCATCAATCTTTGTACCAACTTCCTGTTACATCGCTGAAACAATAAATCGCTCTAAAATAGATGATCCAAACAGACAGGTGTCAAATTTGCATTCTAGGGGCAAGACCCCGGGAATCCCAAGATTAAATTATGTTTAGTCCGTAGGAAATCTTACAGAATAATCTCAAAGTTCGAATCTATCATTCGAATGTTTACAAAAGATATTTTTACCAAAATATCAAAATCATTTTCCGATCTTCTAATCGTATCTTTACAAACTCAGAAGAGACTCAAACCTAAAAGTTTTGGTATCATGAATATCAGTTTCAAAATAGAATACCAACCTAAAACCTTATAATCAAAAACCTCGAAAAAATATATCTTTTACATTTGTGGAACCGAATCAAAATTAATAATCAACTCTCTAAATCCCAACCTATCCTCCTTCTTGGCGAATTTGTTTGAACATCCCCTCCATTATGGAAATCGCTAAGGCATGATATGGCCAAGATAAAAATGGAATAAGGAACCGAAGCACGTTCTTAGGGTTATGGTTCTCTTTGAGGTGAGTTCCTTAGCGAAAAATTTTTCAAGACCAAAGTATTCTCCATCTTCTCGGAGCTAGATCATCCCTATCTAGAGTCATGGAAGATGGACCTACAGCTAGTAAAAGCTTTTTTCAGGTTGGCTTCATCCACCTTTGTCGGAGTTGATTTTTCTTTCTAGGCCAATTTAATGGCAAAAAAACTTCATCAACCATTGTTGGCGTTGACTTGCCCGAGGAAATCGAGGCTTTCGGGACATTGGAGGTCCGCTCCAAACCCAAGCGCGGAATGGTGTATTCCATAGATTTAGAGAAGTATTCTTTACGCTTTCTGGGCGATAAGATCGTCATGTTTATTTCATTATTCTGTGGGTTCAAACCAACCCCTTTCAACTTAGTGGAAGTGAGATCCTCGCCTTTTGTTGGCGTTGAATTGACCTCATCTTTAAAAGGCAATGACTTTAGTTTTGCCATTATTTTATGTTCTGACTTGCCCCCCCTATTGGCATCGGCTTTTCCGCTACATTGGTGAGGTGTATTCCAATCGATTTAAAGAAGTATCCAAAATATTTTCTCATGCATCGCATATTTAAACACAATTTAAATAAGCACAAAATAATGCAAAACATCAAAACAAAAATTAAACACATTGGGCACATATATCCAATTGTCACGCTTAATTTTGTCATGTCTTGATCTTGAGAAATCGCCTTCATAGCCTTCACCGCTCATCTCAACCAAAGCTAAAAAGCTCCCACGATTGTCTCGAAAAAATAATTTTGCCACTTTAAAAGCCAAGTCATCGACCAAAGTATCCGGTCGGGTACGCCTTGAACTACCTATAAGACGAGGGTATTGTTTCCCAATTAGTCGCACTTGAACCCCTCAACAAAAACGGAAAGAAAAAGCGAACACTTTCTTAGAAATGGTCGATCCATGATGAGTTATTGAGATCTACCCATATCGTTTGGGGTCATGCCTTGGAAACGCGACGCTTATGTTCTCGAATCTGGTGCCATCCAAATCGGTTCCCAAAACCCTAGAGAGTTTTGATTATTGGGCGCAAGCTCGGTCGAGACATCTAATCTGCGGTGTCCCAATCGTCTTTACAAGAAAGTCGGTAAATTAGACGACGTTAGAGCCAAGGCTATTTATAGGATATCCCATGGGAACGAAGGGTGATAATTCTATTGTCCCAAAGATCAAAAAGGTAGTAATCAAGACTCACTTTTAGATTTTTGGAAAAAATACTTTATGAACAATCAAAGTCTAAAAGTGAGATTACCTTAAATGAATTAAGAGGGCAATCTCATTATACCAAATACAAGTTGAAATACCAAGCATCACACAAACCTAATAACCCGAACCTTGTCAGTAGTAGGAGGGTTGTCCGACAACCCGAGATTCATCATGGGGGGAGAATCTTTGGATTTGATCCCCGGGGATAGTGAATGAATCGGGTCCACTGTCCTGTCCAAGAGCAAGGATTCGTCGAAAATTCGAATCTGGAAAAGGAAGATGGGCGAAATGGGCTCAATGGATCATAATCAAGTGTGGCTCGATCCATCCGCCTTTTAATTCATCGCCTCGCCTTGGCTCACGATCCGCTTATAATTTATTTACTTAAAAATAAATAAACCTAGATCTAGACTAGTCTATTACATTGAACAAATCAAATAAATCCTAATATACTCGTGGATTTTCTCACGAGGCAAAACAAATTCGAACGAATCAATTAAAAACCAAAATTTATATGCATGCATAAATTTAATCATTCATTAAATACCATGACAATTGGATACCTGCAAAAAAGATCTAGCAATTCTACTATTCAATTTCAAATTTAATGAAAAATGAATTAAATTATAATTTAAAACTCGTAGTCTTAAACCGAGGCTCGATACCAATCTTGTTGGGGAATTAATTGCTTTTGGATCTATTCTTGATGAATATTTAAATACAAATTTAATTATAATAATTATTACTAGCATGAATTAATCCTATATTAATTCAAATAATAATTCAACAACAAATCATGCATATAAACAAATCAATTAATGGATGGGTTATAAATCCTAATATTAATTATGTAGTGGAATTAATTACTACGGGTTTACGTGAACTAACCTCTCTGGAAATTGACAACCGCTTGAGAAGATGGATCCTTGCTTCACACGAACACACCAAAAGACTTTCTCAAGTATTCCCTTATCCTTGTTCAATAACCCGGGTGGTAGGAACTTTCTTCATTTTTTACAATTTAACAAAAGGAAAAATAAAATTATGTTGCACCACCTTTGTGGATTTCTAATTTTTCCAACACATGAAATTGCACTTGGGGATGAAAAAAGCATCCCCTATTTATAAGAGGGTGATGACCGATTTTTTGCTAGGAAAAAAGGGAGAGAAAATCTCTTTCTTGATCTCCAAGAAATCTTGAATATATATCCCATATATTATTTTCTCCTTAATTAAAATTTTCCATAAAAATCCCACTCTCTTATTGTTATGGTATTTTCGAAATTTTAGGATAAAGATTCCAAGATTTGGATCTTCTTGAATCCCATATACTTGTATTCCAAGAATACATATCTTCCATAATATCTTTTCAAGAAAATCAAGAAAATCTTTCTTTCCCTTTATTTTTCATAATTTTCGAAATTTCCCAACAAATAGCAAAGTGGGAGATTTCTTGAATTTAATGAGATAATCTTGTATTCCAAGAATACTTATCCTCATTCCATAACAAAATTCAAAGAAAATCTTTCTCCCTCTTTTATTTGTATTTTTCAAAAAATTGGGAAAAATAAGCAACCATAATTTATTTTATTTTAAACACCTTTTTCAGTTATTGGACATTATGCTTGGGCTACTTGAGGGGCCTTTAGGAGAATTAAGATTGGACCTCTAATGAACTTTGAATATCTAACATTGAGCCACAATATTATTCAAGCCCATAAATATTAATTAATCCCACTACATAATTAATATTGCACTATCCATCTTAACCCATATTAAATATGGCTCCCGCTATTATTTCTCGTGTTTAAGATTATCCGAGAAAAAATATTAATTAATTCAAGCCAATCAAAATAGCTTTCCTTTAATTAATATCTTTTTGTCCTTGGTCAAGGAACCCGTTTCAACATTATTATTCATACTAAACTAATTCCACTTGCAAGATTTGGTATGATAAATCTTATGAAACGCTGAAGCTCCCAAGGGGGCAAATCGAATAAGCGTATTTTGCACACGATTCTTCAGATTAAATCTTAGCAATCGCACGTGACCAATAATATTGCCCAAGATATAAAGTATTGAATATCATTGATTCTCTACCATCCGTCATAAGTCAAAGCAATAATTACTAGCCACACACGATCCTATTTAAGGGACGAAGATTAAGAAATAACGAACCAATCGAGGTTTAATTCTTCCTAATTCAAGGTCAAGAATTTATCCTCATGTAGTCATATTCATTATCTTTACGATCAAAAGTTTTGGTGTTGGGGAATGATTCGAATTCGAAAAATCTATTCTATTCAGGTGAATATTTAAATACAATTTAATTCATTAATTATTACTAGCATGAATTAATCCTATATTAATTCAAATAATAATTGCAACAACATATCATGCATATAAAAGCCACGTAAAAACCCACGATGAATCTATTTTTTACGTGAACGCATTTCTTCTCCGATTTAGATGGCAAATTCTTCTTTGGATCATCCACCTTCATGGATGACTAAACCAAAAGGACTTCCCAAGTATTCCCTTAGCCCTCGCTCGACAATCCGGTGGAAGGATACTTTCAAACAATTAACAAAAGGAAAAAATAAACTTTGTTGCACCACTTATGTGGATTTGCTAATATTTCCAAAGACATGGAATTGTACTTGGGAATGAACTAATCATCCCCTATTTATAGGAGAGGATTCCAAAGGCAAGTATCCAAATTTTTTTGGTTTTTCAATGTGGGAAAATATTTTTCTTGGTCACCAAGAAATCTTGAATATATCCCATATATTCTTTTTCCCATAATTAAAATATTCCACAAAAATCCACCTCCTCTATTTTATGGTATAATTTTCGAAAATTTGAGCAAGATTTCAAGATTTAGATCTTCTTGAATTTATGAGATATTCTTGTATTTCAAAAATACATATCTTCCATAATATCTTTTCAAGAAAATCAAGAAAATCTTTCTTGCCCTCTATTTTCCAAAAATTTCGAAAATCTCTTAATGAATAATTCCAAGTCTCGAGGAGATTTCTTGAATTTAATGAGATAAATCTTGTATTCCAAGAATACATATCTTCATTCCATAACAAAAAATTCAAAGAAAAAAAACCAAAAATTTTTCCCTCTTTTTATTCATAATTTTCAATTTAATGAGGAAATATAAGCAATTCTATATTTATTTTATTTTAATCAAAAATTTCGCTTATTGGACTATATGTTTGGGCTACACTATAATTTTATTAGAGAATTAAGATTTAAATACCTTTAATAAATGGATCTTGAATATCTAATATTGAGCCAAATATAATTCAAGCCCATATAAATATTAATTAATCCCACTACATAATTAATATCAAGACTATCCATCTTAACCCATATTTCAAGTATTCAATATGGCTCCCGGTGGTAGGAACTTCTCAAAAGGAAAAATAAAATTATTTAAGATTATTTCTAATTTTTCCCATTAATTGAAAAAAAGCAAGCCAATGAAATAGCTTTTTTGCATAATTAATATCTTTTTGTCCTCCAAGAAATCGAGAATACCCAACATTATTATCCAATTAAAATTTTCCATAAAAAATTCCACTTGCAAGATTTGGTATGATAAAACTTTTGAACCTAAAGATTCCAAATTTGGATCTTCTTGAATCCCATATACTTGTATTCCAAGAATACATTCTTCGCCAAGAAAAATCAAGAAAATCACATTTTTCATAATAATATTTCCCAAGAAATAAAAGTGGGAGATTTCTCTCTTATTAAGCTACCCATGATAAGTCCAAGAATACTTATCCTCATTCCATAACAAAATTCCCACTTTCTCCTATTTTTTCAAAAAATTGGAAAAAATAAGAAACAATTTTAACCACCAGGTCTAATTCTTCCATGTTCAAAGAATTTATCCTCCTCAGACGAGGTCCTATTCAACATTGAGCCACAATGCACTAGTGTAATCTCTTAATCAAGACAAACCAATCTTAGCCTTACACCATCAACCCATTTATTTATGGTTGTTCATTTCCATCTAGGTTTAAGATTAATGGCGTTTATTAATTCAAGCCAACGAAAAATTTCCTTTAATTTAATCTTTTGTCCTTGATCGGGTATCACTAAATTAACTACAAGATTTGGTAACACGTGCATCTTATGAATTATTGAACAGTTATGCAATAAATATATATAACATTCAATCATATTTAAAGCAAAGTATTGAATCTTATAAACAATTTATTTCAAAGAATAAGTCACGAAATTTAAGGGCGATTATACAAAGTAAAAAGCATACTTTTTCAAAGATAATCCCCAACATCACGACTAGTGTAATCTCTTGGTCAAGACAAGCCAATCAGCCTTACACTTCAATCTTTCACGATGGATTGTTCATTTCCATCTAGGTCGTGAACAACGCATTTTTAGTTACAAGAGATCGTTAATTTAATCTTCGTGATCCGGTATCACTAAATTAACTACAATGTAACACGTCTCATTTATTGAACAGTTATGCAAAGAAATATATGTAACATTCAATGATATTTAAAGCATCATAAATAAATAATTTATTTCAAAGAAATAAGACAGAAATTCATTTGGTTATACAAAGTAAAAAACATACTTTCCAAAGATAACCCCAACAATCTCCCACTTATACTCAAAGTCTCCTTTTAAGTATACTATAGCATATCTCGTAGAGTTCTAATCGTGACATCTAATGTCACCTACACGAACCTAATAATATCTCCCACTTATACTCAAAGAAGATTGGCAAATCGCTAGACACCCATTCCTTCCACATGTCTCTCGAATGTGTTCTAAAGGCGACCCTTTGTGAATGGATCTGCTAGGTTGTCTTCCTGACGCCGATCTTTGCCACCTTATATCTCCTCTCTTACGATTTCTCGTATAAGATGGTATTTTCTTTCAATGTGTTTGTTGGCCTTGTGGGCTCTTGGTTCCCTTGAATTTGCAATCGCCTCCTAAGATTATCACAAAGAAATGTGATTGTGCCGGGCAAATTTAAACTACATCCAAGTCCACTAGAAAGTTCTTGAGCCAAACCGCTTTTTTCACGCCTTCGCAGTTAGCCTACGTGATTCGCTTCCATGGTAGAATCGGCGATGCATTTCGCTAACGCTTCTCCATGTCATGGCTCCCCATGCAAAAACACACTACCGGAGGTAGATTTTCCGAATCTAAGTCCGATTGAAATCCGAGTCCGTAATAACCGATGGGGATTAGACTATCCGACCGATAAACTAACATTCTATTCTCGAAGTTCTTTTTCGATACTTCGTAATGTTCTTAATCGTCGCCCAATGCTCTTTTTCCTGACATTTTGATATCTCGCTACCATGCCAATGACAAAAAGATATCCGGGTCTCGTCTGCAAAGATTGCATACATAAGACTTCCGATAAATTAATCATAAGGAATGTCTTTCATGTCATCTATCTCCTTTTGTGTCTTAGGGCACATTTCATTGATAGATGGATTCCATGTCTAAAAGGTACGGCCTTTCTTGGAATCTGCATAATGAATCGCTTCAAGACAAAGGTTCATATATGTAGCTTTCGATAAGCCTATCATCCTTTTCTTGCGATCTCGAAAGGATCTTGATCCCAAGGATGTGCCCGGCTTCCCCCTAAGTCCTTCATATCAAACTATTTTGAAAGCCATGTTTTACGTCCCGACAACACCTTTACATCATCCCCGATGAGCAAAATGTCGCTTCACGATATAGTACCAAGAATACCAATGCGCCCGACACGCTTCTTGTACATACACACAAACTTTTCAGACTCATTTTGATCAAACCCATAAGACTTTATTACTTGATCAAAATATTGGTTCCAAGCTCTGGATTCTTGTTTGAGTCCATAAATGGACTTCTTGAGCTTACAAACTAGGCGTTCTTGGCCTTTTTCAATGAAGCCTTGGGGTTGTTACATATAGATTTCCTCTTCAAGACTTCCGTTAAGGAAAACCGTCTTGACATCCATTTGCCAGATTTCAAAGTCGAGATACGCAGCAATCGACAAGATGATTCGAATGGACTTGAGCATTGCTACAGGTGAAAAGGTTTCCTCATAGTCGATCCCTTCTTTCTGAGTATAACCTTTCGCCACAAACCTTGCCTTGAAGGTTTCCACCTTCCCGTCCAGTCCTCTTTTCCTCTTGTATAACCACTTGCAACCAATGGGTTTGACCCCATTAAGTGGTTCGACTAGCTCCCACACTCTGTTATGATCCATAGAACCCATTTCGGCTTCCATTGTTGTTTGCCAAGAAACTGCATCCTTGTCTTGGATTGCCACGTTGTAAGTCCATGGGTCTGATTCATCTTGACCGGGGATTAAGTCCGAGGACTCTCCTACCCCCATGAATCTCTCGGTTTGTCTTACAACCCTCCCACTACGACGAGGTTCCGGTTGTGTAAGTGTGTCGTTTGGTATGTCATCTTGTACAATTGGCACTGAGGTTAGCCCCCTTAGCTCATTTAAGGTAATCTCACTTCTGGGTTTTCTTTCGTTCATATAGTCTTCTTCCAAAAATCTAAAGTGGGTGCTTATTACCACCTTTTGATCTTCGGGACCATAGAACATACACCCTTTTGTTCCCTCGGGGTATCCTATAAACAACCTTAATTCTAATCGAGGATCCAATTTTCCGGCTTCCTTGTCCAACATGTAGGCCGGACACCCAAATTCTCATGTGTCTCAAACTGGGCTTTCGCCCGGTCCACAACTCTTTTGGAGTTTTGGGAACCGATTTGAATGGCACCAAGTTCAGAATATAAACCATTGTTTCCAAGGCATGACCCCAGAACGACTTGGGTAGATCCGCATAACTCATCATTGATCTAACCATTTCTAAAAGAGTTCTGTTTCTTCGCTCTGCAACCCCGTTTTGTTGAGGGGTTCCGGTGAAGTTAATGATACAATCCTTCATCCGACAAGTAGTTCAAAACTCATCGCCGAGGTACTCGCCTCCACGATCAGATCGTAGAGACTTGATACATTTTTCCCTATGATTCTCTGCTTGAGCCTTAAATTCTTTGAATTTGTCAAAGGTCTCAGATTTATGCTTCATAAGGAAAATATAGTCGTACCTTAAGTAATCATCAATAAAGGTGACGAAATACACATAACCTCCTCTTGATTTGATTGACATTGGACCACATACGTCTGTATGAACGATTTCTAACACTTCTTTAGCTCTATTCCCCTTGGCTCCGAATGCCCTCTTGGTCATTTTACCCTCCAAACATGATTCGCAAGTTGGGATTGGTTCAACCCGGAGAGACTCCAATGAACCATTTTCTACCAACCTTTGAATCCTTTTTGGATTAATATGTCCCAATCTGAGATGCCATAGAAGTGTCTCGTTCACGTCTGATGAACATTTTCTTTTATCTAAACAGCTTGATGTGTTATAGGATGCATTTCGTGAGTGGTGTGCATAGTTAATTGTATAGAGATTATTCGACAACGTTCCATGACAGATAAATTTATCATAAAGAGAAATGGTAACAACTTTGTCAAAAGTAACCGAATATCCATTAAGGTAAAGTTTAGAAACCAAAATTAAATTCTTTCTAAAACTAGGAACGTAAAAAACATCTCTTAAAATTAAGACTCTGTCTTCAAAAGACAAGTGCACTTCTCCAATCGCTTCACCGCCACTCTCGTAAAGATCGCCAAATTGTGATGAGGATCTCACTCCCACTAAGTTTTCGTCCGCTTGAACCCCGTAAAGTGAAACAAACATGATCGATGGATCCGTATATCTACCACCCATAAATGGGAGGCATACGCCGCTAAACAAGTTTCAACAACTAGTGCGTGAGAATTACCTTTCTTTCCATTCCTTTTGGGTTTGGAACAGGCTGACCTCCAATGTCCTTTTTCACCGCAGTTAAAACATTTTCTCTTGGTACCTTCTTGACACCCATCCAGCTAGCTGTCTTTCTCTCACTTTTCTTGGTAATGAGTTTGCTTTGGATCCCGACCGCTTTTCTTTTCTTGAATCTTGCCTACCACTGGCCTAGATTTTGAGAAAAGACTTTTGGTCACCAATGCTTCGTCTTTCTTTCCCAAGTGCTTCTCTATTTTCTCCAATGCTTCTTGTAGAGCATCCATAGTAAACATGTGATCACTCATCACAAAACTACAGTAAAACTCATCGAAGCACCTTGGAAGAGTTAGGAAAAGAAATCCGATTTGAGCCTCATCACAATACTTAGTACCGAGATAAGCAAGTTTGTCAAAATGACGTTTTACTCTGAGAACATGCTCCCTTACGGGTGTTCCCTCCGTCATTTTTAGCCTAGCCACGTCATCATTTTTAAACTGATTGATCATGAGGTCTTTTGTTAAAAACATTTCTTCAAGACTTTGTATAATTTCTGCAGCAGACTCAACACCTTCATGAATGCGTCTCAAATCATCAGACAGTGAAGTCAAGATTATACGCTTCATAGGTTCGTTAGCCTGCTCCCAAATTTCATATTTCGTTTCCAAATAAAATAGTTATCACCAGAAAGTTGGTGTTCTTTGAGAGTATAAAGCAATGGATTAAAAAGTTGTGACATGCTGAACTGAAATAAATAATAATTTGTATAAGCACAAACATATCACAAGGTTCGATCACATGTATCATATTAAAATCTCAAAAAAAATATGAACATGCATCAGCCAACATCTCAAAACAGTTTAAATAAGCCACGTGGGGTGGGTCATTATTTAAACACATTCAAGTAGGTTACAAACAAGAAAACAGTTACAAACCTTTAATATCCAGATTAATAGTTGGCTCCCACTTGACCAATATAAAATTGACAGGGACTTCGGGGAAGTATATGCATATCAATTTTATACCTAAGTAATAACCATGATTAAATACATAATTATTATTTTGTTTTGAACGAACCTCGTGGGGAGGGTCATCGTCGCCACTAATAATAACCCACAATCATCCTTTCGGAATTTATTCATGTGAAATGTATCTTTTGGTCGTCCCGTGGGGGGAATTTCTCCAAAAGAATCCACAAATAAATAAATCATGGAGGTCAAAATTAATTCAATTTTATTATCCGGACCAAAATTGTCAATTAATTATTTAAACATACTTAGTAATTTTCGAAGGTGAGATTTTTCAAAACATTTTCTCATGCATCACATATTTAAACACAATTTAAATAAGCACAAAATAATGCAAAACATCAAAACAAAAATTAAACACATTGGGCACATATATCCAATTGTCACGGTTAATTTTGTCATGTCTTGATCTTGAGAAATCATCTTCATAGCATTCATCGTTCGTCTCGAAAAGCTCCCACTCGACTGTCTCGGAAAAATAATTTCGCCACTTCAAGCCAAGTCATCGACCAGCTCGCGGGTTGAAGTGTACACCTTACACTTTCCCGGCCATGTCAATTTACGATTGGCCAAGACAAGCCAATCTGAGCCTTACACTTAAACCTTTAACGATGGATTGTTCATTTCCATCTAGGTCATGAACAACGTACTTTTAGTTACAAGGGACTGTTAATTTAATCTTCTGTGATCTGGTATCACAAAATTAACTACAATGTAACACGTACTATTTATTGAACAGTTATGCAGTAAATATATAACATTCAATGATATTTAAAGCATCAGTGATAAATAATTTATTTCAATAAATAAGACAGAAATTCAGTTTGGTTATACAAAGTAAAAACATACTTTCCAGTATAACCCCAACACATTATTAACGTTGACTTGCTCGCCTTATCGGCTCGGCTTTTTGCTACCTCGATGATGTGTATTCCACCAATTTAGCAAAGTATTCTCCGCCTTTTCGGCGTTGAGATCGTCCGCCTTCATCGGCATGGACCTACCCCCCTTTTGGAGTCGACTTTGTCCACCTTTGTTGGCGTTGACCCATCTATCTTAATGGCAATGACTTAGTCCGCAATTATTGGCGTTGACTTTCCCACCTTATTGGCGTCGGCTTTCCGCTACCTCGGCGAGGTGTATTCCGCTGATTTTATCGAAGTATTCTGCACCTTCTCGGCATTGAGATCGTCTGCCTTCATCGGCATGGACCTACCGCCCTTTTGGGGTTGGCTTCGTCCGCCTTTGTCGACGTTGACCCGTCTGCCTTAATGGCAATGACTTCATCCTCCATTATTGGCGTTGACTTGCCCGCCTTATCAGCATCGGCTTTCCGCTACCTCGGCGAGGTGTATTATGCCGATTTAGCAAAGTATTCTCCGCCTTCTCGGCATTGAGATCATCCGTCTTCATCGGCATGGACCTACCGCCCTTTCGAGGTCGGCTTCGTCGGTCTTTGTCGGTGTTGACCCATTTGCCTTAAATGGCAATGACTCCGTCCGCTATTATTGGCGTTGACTTGCCCGCCTTATCGACATCGGCTTTCCACTACCTCGGGGAGGTATATTCCGCCGATTTAGTGAAGCTTCGTCCGCCTTTGTCGGCGTTTGACCCGCCTGCCTTAATGGCAATGACTTCATCCGCTATTATTGGCGTTGACTTGCCCGCCTTATCGGCATCGGCTTTCCTCTACCTCGGTAAGGTGTATTCCGCCGATTTAGCGAAGTATTATCCGCCTTCTCGGCGTTGAGATCGTCCACCTTCATCGACATGGACCTACCGCCCTTTCGAGGTCGGCTTCGTCCGCCTTTGTTGGCCTTGACTGTTGGGGTTATACTGAAGAGTATGCTTTTACTTTGTATAACCAAACTGAAGTTTCTTATTTATTTACTGAAATAAATTATTTAATCACTGTTGCATTAAATATGAATGAATGTTATATATGTTTATTGTAAACCCGTTCAATAAGACAGTACGTATTACGTTGTAGTTAATTTGATGATACCCGATCACTGAAGATCAAATTAACAGCCCTCGTAATTAAGTACAAATTCACAACCCAGATGGAAATGAACGAACCATCATGAACGATTGAAGTGTGAGACCCAGATTGGCCTGTCTTGACCAAGGGATCACACTAGCGCATTTTAGGTGCGCTGAACGAGGACCTACAGGAGGATAAATTCTTCGGTACTGAATATACAAGAATTATACCTCAGTGGTGAGTTGTTTCTTAATCTCCGTCCCTTAAATATGATCGTGTGAAATTAATAACTATTGCTTTAACTTATGATGGGAAGAGAGTCAATGCGATTCGATACCTTATATCTTGGGTAATATTATTAATTATATGACAATTGCTAACATTTAATACGGAGAATCGCTTGCAAGTACGTCTTGCTTGATTTGTCCCCTTGGTGGGCTCATATCCTTTATCATGTCAAATCTTGCAAGTGGAAATTTATTTCCGGCATGGATAATAATGTTGAGCTGTCTTTACTTCAAGGACAAATATATTAATTAATATAAAGCTTTATCAGTGGCTTAATTAATTAATGGACTAAGATAATCTTAAACGCGAAAAATAATGACCGGGAGCCATGTTATATGTGAAATCGTAATATGGGTTAAGATGGATAGTTCAATATTAATTTTATAGTGGAGTAAATTAATATTAATGGACTTGAATAATATTTGGTCCAAAATATTAAAGCTTCATAGTCCATTGAAGGTCCAATCTTAATTCTCCTAAAGGCCTCCCAAATAGCCCAAAATAAAGTCCAATTAATGAGAGAGAGAAGAAAATATTCTTGCTATATTTCCAAGTGTAATTTTCGAAAATCTTGTCTATTAAAGGAAGAAAAGATTGTCTTGATTTTCATGTAGATATTTTATGGAAAGAGATAATTATTGTAGGAATACATAATTATCCCATAAATTCAAGAAGTCAAATCTTGACTCCTTCTATAGTGTAGATTTCGAAAATATTGGGTAGAAGAGGAGAAAAGGATTTTTATGGAAAATTTAATTAAGGAGAAAAGAATATAGGAGATATATTCAAGATTTCTTGGAGATCAAGAAAAGATTTTCTTCCTTATTTTTCTAGCCCTAATTTTCTCCCCCCTCCTCCCTATTTATAGGGGATCAGCTCTTCATTCCCAAGTGAAATTCCATGTGTTGGAAATATTAGAAATCCACAAAGGTGGTAGCAAAATATTTAATTTCTCTCCCATTTAAATCGTTCGTGCAAATCTTCCCACCGGATAGCGTTCGTGAACTTTGGGGATATATTTTGGAAGACTCTTGGGTGGATTCATCCATTTGATTCTTCAAGAGGTTAGTAATTTCGTAACTCCTAGTTCCGCATGTTTAGGATTTACGTAAATTATGTGTACGCATGTTGTTTATTATTATGTTGAATTGATTTAGGATTAATTCATGTTAGTAATTAACTGTTTAATTTAAATATGTATTTAAATAATCACCTCCAATAGATCCGGGCACCCCGATTTTCCCAACAACTGGTATCAGAGCTCTGGTTTTGAGCTCTGATTTTTTAAATTGTTATTTAAATTGTTGAACATTAAATTGAAATTGGATAATAGAATTGCTAGATCTGTTTTTTGCAGGTATCCAATTGTCATGGTATTTAATGTGTTTTATTTTCATGCATACGAATGAATGGTTTTTAATTCGACTCGTTTGGATTTGTTTTTCTCGTGAGAAAATCCACGAGTAGATTAGGCTATTTGATTTGTTCAATGTAATAGACTAGTCTAGATTTAAGGTATTTATTTTTCGTTAAATAAATTATAACCTGATCGGAGACGAAGACGGAGACGAATTAAAGATGGATCCTAACCATCGTTAAACAACGTGTCGCCGCCTTGTAACGCGCCAAGGAGGAACGCGTCTTGGCGCGGATGTCGCTAATCGGACGGGCCTTTAAGCGACGGCCGCCAAAGTGATCGGCCAAAAGACGAAGTATTGACGCGACAAAGGCGGCACACACGCGCGGCTTTATAAGCGTCTTATTTGCACCATCTTGCGAGGAATGGGCAAGGGTGGCCGAGGCGACACCGCTGGCGCCAGCGTCGCTTCGCAGAGGCCGCCGAAGTCCTTGAGCAAGATGCGCCCTGCGCCCAAAGCCGGCGCGAATCCTTCGACAAAGCGGCCGCCGGATCTTGAGCGGGCATCCTTTGGCGAGCTGCTTTGGCGTGGCGTTCAAGACGGAGTTCTTTTCGAGATTTAACGAGTGGGAGAAATTCAAGAAGACGTTTCTTCAAAATCAAGTCAAGGAAAATCAAACCATGACAGTTGGATAATTTGTGCCCAATGTGTTTATTTTCTGTTTTGCTTGATTTATTACTGTTGTATTTTCTTGTGCTTTATTTAATTTGTTTAAATGTGTTTGCATGAGAATTGCCCAACGAAAAATCTCAAATTCAAAAATTACTAAGTATGTTATGATAATTAATTTGTTTTGACACAAATTAATTTTGACCTCCATGATTTATTTATTTGTGAAATCTTTTGGAGAAATTCCCCTGCGGGATGGTCAAAAGATAACTTTCACATGAATAAATTCCCAAAAGGATGATTGTGAATTATTATTAGTGGCGACGATGACCCTCCAACGAGGCTCGATCAAAGAGAAGTAATAATTATGTATTTAATCATGGTTATTACTTAGGTATAAAATTGATATTTATATACTTCTCCGAAGTCCCTATCAATTTTATATTGGTCAAGTGGGAGCCGACTATTAATTTTTTTAAATTAAAGGTTTGTAATTGTTCTTGTTTGTAACCTGCTTGAATGTGATTTAAATGATGACCCTCCCACGAGGCTCATTTAAATCTGTTTTGAGATGTTGGCTGATGCATGTTCATATTTTTTTGAGATTTTAATATGAATCATGTGATCGAATTATGTGATTTAATTTTGTGTTGATCTGGATATTGATACAAAATATATGTTTATTTCAGTTCATCATGTCTCAACCTTTTAATCCACTGTTCAATATACTGAAAAGAAACCAACTCACTGGTGAAAACTATGTCACTTGGAAACATAATATGACTTTTTCCTCTCTGCACAAAAACATTATTGGGTTCTTAGCGGACATAAACCTGAAAGAATCACTGAAGGGTGATCTAGTTCGAAAATATGTTTGTACGAAATTTAGGAGCAAGCCAATGAATCAATAAAACCGATAATCTTAACTTCATTGTCTGATGATTTGAGGCTCATTCATGAGGAAATTGATTCAGCTGCGGAGATTGTTCAAAGTCTTGAGGAAATGTTTTCCTCTGAGAACTGCATGATCAAAGAGTTTCATCAAAATGGAATCGAATGGCTGAAAGTGATTGAGGGAACACCCGTAAGGGATCACATTCTCAAAATCAGATGCCATTTTGAAAAACTTGCTTACCTTGGTGCACGATACGATGATGAGGCTCAAATCGAATTCTTGTTCCTAACTCTTCCAAGGAGCTTTAATGAGTTCTATTGTAATTTTGTGATGAGCGATTACATGTTTACCATAGATACCCTACAAGAGATCTTGGAGACGATAGAGAAACACTTAGGACAAGAAGACGAAGCTTTGGTGACTAAGAAACTGCTCTCAAAATCTAGGCCAAAGGAAGGCAAGATTGAGAAGGAGATGAATAGTCTGATCCAAAGCAAGGCCACAAAAGAAAATGGTAAGAAAGCAAGTTGGTTGAAAGTCCAGAAGACACCAAAAGGAAAATGTTTTAACTGTGGAGAAAAATGACATTGGAAGTCGGCCTGTTCCAAACCCAAAAGGAATGGAAAGAAAGGTAATTCACAGTTGCTAGTTGTTGAAACTTGTTTGGCAGAGTATGCTACCCATTCGTGGGTATTGGATACGGGATCCACTGATCATGTATGTTTCACATTGCAGGGTTTCAAGCAGACCCGGCGACTAAGTGATAGTGAGATCCTCATCACGCTAGGTGATGCTACGAGAGTGGCAGCTAAAGCAGTGGGAGAAGTGCACCTGTCCTTTGGAGACAAGACATTAATTTTAAGAGATGTTCTTTATGTTCCTGTTTTTCGGAAAAACCTTATTTTTATTTCTAAACTGTTTATCGATGGATATTTTGTTCGTTTTAATAAAGATGTTACTGTTTTTCGTAACGATGTGATTATCTATCGTGGAACTTTGAGGAACAATCTCTATATTATTAATTGTGCACATCACTCACAAAATGCATCCTATAACACATCTACTATTTCTTGTAAACGAAAGCGCTCGGCAGACGTGAACGAGACACTTCTTTGGCACCTAAGATTAGGTCATATTAACCCGAAAAGGATTCAAAGGTTGGTGAAAGATGGTTCTTTGGGGTCTCTCCAAATTGTGCCATTTCCGACTTGCGAATCGTGCTTGGAAGGTAATATGACCAAGAGGGCATTTGGAGCCAAGGGGCTTAGAGCTAAAGAAGTGTTAGAAATCATTCACACCAATGTGTGTGGTCCAATGCAAATCAAAGCTAGAGGTGGCTACAAGTATTTCGTTACTTTTATCGATGATTACTCACGCTACAGATACATTTACCTAATGAAGCATAAATCTGAGACCTTTGATAAATTCAAAGAATTTAAGGCTCAAGCAGAGAATCATAAGGGAAAAAGTATCAAGTTTCTACGATCTGATCGTGGAGGCGAATACCTCAGCGATGAATTTCTGAACTACCTATCGGAAGTGGGGATTACATCCCAGTTGACTGCACCCGGTACCCCTCAACAACATGGGGTTGCAGAACGAAGGAATATAACGCTTTTAGAAATGGTAAGATCGATGATGAGTTATGTGGATTTACCAAAATCGTTCTGGGGTTATGCATTAGAAACATCGGCTTATATTCTGAACCTAGTGGCATCCAAATCGATACCTAAAACTCCGAGAGAATTGTGGATGGGGCAAGCCCAGTTTCGGACACATCAGGATCTGGGGGTGTTCGGCATACGTGCTAGACAAGGAATCCGGTAAATTGGATGCACGTTCGGAATTAAGGATGTTCATAGGGTACCCCGAAGGAACTAAAGGATGCATGTTCTATGGTCCCGAAGATCACAAGGTGGTAATCAGTACTCACTTTATATTTTTGGAAGAAGACTATATGAACAGTCTAAAGCCTAGAAGTGAAATTACCTTAGAAGAACTTAGGGGGCCAACTCCGTTGCCAACTGTACAAAATGATATACCAAACGTCACGCCTACACAACCGGAACCTCGTCGTAGTGGGAGGGTTATCAGACAACCCGAGAGATTCTTGGGGATCAGAGAGTCTTCGAACTTGATCTCCGTAGAAGAATCAGATCCACGGTCCTACAACGAGGCGATCCAAGACAAAGATGCTCAATCTTGGCAAACAACAATGGAAGCCGAGATGGGTTCAATGGATCACAACAAGGTGTGGGAGCTAGTCGAACCACTTGATGGGGTAAAACCCATCCGATGCAAGTGGGTATATAAGAGAAAAAGGGGACCGGACGGAAGGGTTGAAACCTTCAAAGCAAGACTTGTAGCGAAAGGGTACACTCAAAAAGAAGGGATCGATTATGAGGAAACCTTTTCGCCCGTAGCCATGCTCAAGTCCATCCGTATTCTCTTGTCGATTTCTGCACATCTAGATTTTGAATCTGGCAAATGGACGTCAAGACAGCTTTCCTAAATGGAAATCTTGACGAAGAAATTTATATGCAACAACCCGAAGGCTTCATTGAAAAAGGCCAAGAGCATCTGGTTTGCAAGCTCAGAAAGTCCATTTGTGGACTGAAGCAAGAATCCCGAGCTTGGAATCAGTGTTTTGATCAAGTTATACAATCCTACGGATTCGATCAAAACGAATTTGAAAGTTGTGTCTATAAAAAGCGTGACGGAACTGCATTGGTATTTTTGGTACTATACATGGACGACATTCTGCTCATCGGAAAAGATGTAAAGGTGTTATCAGACGTAAGGGCATGGCTGTCAAAACAGTTCGATATGAAGGATTTAGGGGAAGCCGGTCACATCCTAGGGATCAAGATCACTCGAGATCGCAGGAAAATAATGATCGTGCTTTCGCAAGCCTCATACATAGATAGTATTTTGAAGCGCTTCAACATGCAGGATTCCAAGAATGGTTTTGTGCCCTACAGACACGGAATCCATCTATCCAAAGAGATGTGTCCCAAGACACAAAAAGAGATGGATGACATGAAGGGCATACCTTATGCTTCGGCTGTGGGAAGCCTCATGTATGCAATGCCGTGTACGAGACCGGATATCTGCTTTGTCGTAGGCATGGTGGCAAGATATCAAAGTAACCCTGGGAAAGAGCATTGGACTGCAGTAAAGAACATTCTGAAGTACCTGAAAAAGACACGGGACATAATGTTGGTTTACAAGTCAGACAGTCTGATCCCTATCGGTTACACGGACTCGGATTTCCAATCAGACATTGACTCCAGAAAGTCTACCTCGGGTAGTGTGTTTTGCATGGGGGGAGGAGCCATGACATGGAGGAGCGTAAAGCAGAAATGCATCGCTAATTCTACCATGGAATCCGAGTACGTCGCTGCTTGTGAAGCAGTGAAGGAACCGGTTTGGCTCAAGAACTTCCTGGTGGACTTGGACGTGGTCCCGAATTTGCCCGGCAAAATCACGATCTACTATGATAACGCCGAAGCAGTTGCAAATTCAAGGAAACCGAGAGCCCACAAAGCCAGCAAACACATTGAAAGAAAATACCATCTAATACGAGAAATCGTTAAGAGAGGAGACATTGAGGTGGCTAAGATTGCATCGGAAGACAACCTAGCAGATCCATTCACAAAGGGTCTGCCTCAAAGCACATTCGAGAGACATGTGGAAGGAATGGGTGTCAAGGACGTTGCCAATCTGCTTTGAGTATAAGTGAGAGAAATATTATTAGGTTCGTGTAGGGTGACATTAGATGTCACATAGAACACGAGACATGATGTAGTATACTTAAAAATAGACTTTGAGTATAAGTGGGAGATTGTTCGGGTTATACTGAAAAGTATGCTTTTACTTTGTATAACCAAACTGAAGTTTCTTATTTATTTACTAAAATAAATTATTTAATCATTGTTGCATTAAATATGAATGAATGTTATATATGTTTATTGCAAACCCGTTCAATAAGACAATACGTATTACGTTGTAGTTAATTTGGTGATACCCGATCACTGAAGATCAAATTAACAGCCCTCGTAATTAAGTACAAATTCACAACCCAGATGGAAATGAACGAACCATCATGAACGGTTAAAGTGTGAGACCCAGATTGGTCTGTCTTGACCAAGGGATCACACTAGCGCATTTTAGGTGCGCTGAATGAGGACCTACAAGAGGACAAATTCTTCGGTACTGAATATACAAGAATTAGACCTCAGTGGTGCGTTGTTTCTTAATCTCCGTCCCTTAAATAGGATCGTGTGAAATTAATAACTATTGCTTTGACTTATGATGGGAAGTGAGTCAATGCGATTTGATACCTTATATCTTGGACAATATTATTAATTACATGAAGATTGCTGACATTTAATACGGAGAATCGCGTGCAAGTACGTCTTGCTTGATTTGTCCCCTTGGTGGACTCATATCCTTTATCATGCCAAATCTTGCAAGTGGAAATTTATTTCCGGCATGGATAATAATGTTGAGCTGTCTTTACTCCAAGGACAAAGATATTAATTAATATAAAGCTTGTTCAGTGGCTTAATTAATTAATGGACTAAGATAATCTTAAACGCGGGAAATAATGACTGGGAGCCATGTTATATGTGAAATCATAATATGGGTTAAGATGGATAGTTCAATGTTAATTTTATAGTGGAGTAAATTAATATTAATGGACTTGAATAATATTTGGCCCAAAATATTAAAGCTTCATAGTCCATTGAAGGTCCAATCTTAATTCTCCTAAAGGCCCCCCAAATAGCCCAAAATAAAGTCTAATTAATGAGAGAGAGAAGAAAATATTCTTGCTATATTTCCAAGTGTAATTTTCGAAAATCTTGTCTATTAAAGGAAGAAAATATTGTCTTGATTTTCTTGTAGATATTTTATGGAAAGAGATAATTATTGTAGGAATACATAATTATCCCATAAATTCAAGAAGTCAAATCTTGACTCCTTCTATAGTGTAGATTTCGAAAATATTGGGTAGAAGAGGGGAAAAAGATTTTGTTGGAAAATTTAATTAAGGAGAAAAGAATATAGGAGATATATTCAAGATTTCTTGGAGATCAAGAAAAGATTTCTTCCTTATTTTCCTAGCCCTAATTTTCGCCCCCCCTCCTCCCTATTTATAGGGGATGAGCTCTTCATTCCCAAGTGAAATTTCATGTGTTGGAAATATTAGAAATCCACAAAGGTGGTAGCAAAATATTTAATTTCTCTCCCATTAAAATCGTTCGTTCAAATCTTCCCACCGGATAGCGTTCGTGGACTTTGGGGATATATTTGGGAAGGCTCTTGGGTTGGTTCATCCGTTTGATTTTTCAAGAGGTTGGTAATTCCGTAACTCCTAGTTCCGCATGTTTAGGATTTACGTGAATTATGTGTACACATGTTGTTTATTATTATGTTGAATTGATTTAGGATTAATTCATGTTAGTAATTAACTGTTTAATTTAAATATGTATTTAAATAATCACCTCGAATAGATCCGGGCACCCCGATTTTCCCAACATTGACCCGTCTGCCTTAATGGCAATGACTTCATCCGCCATTATTGGCATTGACTTGCCCGCCTTATCGGCATCGGCTTTTTGCTACCTGGGCGAGGTGTATTCCGCCGATTTAGCGAAGTATTCTCCGCCTTCTAGGCGCTGAGATCATCTGCCTTCATCGGCATAGACCTGCAGCCCTTTCGAGGTCGGCTTCATCTGCCTTTGTCGGCGTTGACCCGTCTGCCTTAAGGGTAATGACTTCGTCCGCCATTATTGGCGTTGACTTGCCCGCCTTACCGGCGTCGGCTTTCCGCTACCTCGGCGAGGTGTATTCTGCCGATTTAGCAAGTATTCTCCGCCTTCTCGGCGCTGAGATCATCTGCCTTCATCGGCACATACCTGCCACCCTTTCGAGGTCGGCTTCATCTGTCTTTGTCGGCGTTGACCTGTCCGCCTTAACGGCGATGACTTCGTCCGCCATTATTGGTATGGACCAGCCCGCTTAGTCGGCGTCGGTTTTCCACTAACTTGACGAGGTGTATTCTGTCAACTCATCGAAGAGCATCTCTTTTGATGCCAAAGTTTAAGTCCATTGTCTCGATGTGTTCAATTGTTTACATAAGTCAACCAGGAACGCATTATAAGCAACCTAAGCGACAATGGTCGGGTCAAAAGGATGGTCGCTAAACGCGTTAGATGACCTACTACGGCTGGAAGTGATCTCTGAAACTCACGTCAACAAGGTCGCTCCTCGCATTGGTCATGTACCTTGCATGAAGGCCTTCTCAAAGACAATATCGTTAAGATGGCCAAGCAGAGTTTAGTTCGTCGCATAAGATAAGTCGACTCAAATGAAGATGACTTTATTGGTCGCAGGTATATATCCAGGATCATACGACCAACTTAATAAGCAATCTCAATATATTACAAGGGACTCTCGGCAAGCCCAGATTCAATGACAATAAGCTCTGATGAAGAGTAACCTTGTGACGAGCATCAAGCACAGGAAAGACCTCCCAACCCGGGGGCACGGTGGAGGATCCAAATTTAGTACCAGAAGTGTTACCATCAAGGTGTGAACAATCAAGACCTCTTGAAGGCATTCTGGGCATGCGTGGGGGCAAAGCATGTGACCTCAAGCGCAATGATCATATGAATCTTGTTGAAAGTGGAGATCAAGACCGACCTCTGAACACAATCGAAGTCCGCTCTTGAGGGCAATTGTTGTGGTCGTGTGATCGGCCAGCGACCACATGGTGAATATTGAGGACGTGGCAACCATGGTTCAGCAGTAAAGTACAAGGAGCCGAGGTCGGTCCTCATAGGGCGACCTGGCGGTGAGCAAGGAAGAAGATGAGTCGAGCTCGCCGGGGCGAGCAGCCTCTCCTGAGGTCGCTCCGTAGGCCAGATCGGTCTATGCCAGACGAAGACAAGTCGAGCTCGCCTAAACGGCGACCACCCTCAAGGTCGTTCCGTAGACGACTTCGGCAGGCGTATCAAGATGAAGATTCCCCGTGTTTATTATGGAAATAGAAGATCTTGCCTATCTGTTAAAGATCCAGATAAAGATTTACTATATCTTGTGTTTACCGTTTTATAGGGCTCATTTAGAGGCCCATTAGAGTTTTATCTTTGTATCTTGTAATTGTTATAAATAGAGGACAAACTCCAAGAGAAAAGAGAGCACAAAATACGTAGGAAATTCATAGTGAAATATTCCATGCCAATCACACCCTCCTTAGGCTTCATAATTGTTGGAAGAACTGCTACTAAACATTTTGGGTTCATGACACGTTCATAACGGACCTTTAGCAGCATCGAGATACTATTTCCCATCCCCTGAAATGAATTCCTCTCTATTTTTTATTAATTTTATTTTTGTAAATTTAGAATGAGACACAAACATGATAAAATAATGAATGACAACCTAAAAAAAGTAAAATCCAAACAATTTCACTTTATGTATCTATCTCTATCTAAATTCACAACGAAATGTTGAGGATTAACCATATTCAAAATAAATTCTTAAATTCTTAAATATCTCTATCAGTATTTTGGGGGAAAGTATAGTAATAAGATTTGTAATTAGAGACACACTTGTATGAGATGGTTTCATAGTGAAACACAGTATATAATTTAGGAATTTGTGTGATTTGTGCTAAGTTGTACCCCGTCTCATGCATGAGATCGTTTTATATGAGTTTTTATATTATCATTGTAATTATATTGTTCAATTTATTTTTTTCTCAAATTATGATGAATATGTTAAATTGTACTCAACCACTTTTGTGCAAATTTCGCATATTATCCCCTTTATAACCCATTATAAATGGGTTGCTACACAAAATTATATTTGTCTATTATTGAGTAATTTGTCTTAAAATTTATCACATGAAGCTTACTCATCAATTTGAGATTAGATTCTTAAACATTTATCTTATTATTTAAAAAAAAAAACACTTATAACTTAGTGAAAAAACAATAAATATCAACAAGGTCATCCACAACAGTTGGAGACTCGACTCAATAATAAGAACTTGGGAGTAATCCAAACGCCCTAGCAAAATGATGAGCCAATTTTTTATTTTTTTTACGAATAACATAATGTAATCACTAAGTTGTTTTAGTATAATTTTACAAGTTATCTTTATCATATAATCACTAGCAGCATCCTTTACTATTGATTGTTTCACTCGTCGATCCATCGCACTCACAATTTTGTCAATACTACTTTCTCTGATTTGATTTTCGAGGTTTATATTGTTATAAACTTGACACTAAAAATTGTCTTTACAAGACAACACGATGAAAAACAAAATCAAAGCTCTCAACTTAGGAGATATATTAAATAAAAAGCTTTCAACTCAGAGCGGAATCAAAGGCTCTCAACTAAGGAGAGAAATCAAGGGTCATGCGATCAGGAAAGGCAACGGATGACAAAGTAATAATATAATTAAATATCACATGGATTGCATAGATAACTCAGATCTAATACCTGCAAATTAAAAGACAATTTAAAACTCACAAAAATTGAAAAACGATCTACTCTTCAAGGGTCCTAGATCACATAACACAATCTGAAACCTCACTAATACCGATTGATATACAAATCTGACGGGATGAACACTACTATAATTTTTCGAAAAGAGAAATTAACACTGCTCTGACTTTTCGGAGGTTGGGGGCTGCCTCTCAAAACCCTACCCTATTTATATGTCTTTTCTGAACTTTTACTTTTCACACACTATAAACGTTTATCTTATTATTCATCACTAAATATATGCAGCTATAATAAAATTACACTATCTTCATTCATATTAACGAATTGTACTAATAACTAATAAGCACATTATTGAAAGATGTGGATGCCTTGTGTCGGCCATCTTTTAACATTTCAAGAATCTCCGTTAGTATTATTAAAAGTTTACAACTACAAATTGCTTTGGAGTAAAAAGTCAAAAACAGATGTCAATGAGTTTGATGGCAAGAAAATTAGAGAAATGAAATTATTTGTTATCGTCTAGTGTCGGACCTATTTCGACAAAGAGTAAAACCATGTCCAGTGCAAAATAATGACGTTTTGCGCTAAACGCTCTTTCCAGCCTTTAAAGTTGCACTACTTTTTTGGAAGTAGGAAGAAATCGAAAACCGATAATTGGACGGATTTAGATTGCCTAAGAGCGTCGAGACGAGGACTAGTTGATCCGATTTATTTATTTTTTGCATTTAAATAAGTTTTATCAATTATTTATTGACATATATAATAAATATACACTTCAAAATTAATGAACGAATTCATTATTTAGCTGTCAAAACCAAGATAACAATTTAAACTCATTTTCTTAGATACATTATAGCGTACTTAATAAAAATAAATAAACAAATTCGTACTTTGGAATGTTGTCTGTTGCAAACTATTAATCTTTATTTTATCATCAATGTATTTCAACACAAAGACCCTCATTATCAAATAATATTTTAGGCATTGTTTGTTTATATTGTGAGAAGTAACTTTTGGAATTTCAAATTTTAAATTTCTATTTGTTTCTACTCTATAATACTTATAATGCACCTATCTTACATTTTTTCGAACACAATTTTCAATATATTATCAATCATATATCATACATTTTTCAATTATTATTATCTATTCAACTCAATACTCTCTCTCCTCATTTTTTTACTTTATTATCATCATCCTATATATTAAATCAATCATTTCTTCATTATTTTTTACGATATAATATTCTTTCAATCATCTACTTTATCAAATCATACAAAATACAAATACACTTTTTATACTTTATACCAAATCATTTCTATAGGTTCTTTTTCTTTTTCTTTTATAGATTAGTTATTAGCCAAATCATTTCTATAGGATTTCAAATCCCATCAAAACTGTAAACAAAAAGGACCTTAGCGTCGAGTGTCTTTGGGTGGGGGGGACAACGAGCTAACGACAACGATGATAGTGAGCATGACTTTCTCTCAATTTGAATTTGTGCAAGTTTTGTTATGCTTAATTAATAATTGAAACGACTTCTTCACTCGGTGAATTTTTTTATAAAATTAAGCAATCCGCCTAGTACCCGACTTGGTTGCTTAACCCCGACTTGGCCGCCTAACAATGTCTAAACCACTTAGGCAGCGCATAATACCAAAAACGCTCAAAACTATTGTTTTCACAAAATCGATTCGACTGGTGGCCGCCTAGCCTAGACCGATTTCTGCATCATTTATCTCCTGTAATATAGTACTTATGAGAATGGTACTCCACATGTGGCATACAAATTCCCTTAAATTTAGTTTTGTACTATTATTTTGGTAAATGTTGTCTATAGTTTTCTCATTATTTTTTAGTGAGACACACTTGTATTAGACGGTCTCACGGTTAGACAGAGTATAAGTTGGGTATTGGCGCTTTAACACTTTAAAAGGGGTGGGTGTAATTTGTATTAAGTTATACCTCGTCTCATTCATGAGACCGTCTCATATGAGTTCTTATCTTTTGTAGTATATATGTATGTATAGGATGAGCACTATCCAATAATAACTGAAAAATCAAGCCTAATCAAAATGTTTCGATTAGGCCAGTTTAATATTCGTTATTGGTATCAGTTTTGAAATTTAAAATTTTGGTATTCGGTTTTGGTTTAGTTTTTAACTAAAAAATAGAAAACTGAAACTTGAATAGAACTATGTATTTATAATTTCTAAATCCTAGTTCATTTATACACTTACCTATTTATTGTTGGAATATATAGGCACGTAAACACGTAATACATGCGCAGCAGAATTAAATAGTTCACCAACAACAAACAGTTAATTGCATAAACAAGAACGAATATTCATAACGAGAAATCTTACAGTAATTCGATAGTAGATTTCTCAACTACGGTATCCACGTAATCCCTGTGGACAGATTTGCACAGATTTGCCACGAGAAATCTTACAGTAATTTGATAGTAGATTTCTCAACTACGGTATCCATGTAATCCCATTGGACAGATTTGCACAGATTTACCAGCGTTGAATCTGAGACGGAATTTGCTAGGAAAATTCTTATTCTATATTTTATGGAGAAATTAGGTTTTCTTGTTGTTGTGAATAATGAATCCCGGGAAGTCATATATATAGGGAGGACTAACTTAAATCCTAAGCCATCTTTATTAGGAAGATAATTCTTAATCTTGCAAAACAAATCTCAAAGATATGTTTTCCCTACGGATATTTTCCTACAATAATATTCCATAATATTATTTTGGGATTCCTATTTAATTAAATCTAATTTAAGTAAATAGTAATAATAATTAATTCTAAATTATTATATTATTAATTCTCCATAAATTAAATATTAAATCTAATTTAATACTTAATCAACCAACTATAGTCCGTACATGGGACTTACTTATTGTGTGACCCATAAGCCCTCATATATCGAGCGATTAGTCAAACTAACGGTCTTAATTGAACTCTAGACAATAAATCAGACATTCTCAATATATGAGGTATGTTGCGAGAAACGTGAAACTACCTGTAACTGTAACATGGGTTATTACGATTTCCTCCTTTCATTCACGAATACTCGATTAGTCTTGAACATGATGAAGTGTCTATTCAAATAACTTAATCATATTATCTCCAATCACTAATTGATCACTTGTGTCACACTTGACCACAAAGTCCAAGTTGACGTGCATTGGCCAATGACTTTGATCCAATTATTATGTGAAGACGAGTACTCTCTCTAAATCCACTTTGATTAATGAATCATTTTCTTGGCTCAACTACCACGCACATGCACTTCGTGATGAACTCAATCCAAGTCGTATGTACCCATGGAAGGGTGCAAGCGTAGGTCATGGTCAAAGTTCATCACTCCACACATGTCGTGCGTATTGACCTCAAGTCAAAGGAGTATCGCATCGCTCCCACTAACCGAGACACCCGTATACACATATAGTAGAACTACATCAAACAGTTTCTCGAATGGGTATACCAATACACTCTAAGGTATTTGTGCATCCATCATGAGATACCTAGTATCTCGTAGTAAGTGAGATCTTACTACACTCTCTAAGAGTATGATGCAGATCGCACATCAATCTCCATTGCATTATCAATATCCCATTCTTGATGATCCTTGATTGGGGCCATTTGAGAATCATGATTAAGTCATCTGAGTTCTCACATACTTAACGACAACAGTGATTCAAGAGAACACGGATAAGAACAAATGTAAACAATCAAACATAATATTCTAATAAGTGTAATGCCATACATTTAATATTAAATAAACAAATAATATTAAACCAACACTGAATATTATTTGACTATTATGTCCTTACAATGGATTGTTTCTAGGACACTAACACTAACATTTATAAGTTGTGTTGATTTTATTGTTTATAATCTATAAATTGAGTTTTTTTTTAATTACTGATTATAATATATACATGTTCTTTAATACGAGAATTTATGCATTGTTCTGGACTTATGGACATGTTTCTACTTTTTTTAAAAAAGGCTCAATTATTAAACCCAACACATTTTTATTTTTATCAAAAAAATCGATTCGATTAGTCTCGATTTCATGTTTGTTCGGTTTGGTTTGTAACGGTGAAAAATTCGATTAATTTGATTTTCCTTGTTATGTTCGATTCTGTAACTGAAATACCCTCACCCATATGTATGTATATTTGGCTCGCTTAAATTAATTTTTTGTTGTTGTACGTAGTGTTTAATTTAATAATTTTGTATTTTAATTAAAATAAATTAATATGTAAAATCTAAAGAAATTTAAAAATAATATGCTACAAATTAAAAATATTAGTGTCAACTTTTTTGTAATTTGAATTTCAGTTGCAATTTAAATTTCATTGTATTGTAATGTATTTTTTAATTTTAGTTGACATGATTTTGTTTTATCAATTTAACATATACTTTTTTAAATTTAAATATAAAATGAATATCAATATTTTATTAAATTTATATTAAAACAAGTTGACAAATGTATTATAATTACAAATTATTATTGCATAAATAAAAGAAATTCAATAATAAAGAATCTTATGAAATATTCTATTTTAGTGTAAAAACTAAAAAGTAGTCCAAAATACTGAAAATTTTGTTGCTGACACTCTAATATAGTAGTGTTATATTGACGATATAATACTTAGGTCATCTCCAATGCATACTCCTTTTGGAGGAAAAACTGCATTTTGAAGTTTGTGTATGCTCCAATACATACTCTAAAATGGAGTTTAGAAATGAAGTTTTGAACAGTATATATATGAAGTACTATCAAAACTCTATACTTTATATCTAGAGTAACTCTCTTGTGAAATATTGCACACTATGTATATGTGTAATACATCATAAATTAGACAACTTAATCAAAAAACATGTGTTACTACATGAACAAAAATCAGTACAAGCGTGAATCTCACTCCAAAATTACAGATTTAAAAGAACAACGTGAGAAGAGTGAAGAAGGATCTGAAAAATAGCGTTAGAAAATCGAGAAGAAAAAGAACTGGAGAATCTGTAAATTTGTAAGGATGAGAAAATTGAAGAAAGAGAGAAGAATAAGAAAGAATCTGAATAAGGAAGAGAAAAAAAGAAAAATAAGAACAAAAGGAAAAATCTAAAGGCGAGCCGTTGTGAGATCTAGTTGGAAGAAGAACCCTAGCAGATTGGTCGCGATGAAGAAGAAACCTGAAACGTGGGATTTGAAGAAGACCTAGCCCTGACCAGCGATGCAAAAAAAAAATAAAAAAGTCTAATTTGAACTATAATTGCACATAACCATAGTGTGCAATATTGCATACAAATTTTTGCCTTATATCTATTATTTTATTAATATTTATATATACTTTATAAAATTAATTGAGAATATTAATTACATTTTATTTATTAATATAGTTAAACTATTTTATTGTAAATATTATAATACAATATTTTTGTTGTGTATTTTTTTTACTTTTATAAATAATATTACATATTTATTATTTTAATTAGAAAAAGTTATGTAAAATACGAATGTATGATCAAATTTTGCCTAAGACGAACAAACATGCATCTTAAATAGAATGTTGAAAAATAACGTAGCGCCTACAAATTAAAACAAATAAACATAAATTTACTTGTGATTTAATTTATTAACAGACTATCCAATTATATATATATATATATAAATTAATAATTTAAAATATAAACATATGTTGGAGTAATGTATAGTAGATGAATAAAATAATAAATATGTAAGATATAGAGTATAAGGTTGAAGAATATTTTTAAAATAGAGTATAAAGTTCTATATTTTAGAGTATAGAGTATTGCATTTTGAAGTTTTCCATTAGAGATTTTATTGATAAAGATTGTGAGCAAAATTATATGTATTATGTATATAATACACAAAAATAATATTAATCCCTTAAAATTCACCGGAATTTGGGGTTTGAGTCAAACGTCTCTCATTTGACCCGAATTTATGTTAATTGAACCCGCCTCACTCAGGGTAGGTTTGATTTGTACTCGATCAAACGTGTTTGAGATTGAACGTAATATATATAGAACCGTCACTACAACTCTGTCTCTAACTTTCACATATATAAACAATAAACATATATTTTTATAAACTTATTTTAACATTATTTTATATTTTTAGTCTTATATATTATATTTTTGTTTCAAAAATTTTTAACAAGATTTTTATTAGGGGTTTTTAAGAAGATATATAATAAAGAAGAGATAGATCTATCTATCATACTCCTTATTCAAAATCATTTTATCATTTCAAATATCAATAACCAATTTGTGCTATTAACATTTTAAAAGATCGGTTTGATTTTCAAAACCGAATAAACGTGTTTGAGATTGAACGTAATATATAAAAAAAGCACTATATAACCGTTGACTTGAACTCTGTCTCTAAACTTTTCAACATATAATTTTTTTTTTTTTTTAAAATTAAATTATTAATTTATATTAAATATTTAAAAATTTAAATTTATATTCCTCTCACATTTTTCTCCACTTTCGATTTAAATGTAACATTTATAAAATATGATATGAAAAGTTATAAAATATATATTTAAATTTTTGTAGGTGTATATTTTGTTTTTTAACTAAACATGAAAAAACGATTGAATCACGGTTGAACCGTCACATTTCTATCCGGCTTCGATCACCTAATTTCGGTTATGAAAACATTGCTGTAGAGGACTGAAAAAGTATCTTTTTGCTATTATATTACCATTTTTTGGACATCATTATACATATTCGAAAAATTCACGATAAAACAAAAATTGTTTGCAATAGTTAGTATTAACATTTTTTTAAAAGTACTAGTAGTATTTATTAACTTTTGTGGGAGTGAAAAAGTTTTCGTTATTATGTATAAACACAGGTGGCGGGATGAATCATGTGGCCAAATAAGAGATGTGTATAATAAATAGACCCATCCAATTAGTGAAGATAAATCAGTTTGTGCAGATTGTAATAGCAAAAATAAAAGAAAATGAATCTGTCATTCCTCATTTTGTTGCTCCTAAATATTCTTTCATTTAGCGTTGTTCGTTCTTCTTCTTCATTTTTGAGATTAGGTAAGGGCGTAGTTGCAGGAGAGCAACCGTTGTCTAAAATAGGAATCCACAACACTGTTGCTGCCTTTCGTGATTCCGTCTCCATTAAAGCCGCCCCTCTAATTCTCGGACTCAAGGTAATTAATCTTTTAATTTCCAAACATTTAATAAATTCCTAATCACTTTTCAAATTAATACTTACTTCATTTTTTTTATTTTTTTCCGTCTCTTTTCATCTATGATTCTATGGGGATTTACGGTGAGACAAATCATTAATTTCTTTTTCGTTACTGCATTAATTGGAAATGTGGTCGGACTTGAGACTTGACTTTTATCGTGATATACTTGAACAGAGAAACTCGTTAGTTAATTTTAGGGATTAACCTTTTTTTTTAGTTCATAAACTTTGCTTCATTTGAAATTGGTCTCGATTGTTTTGATTTTTCTATTTTGATTTTGTAAATTTTCAAATTTTTTGAAATTGATTCTCTAACCTGTTGTATTAAGTTACCAAACACGTAAAAAATCACTCAAATTTTTTTTTTTTTTTTTTTTTTTTAATTTCAAATTATTTAGATATCTAGAGCTTGTGTTCAACAAACTTTTTTCAATTATAATAATTTTTGTGGATGAGTTTTAAATGGTAGATTTCAATTTATTTTTTAGTATATTAAAATACCCTAAAACCTAAATTAGCTAATATTTTTAAGTTTAAATTGATCGAAAAAAAAAAAATTAACCAAAATATGCAGAAAATTAATAGTTCTCCCTAAAAAAATACACAGAAAAATCTTGACCCAAAATTATTACGATTAAAAAAGTTTAGGTGGCAAGAAAAAAAAATATAAATTTATATATAAAATTTTTGATTCTTATTCCAAGAAGGTTAATTTCAATTTTTAAAAGACCAATCTAAAAAAAATTGATAACTTAGAGGATCAAAATAAAAAATCAAAATAATTGGGATCAATTTTAAAACGAAACAAAATTAATGGACTACAAAAACTTAATCCCTTAATTTTATTATACAAACAATTGTAGATGGTCTCATCTCTGCATACTTCAAGTAAATCTCTGTTACTTTAATTTCAGATAATATTTTCACGTGGAGATAGTAGTAACAATTGATTTATATCTTCTTCTTTTTTTAAAGCAAAAAAATCAATTAATAATTCCTAAAATCTGCCAGCTTTATTTAATATAACTAAAAGTCCGGATGAACTTTATATATGGAGTATAATTGATTTTGATAGCTAATTTAAAAAAATCAACGAACAAAGCTCAAATAGATTATAAATCAATAAGAACTCATGATTTTTAAAAAATTTATTAAAAATATATAAAAATAACTCAATATATATAAAATCTTAGTAACAACAAAATTCATTTTCAAATAAATTTTAATCTTATATTTAATCTTATTGATAAGTCGTATGAAAAATTCTCAAAATTTTATGATGTTATAGAAGAATTACCCCGCCAAATCTTTTTGGTAGATCCATTTGAGTGGATGAGTTTGGGTTTCATTTTATTTTTTAGGTCATTATCACGTGATACCCTACCCTACCTATATTTTAACTAATATTTTATAGTGAATCTAATTGTGCATTCAATTTTATATAAAATCTTAGTCACTCAATAAAATTTTAATATTTAAAAAAAATAACTTATTATACTAAAATATATAATCTTTTGATGACAAATCTTCATCGCCAACTATTTAGTTGCACATTTTCAAAGATATTATAAAAACTCTTTTAGCTAATTAATTTTTGGTAGTGTCTTGCGTGAATTGTGAACTAGGTGCATCGTGCAACTGAAATTTATTTTTAAAAAGTGTAATTTATTTTACATTAACACAAGTTACTACATGTTTTTAAAAAATACATTGAATTTCACGGTGCATTGAAAATCTACTCTTAAATTTTGGTAATGTACTATCTATATTTTGATTAGAAATATTTTTGTGTGGTTACAATTTTTCAATATTTGTATAGAATGAGATAAATAATTAAATATAACATTGCATTTTTCAATATATAAAATTACATATTTAAAAAATATAATTGAGTTGCACGGTGCACCTTGTGAAATCCTGTCACACAATAAAATTTTAATATAACGCGTATAGTTTATTTTTCAATTCTTTATTATAGGGAGATATTTTCAAGGTTTTATCCCGCCATTTAATATAATGGGACATCTGAATGATACAATTATGATTTAGGGTGAGGATTTTCAATGGATTGATGTGGATCTTCACAACCCTGAGCCATCTGAAGATGATTGGATTGGAGTTTTTTCTCCAGCAAAATTCAAGTAATACTAATTCATTCTTATAATTGTATAAAATATTTTTGCTCCCTACATATGCACGGCTCCCATCAAGGTACATGATGTGATCGGTCCACCAGTGCATTAGAATGTTGTACCATCTAGATTAATGTATTGTATTGTACCATACATTAAATATGAGGTACAACATATTAAAGCACGACGGGAGCATAAGACACAATAAGCAATCTAAATCTCTTTATTTAATTACACTGACCAATGGTACTACTATATGTTAATTTTCTATACAGTACCAATATGCAAATTTCTCCAACCCCAAGTATACGACGACAGGAAGAACGTCTTTGAAGTTCCGATTGATAAACCAACGTGCAGATTTTTCTTTCGCACTTTTTACGGGTGGCTTGTCCAATGTAAGTGTGTAGATAAAAAGTCAAAAATTATTTTTTAAGTAATCAATAATATTTTACAAGGTAAAAAATAATTTTTGAAATAGTAATACATAATAATATCATTAGAAAAACGCAGTATTGCTCCAGTATAAAGTATTGTTACTTTCTTCAATTATGGTGAATCTGTTTTTGAATTGTTATGATTATGTATTGCAGCCAAAATTGGTGGGGATTTCAAATTATATATCGTTTTCAAATCCTAAGGCACCTCTTTACCCTCGCCTCGCTCAAGGCAAGTCTTGGGACATTGTAAGTTCATTAATTCACCCTATCTCATCATTTGTTTATTTCTATATTCCATATTTATTAATTCCGTTTAAAATAAACTCCATTCGTCCCACAAAGATAGACTTGATTTCTATTTTCGTCCGTCCCACGAAGATAATCCATATCAGAGGATCCAAGTCGATTTTGCTTATCTTTTTGACTCATTAACTAGCAAGTCATGAGGGTCTTACCATGCAGCATTTTCTTGCAATTCAACTTTCTAATTAGATTAACATCACAGCTATAGTTGGTTAAACCAATCTTGTAATTGAAGTTTGTTCAACATTATGCTTCTAGTAATGCCTTAACTTATTTAATTTGGTCCTTTATGATGGATGTAGATGACAGTAACATGGACTAGTGGGTATAATATTGATGAAGCAGTGCCATTTGTGCAATGGGGTTGGAAGGGAGGCTCTAAAAAGCGTTCTCCCGCCGGAACTCTAACTTTTTCTAGAGGAAGCATGTGCGGTACGTCCGCACAGCTCATAAATATTTTAAAGTGGTGCTTGATTCAAATTCTTTAATCATAAAAAATGAGAATCATGAATAGTGAATGAGTATAATGAAAATGGTGGTTACATAGCGTTTAGTTCTAATTTTAAAATAATTGTTGGTTGAGGAATAACATAATGATGAGTAGAAATTGAGAATAAACATGAACATGGGAATAAATTGAGCTAGAATTGATCATCTTGATTCTTAATTTGGCAACAGAACATGTTTGAGTCCTCCGCATAAAACACACCTCTAATTGCAAAAAATAAATAAAATCGATAATATATATAATGGATATATATATTTATATTTGCACCAAATTAATTTTCCTAATTTAATTTTAGAAAATGCTTTTTTCTAATTTTTTTTTTTTTTTTTTTTTTTTTTTTTTTAATTTATTTTCCTTTTAATTTAATTTTAGGAGTTTTTTTTTTTAAACCCGGTTTTTCATTTCAATTCATGGTTCAAATTTTTAAAGTTTTTTTTTTTCATTATTTAGTGTTTAGGGTGTAGATGATTCATCCAAATTTTAAATTCAAGTGTAGTTAAATTTTTATTGTTTGATAGTCACTCATAATGGACATGAGATTGTTACTATTAGAAAAATTAAATAAAAGAATTAATTTCAAACCTCTCTACAAGTTCTGACTTTAGATGATGGCAGTTTATTTTTTAGTTTGTGGAAATTGGTTTTGTAGGCTAACACCGAAAGTACATTTGGTTATTTGTGATCCTTATTCATTCACACAAGTTTCTTGAAGGATTTGTGGCCTAACACACAGTTTGTTTCTCTCATTTCATCAAACCTTTTAGCCCACACAAAGCATCACATTATTCAGCTGTAAAATCTTTCTGAATTCACAAACTTTTACATAATTCAGGTACACATACAAAATGGGTCACTTATTATCTAACGGCACCTATGTATGGAGCAAACAATATTCCTTTCGATCATCACCGTATCCTGGACAAGATTCATTGCAGCGCGTCATAGTATTTGGTGACATGGGAAAGGTAATATCTAAATTCCCAAACAGTATTAGTTACTTCACTGAACAATATTAGTTGCTTTCACTTAACAATATTAGTTAGTGCAAAAGATACTTGCTCATTATTTGGGTATATATAAGTAACTACAAGTCTGCATATTTATCAGGCAGAACGTGATGGTTCAAATGAATACGCAAATTACCAACCGGGCTCTCTAAATACGACTGATCGACTCATTGAGGATCTCGATAACTATGACATAGTTTTTCACATTGGAGATCTCCCATATGCAAATGGTTACATCTCACAGTGGGATCAATTTACTGAACAAGTGGCACCCATAACATCAGCTGTGCCTTATATGATTGCAAGGTTTATTTCAGATATATTTTCTATCAACTTCTTTTTTTTAAAAAAAATGCCTTTTTTTGTTGATGGAAAAATTGATTTATTTTGTGTGATTAGAATCATAAGTGTATGAAGGATCTTCAATCATACCCAGCGATTTGGCCAAACTTCGGTCGTTCTATAATACGCCAGATTCGGGTGGAGAATGTGGCGTGGTTGCAGAGACAATGTACTATGTTCCTGCAGATAATAGAGCCAAGTTCTGGTAAAACAATAAATTCAAGAGCTTTTCACATATTTTGTAATTTAATCATGACCATTTTATTTTGATTACAAGATATGAAAAAAAGGGCAAAGTCTTATGTAGATCAATTTCAGTGTTTTTTATAAATAGTATTAGTTGTTTCATTGAAAGGTATTAGTTTGATAGTATTAGAAGTTTCATTGAAAGGTACTAGTTTGATACTATTAGTTGTTTTAATAAAAGGTATTAGTTTGATAGTATTAGTTGTTTCATTAAAAGGTGTTAGATTGATAGTATTAGTTATTTCATTAAAAGGTATTAGTTATTTCATTAAAAGGTATTAGTAGTTTTACTATAAAGTGATAGCTATGAAAGGTTTTGGTCGGTTGCTACATATGATCTTGAACTGGTGGGATGTCCTTGCAGGTATGAAACGGACTACGGTATGTTTCATTTCTGCGTTGCAGATTCAGAGCATGATTGGCGAGAGGGATCCGAACAGTATAAATTCATCGAGAAATGCTTGGCATCAGCCGATAGGCGCAACCAACCTTGGTTGATATTTGTGGCTCATCGAGTTCTTGGCTACTCATCTAACAGCTGGTATTGTAGAAACACAAAACTTTCATGTTGTAATTATAAAATCAAAAGTATGAACTCTAAATGAAGAATAAGAAATATATCTAACAAGAAAATATATGATCTAACTGCAGGTATGCTTCAGAAGGATCTTTTGAAGAACCCATGGGAAGGGAACATTTAGAGAAGTTGTGGCAGAAGTACAAAGTCGACATTGCATTCTACGGTCACGTACACAACTACGAAAGAGTTTGCCCTATTTACCAGGTACGAAGCTAGATGACACGTCAAATTGACTCTTTGTTCCAATTAATATAAATAAGTCATAGGAATAGAGTTAATATCAAGAATCGTCCTGTAACTTAGGTTGTGTTCAATTTTAGTCCTGTATTTTTTTGTTACTTTTTAACTAAGATTTGGTCCAAAGTGACATTAACTTATTAAAAAAAGAATAGAAAAAAGGGACCAAATCTGACACCAAAAGGACCAAAAATGAAAAAAAATTAACAAAATATAGAGCTAAAATTGGACATGACCTTAAGTTACTAACTTCATTGGAATTTGGAATATATAGTAGATGAAACATAATTTTAATAATTTCCTTTGGAATTGCAGAACCAATGCGTGAACTCGGAAGAATCGCATTATTCGGGGACAGTGAATGGGACGATCCACCACTTATCGGATTTCACAAGTATCGATACTTTTTGGAGTATTTACAAGGATCATGACTTCGGGTTCGTGAAGATGACAACATTCAACCATAGCTCCCTTCTATTCGAGTACAAGAAGAGCAATGATGGAAAGGTGTATGATTCCTTCACAATCTCAAGGGATTATAGAGATGTTTTAGCTTGTGTGCATGATGGTTGTGAACCCATCACACTAGCTACTTGAATCTATTTCTACTAAGTACCTACTGTTTTTTATATCATAAGTTTCTATGCATGAAACTTCATTTCTATAATTTTAGATCTGTCTCTTTTGGAGGAGGTGTTTGCGATTGTTTTTTCTCTTGAGAAGTGATTAAAATGTGGCAAAAATTAATATTATTTCTAATAAACAATAAATGATCCTTCTTAGAGTAATTTTTTTTTAGGTTTCTTAAAGTAAATTTATTTTAACCAAAAATAGATAAAAGTAAGTTGAAGGCTCTCTATAAAGCCACAAGCCGCTTTAAAAAATTACGTATATAATTGTTTATCTGAATATACTCATTTGACTGTTAGAAGTCTATAGTAAAAACACAAATATTTAAAAGCAACCAAAAACTTATATCCGTAGTTGCTTTCTCTTTGAGAATTTTTTGAAATTTCAATGATATATATCCTCTCGTCACTTAAATAAAATTTTGTTACTTAATCTTATGATAATTACAATAATTATATATGCGGTTAATTCATGTTATTATTTATATGGGAATTTCAGATGGATATAAAACTCACGACCAGAGAAAATGAAAATCACATGTAGTAAAGTAAACATGCAAGATAAACAAAATGTACCTCTCAATCTTGTTACATATAGGGCAAAGACATTTAGTCAATCTCAAGGACTTCCATATTGGTTTGGGAGTTATAACTCTTCTCTCTCCTCCACCTCATTGTCACGTCATCATTTACATACATAATTCAATCACATTAACTTTTAAAACAATTTAAAAGTTATAATTCATTTTCGAGGGACTCACCATTTAAAAATTACTACTAAATTATCTCGATAGCATTGAAAGGAAATGCAATAAAAAAAAAGCCAATAGTTGCAGTCTTTTGGAGAAAAATAACGGTTAGTGCAGACTAACCATTTGAGGAGAGAGATTTTTTTTTAATGAATTATAACTATAATTTGCATTGGTATTAACCTTCAATTTATGGTTATAACATTTGAATAATCCACCAGTGTGGGTGCTCTAAGTTGATCTCTTTTCCGGGTTACTATTAAAAGCATCTGAGCAGTAAGCCCACCACAGGATGAATACTTTCCTATTCCGACTATGCCAAAGCTTGTGAGATCTCTTTCATTTGATGAATGTAGACATGTAGTGATGGAAAATTTTAAAATTCTTGAGAAAAATTCACACTTGCCTAATTTTTTTTTCTATGCCACACTGTTAAACAATGTCAATCAGTGTTTTAGCATGTAGCAATATATGTTTAATATGTTGTACGATACAACACGCTAATGCATGCAATTAGAAACTAACGAGTACTGATGCAAATTAAATAATAAGAAATTGCACACATCACTAATTAGCGATCAATTATCAATGAAATTTCGTTGATATTAAATGAAAGAACAATTTTACAATGAAAATTGTTCGTAATATGAAAATTATACCGTTATTTTTATAAATTAATATTACTACACTTATTCATTGATATCATTATATATATAAATTAAGATCATAATATTAAAATCTATTGATATTAATTTATAAAAATAATAATAAGTTTATCAATTAATAGAGTATGAAATTATTTCTATACTTTTCCTCCTAGATGAGGCTTGTTTTTAAACTATACTTAAATAATTAGAAACTTTTTTTTTCTAAAATTAGTAAGATTCAACTTTTATTTAAAAAAAAAAAAGTGCTTTTAATATTCTGGTAGAGGTTCAAAACACTGCCAAATTGACTATGGAAATCAGAAATGAATCGTCCTCTCCCATCCCCATGTAGAAATTCCACTCTCAAACTTGCAAGTCAATAAACCCTCCATTTCCACTCACATACCAGCAAATATCAAATGGCCTCAACTCAGCCCTCCCCCGAAAACGGCGCCGTATCCGCCGAACACGTTGTCCTCACTCCCGTGTCGGCTGAGCAATCAGTACAAGGTGATGCCGCGGAGATTAAAAGCGACGAAGTGGAAGCTCCATCGACTGAAGGCGGCAATGGCGGATGAGAAAAAATTGAAGGAATTGGCGGATAATAGGGCCAAATGGCCGGGTTGGCCCGGGTACTCTGTGTTCCGGATAGTTGTGCCGGTGCTCAAAGTTGGAAGCATTATTGGGCGGAAGGGAGATCTCATTAAGAAGCTCGTTGAAGAGACGCGCGCTAGGGTTCGTGTGCTTGACGGCCCGACCACTTCGCCGGATCGCATTGTAAGCTTCTCCTCGAATGCATATGATTGCTGAGCCAATTTCCAGTTTGGTTTCATTTCTTAATTACCTGTATTTTGAATTTTTGAAGCTTTATCTTTCTAAAAATCAGTTAGGTTTCTGTGGTTTTAAATGTTTTTCACTGAGATTAGGTGAATGCTTGTGAACTTAGGCTAATTCATTGTGGTTGATTTTATCGTTCTGCATTATGTTCCCTTCACCTAGAGGCGAATTTTCAGCCCAGCTAAATTACTAAAGAAACCTGGTGTTTGGCAATGGTGGTCTTGCTTGTTTCCGGGCTGTAATTAAGATTTTAGAATATATCGATGGACTTTGCTCTTTCTGGGTTCTTTTTCTATGATTTTCTGTAAGCCCATGGATCCCCCTCCTTTCTTAACAAAATAATAGGCAAGAGCACACTAAAATGGGCTTGAATTCAGTGTTCCTCGACCTCAACAGCGTGAACAATAAGAATATAGAAATTAGTATTATTTAAACTTCATTATTCTATGTTTATACTCACGCGTTTACCATTATATGTATTATAATATGTTTTTATTTGTGCTTAGGGTATGAGTTTATGTACCTTTGTCTCGAGTGTATTATTATATAAAATAGTTTATGTTGTTAACTTGTTTTTTGTGCTAAGGATATGATCTTACAATTTTTATCATGTTTCTATTGTATGAGAATAACATACGTAATGCTTTCTAAATTGTGTTGTGCTCCACTTTGATCAAGTGCGCCTATTTTTTGCTCTTAATTTGCACTTTCAATGCGCTATTCACTTTTGGCTACCTTGAGCAAGGTTGCATAAAGCCTCAGTTCTGAATAGTGAGACTACTCATGTTTATACTACTGATTATAAATTTGTTTGCTGATATATCATGCATATGATTATGAGTAAGAAACATCCTTGTTCAATGAGACAACAGCCTGGGTACATTGTTACATGTCCTGAATAAATGCAAAAGGGAATACTTTAGATTTGGAGAAGACTTATAGTTACAAAATAGGAAATACGTGGGGTTTAGTTACAGAAATATTTATTATCTTTTGATGTCAAAGATATTTGAAATTTCAATTCTACTATTAATGGCAATCTTAGATACCTTCAGGCTTCAGTTTATCGTTTTTGTCACATCGGATGATCCTTCTTACTCTAATTGCCCTAAAATAGATTTCTCTTGGAAGAGTTAAGGCTGTCTCCTAAACAAACAAAAAAAATGAGCCTTTAATCCCAAATAATTGGGGTAGGCTGCATGAACCAATAACAAAATCATGTTGGTCACGTGCAAGAACTTCCAAACAAAATTTGATAATTGGCTCATGACATGGTGATGCTAGTCATGTGACAAGGTTTTACGCTGTCTGTCACATGCCTACCGCAAACCTCCTTTTTTTCCTGGCTTGAGACAGACAGGCAGGGTAACTCCTTTTTCTATTGCTTAGGTAACAGGTTGGATGGCATAATTAGTACATGTATAATTTTATCCGTTAGAAATAGTTTGTTGAGTTTTTTTTATAATAATATATGCGTTCATGGGTCACTACTGTCCACATATTTTATTTAAATATTTCCCAAGAATTGTAATCTTGATGGTTTTCCGAGATAAGTCTTTAGTTCACTCATGTTATATTTAATTATTTCCTATAAAGGAGGTAAAGGAAAGAAAAAAAAAAAACTGAATGAAAAATATAAATTTGTGATTTGTGTATTCATAATTGACAAGTATACTTTTTCAAAGGTGCAGGATTGCCACCACCTATTAAATGAGAAATATTTATGATCAGCTATGCTTCTATAGAATGGAAATTCTAGCTGGAACAAGTTTAGAGAAATATCACTGTTCCTTGAAGTAAAGGAATTTTTGTTGTTTTTTCTTAAAGCTATGTGATAAGACTTATTATATCTTGCCTTGAGCAGGCTCTGCATGATAAATTGATAATAAATGCGATTGTGCTCCTTATTTGGTTGTTCTGAACCTCTTTAAGGGGAACTCTTGTATTCTTGTTGTGACTTTTATCCAAATTTACAACATATCATATATTATTATGATAATTGTAAAATAAGAGAAAGGATTGCAAGTTTGTTTAAAAAAGATTGCCCCTTATGGCTCATTTTTTTGAATTTTTTTAAAATTTTACTAAAATCTAACCTATATATCAGATGAGATGTTTTTTCACCTTTTGTTGCTTGTAAAATATCTTCATTAGATAGGCCTGTTTGGTAGGGGCATGGTTCTTTTGGTGTCACTTTGGGTCACTTTTGGGACTGATACATGCTTGATTGCTTGTTGCTTTTGGGTCACTTTTGGGCCTGACTCCTTTTTTTTTTCCCCCATAATATAACCTTATATTACATGATGGCGATTTATGTTTTGTTTGCTTGTTTTAGATGATCTTTTAACCATACCAATTAGTATTTCTCAACGAAGGAAATTTTCAGGTTTTGATATCTGGGAAGGAAGAACCAGAAATAGCATTGTCTCCAGCTATGGATGCCATAATAAGAGTCTTTAAACGTGTTAATGGTCTAGTTGAGAATGATGGGGATGTAAAAACTGCTGCTGTTGATGCTACATTTTGTTCAATTCGATTATTGGTGGCATCAACACAGGCAATAACCTTGATAGGAAAACAAGGTTCCATGATAAAGTCCATCCAGGAAAGCTCTGGTGCTTCCGTCCGAGTGCTTTCTAATGGTATTAAATATCTCTCCATTGGCCTGATCTGTTGAATTTTCCATATTTGATGTTCTTATGTAATTAGTAAAGTATTTAATTGTGGGTAGTTATTTTTTGTCATTTAGCTTTAAGAAGATTAAGTAAAAAAATAATGTCCTGTGCATATTACCAAAGCAATGAGCATTTTCATAAACAGTTTGAAATGAAATGTGGAAAACCAATTCATATATCTGATGACTATCTTAAACATCATTTTAAATATCTTATTCAACCTTATGTTTGGAATTGTTTCATATAGCCTCCTATCAAGCGCCAAATGAATCACTTTTCTGCTTTTCATAAATTATATGAGCCTTCTTATTGGTGTTTACAGATGAAATGCCAATTTATGCCAGCTCGGAAGAAAGGATTGTTGAGTTACAAGGGGAAGGTGATAAGGTTCTGAAAGCGTTGGAAGCTGTGGTGGGACAATTGAGAAAATTTTTGGTTGACCAGAGCATCCTTCCCTTGTTTGAAAAGAGTGTAAGTTAGTATCTGTTTAGTTTAAGAGTCTGGATATCAACACTGATAAAATTACTTTATACACCACTTCATAGCTGTGTTTGATTTTACAAGTAACTGAATAGTGTTGTACATATGAGTGTATAAAGCAATTCTGTGGGCAGTAATAGCGCGCCCTTAATTTTAGAGGCTTGAGATACGACGGTACTAACTTTTTCCGTTTCCTTTTCAGTATAATGCACCAGCTACCCAGGAAAGAGAAGTAGAGACTTCACATGCCTTACAGTCCTCGTTAGGAGGTGGTTTCCAAATTTCTATGAATAGGGATCTCTATCTTGACCGTGAAAACCATATAGAGCTACACAATCCATCTTCTATACACTCATTGTATAGACCAGACCAAGGGCTTGGGAGTCTTACCTCTACAATGGGACATTCTGGGGGTGCCTTTCATAACTCAGGTTTGTGTAAATTTGTTTGTGGGTTAATATTATGTTTGGTTGTCCCTAAAGTTTACCTTTTTCCAGTTTTGATACCCATCTTTAACTCATTTTCAAATTTGGTGCTAAATGTAATTATTTAAAACGTTTGTACTTGATTGTAATTATAAAAAAATAAATTAAATTAAACAAACTATCTGTTACATTTAGCAACCCAAATAGTTGACTTACCAAATGGAGGGACCAAATGTGGAATAAAAATGTACTTTTAGGACCAAACTTGATAGCGGGGGTTTGTAAACTTTAGGGACCAAAAATGATAGTATTATCCCATTTGTGTGTTGATAATGTCATATCACCATCTCTCGTGCAAATATGTGACTTTTTATTGCCTTATGCAGATTGCACAGACTATGCAGATACCCATTGCTTATGCTGAGGATATTATCGGGGTTCATGGAGCTAATATTGAGTATATTCGGCGTACTAGTGGTGCCATTCTTACTGTGCAAGAGATTGGAGGACTACCTGATGAAATTACTGTGGAAATCAAAGGCACCTCCTCACAAGTTCAAGTTGCTCAGCAACTTATTCAGGTACATATTTAAATAAGGAAGATAATTGTATTTGCCTCGACACTGTAGAAAGAACCAACGTTAATGGCTTACAACCCATGATGGAGCCCAAAAGTTATCCTTAAGGGGCTTATCAATTTCATCTCATATTAATATTGTCGAAGCACATAATTTATTAATATTGACCAAATTGGCTTTCTATATGAATTATTATAGTATCAAGATTATCTAGATTTGAACATCTTTCATTTTCATGTTTTTAATATATCATAATTTTAACTCTTGCATAATAAATTACATTATTGATACTAAAAAACACATGCATAAATTACTAAATATAATTTTCTAATCTAAAGAAATTTTAGATTTTTTTTTAATTTTATTAAATAATATATTGTTTGTCATGTAATAATAAATAAAATTAAAATCCCGAGTGTGTCTGTGGAGGTTGGGGGGAGTTCCCCCTAGCACCCCTGGCTCTGTCTCTGCTTGCAACAACAAAAAGTCTTAACTAAAGCCTCATATCTCACCATCATGCTCAGTCGAGACACATTTATAACATATATTTTATGATTTATTTACCAAGTTTTTCAGGTCGTCATCTTCCCTTTTTAATCTGACTTGATGAATTTCTACTTTGTGTACCACATATTGGCGAATTTGAGGTCTCCTATGTGCATATCCAAACTATCTTAAGCGTGTTTTTCATATTTCTTTATCCTTGTCTGTCGGGGCTACCCCTCTCTTTCAAATGCATTCATATCTTATTTTCTGTTCATGTTCATATTTATTCACCCAACGCTCTCTGCTCTAGAAAGCATCGGCATCGTTTGATTTAAATTTGGAAAGTAGCTGAATCAAGATTAATGTTAATGTTGTTCTCATTATATCCAGGAATTCACGAGCAGGGAGCCATCGCGAGGCAGTTATGGGAATGTGGACTCAGTTTTGAGGCAATCATACTCTTCTCAGTTAGGAAGTAGCAGCTCTTACTTGCCCTCATCGTTTGCTGCTGCACAACCTTATGGTGGCTACGGATCGTCTGGTGGTGTTTTTTCTATATAATAATAGCTTTAGGCTATAGTTTTTCCCATGTAGAAACTCAGTTTAGTTACTTTTGTAGGTGCATTTGATCAAAGTATGATGTTGCTGCTATAATGCGATAGTATAGTTTGTAGCATTGTTTGCAAAAATAAAGTGAAAAAATGTTATTACTATTGATATTGTTTATTAAATTTTGACAGGTTAGGTTGTTGGCCGACCTAGGTGTAAAATCGACCCGAATTCACTTTAGGTTCTAGCTCTATTAGTTTATTATATAAATATCCTAAAAGATTAAAACATTTAAAAAGAATGGGAGGGAGTAATTTAGAATAAGAAATAATTGAAAATATGCCTATATAATATTAGATGTAAAAATTATGTCTATAATTAATAAGGAGTGATTCACAATTAATAGATGAGAATGTATTGTGTGACATCAATTTTTCTTTAAATTTATTAATATTGAATCAAAATTCAACACTTTAATGATGAAATTGTTATATCCAGGAATTCACCAACAGGGAGCCATAGTGGTTATGGGAAAAAAATGGACTCAGTTTTGAGGCAATCATACTCTTCTTAGATTAGGGATAAATGGAAAGCTAGGTTGCCCTCATCGCTTGAGTACGGCACAGCCTTATGGTGGCTACGGATCGTCTGGTGGTGTTGGATACAAATTTTTTAAAATAATTTGGTAAGATACGGTTGGGGTACGCTTGTATTTTTTTAAATTATTTTATATTTTCATTGTCTATATAAATATTTTCACAATTTTTTTGAAAATATGTGTCTTTATAACCTATACAATTTTCTTAACACCTAAATAAATATAAAATCAAAATAAGATGAACATCGTAATAAATTAAACATGTGATTCACAAACAATTTGGGCTCCATTTGGATGAGTGGATTTGAAATCAATAGATTTTAGTCAATATTCTTTTTTTTTGAATTTGAAATACTAATTTTGGTTAATTTAATATAAAATAAATTTATTTCAAGGTGAAAAACAAAATAAATTTTGCAAATTTGACCCAACTTCAACCTCTTCTATCCGTCTCCGACAATTCATGATTTAAACCATGATCCTTAAAATTATTTTTCATAATTATTATTAATATTTTTAATTGAAGCATGCATACAAGTTTTTGCCTATTACTATTGTGGTAAAGATCAACACTTTACAATTAAATTATTGATCCTTATCAACAAATATCCGACATTGTATTATTAAAAAATTCCGAGTACTCATGCATCCTAGATGGAAAGTAAAATCAAAATTAAATAATGAATGCCTAAAATTAAAACATTAAAAATTAACAATAATACTATAAATAACTTCTCACAAAAAATCAAAGATTTGAAATAAAGTCAATTGAAGATGGTTCACCTTTGATAGATAAGAGATGTTAAGTTTGTAAATTTGTATTTTTTTTTTTCAAAAAAAATACTATAAGAATTATTTAGCTAATCTTACATTTTTTCTTAAAAAATAATTAATTGTATTACGAAACTAGATTTTTAATGGCGAAACTAGATGACATATCAATTTTTTATTAAATTCTTAAAGCCATCTAAGATGAACTTCAATCTCAGTTAATAAACAACTTTTTATTAAATTCCTGGCCCATCAATGATTTGAAATGGATTGAGATTTGACATTTAAACTAATGATATACTATGTAATTGTCTAATTTTTTATCATTTTGAACTTATTCATATGTTGATGGAATCATCATGAGATGGAAGAGACACGGAGGCTTAATCAAACTAATTTTTAACGGTTGTATTGTCAATAAAAATTGTGACTTGCCTCAAATGAGAGTATGAATCAAATTAATCTTTAATGGTTGGTTTGTCAATGAAAATTGTGACTTGCCTCAAATCAGAGTATGAACGAGTGATTAGTCTCAAGAAGGTATCAATGTGATTGAGCCGTTGGAAATCATAGAGACAATATGTAATAAAGAAGTTAAGTAGTATTTGCTCGCCAATTTTAATTTAAACAGTGTTTTTGTTGTGGAAAAAAATAAAAGAAATATTATAAGATCAATTGATGGGACGAATCAATTGATATTATTCAAATTGGACCAGACTTTATACTCAAATATTCAATCAAGCTAAAAATAAATTTAGGAGAGCAATTGAAAGAGCAACATGAACATTAATAATTGACACAATATGATCATTAGATAATTAGATTTGATTTCAATAACTTTTGAACCTTAAGAAATAATTGTATTGCATAATGAATTACATTACTGATATTAAAAAACACACATAAAAATAGTTAAATATAATTATGAATTTAAAGAAATTTTTGAGTTTTTTTAATAGTCATATAATAATAATAATAATAATAATAATAATAAACAACAACAATAATAATAATAATAATAACAATAACAATAATAACAATAATAATAATAATAATAATAATAATAATAACAATAATAACAATAATAATAATAATAATAATAACAATAATAATAATAATAATAATAATAATAATAATAATAATAATAATAATAATAATAATAATAATAATAATAATAATAATAATAATAATGTGTGTTGGTTGGGGGTATCCTTCTTTCAAATGCATTCATATCTCATTTTATCTGGTGGAGTTGGGGGATATAGTTATAGCTTTTAAGTTTTAACCATGTAGAAACACAAAAGTTACTTGTAAGTGCATTTCAATTTCTGATGTTGCCGCTGGTTAATTTAGTTTCGTAGCATTAATTGTTTGCATTAATTTAGGGATATAAATGAGTTCAATCGAACTGATTTCTATTAAACTTGAGCTCTTTGTAGCAAAAGGCGAAGCCCTCGCCCCCACCCCCGGCCCGACAGGAATGGTGGAGGTGGTAAATCATGGTGACTCAGCGACCCATTAGGTGGGAGGACCAGTGTCTGGTGCCCACAAGGAGCTATCCTCCACATTGGAGGGATAAAACTCCCACTCTGCGGCTGTCAGGACTCGATCCTGCGTCCATATGTTGGGATATTTTAGTTTTGATGAATTATGCCAAAACATTATCAACTTGTGTTATTAAAGCTAATTTACAGATAACAAGTTGAGGGGGAACGAAAGAACAAGTTGAGGGGGAACTCACGAAATCAGAAGTAGATGATCAAGATCAGACGAGACTGCAGACGAGACTGCAGACGAGACTGATCGAGATCAGATGAGTTAGATGAGTTCCGAATTAACTGATGAGTTGTGCAAAATCAGAAAAGAAGAAAAAATTAAACCCGGTGATCGGAAGATCGATGACCCGGAACGCACTGATCGATGATCGGAAGAACAATCAGCGAGCATGGTGATCAAAAGAGCATACAAGTTGATCAAAAAGAAATTGTCCAGAAGATCAGAAGAGAAGGTTGCAGATCAGAAGAGGAGCAGATGAGCAGATGATCAAGATCAGACGTGATCGAGATCAGATACGAAGATGAGCAGATGATCAAGATCGACGCGGATCGAGATCGATGTGCTAAACCGATATGCTAAACCTAATGTAATCGACTGATGCTATCCCGAGATATTGATCTGAAGAAGTGTTGATCGATCGAAAGCCGACAGATCGAGTAAAGAAGAAATCGATAAATTGAGTCAAAGTGACTGAAGGTCGATGTCCGATTCAGAGAACTCAAACTCACCAACATGAGTGTCGAGATGCCCGATCGACGACAAGGTCCGCCAAGAGAAGTTCTGGCCGAATAAAGTATCCCGAGGCTCAGATAAACCCGAGGCTCGGGATGAGAAATCGAGACTCGAGATAAACCCGAGGACTCGGATAATCAAGACTCAAGATGTCTCTCAAGACACCGAGACTCAAAGAATCTGAATGATTCCAAGGCGAGGAATCGAGGAATATAGCCGTTAGAATCAGCTAACGTGGACCAATGAGAGGAAGACAACCAGCCTGAAGAAGCTGTTGTACTTACAAGAATAGTATGGATTTGAATGTGATTCTCTCCAACGGTAACATTCAAATTCACACTGTAAATACAAGTTCTTCCTTCATTCTAAAGTGTGGATGCGTGGAGATTATAAAGACGAGATGCTTTGAGCCAAAGAGAGTTATACCCAAAGCATTCCCACCCTAGAACACAAGTCCGTAGATATACAAATATGTTCAAGAGTGTTCTAGAATCCAATCTAAGCAACCCACGATGTATCCTAAGCTTAGAGAGATTTTCCCAACCTTAGCATTGAGGCTAAACAAATGTAAGGGAAAATCTCAACCTAGTTGGAAACCAAACAAATCTTACCCAAATCAGTCGGTTAAGTTTGTAGGTGAGTGTGAACTCGGTAAACATCTAGCAATCCCGAAAGGGAGGGTAGGCAATCCCGAGAGGGTGATAAGTCTCGTTGGAGTGTGAACTCGGTAAACATCTGTAGGCAATCCCGTGGAGGGTGATAAGTCCCGTTGGAGTGTGAACTCGTTAAATATCTAGAGGCGAACCCGAGAGGGTGATAAGTCCAGTTGGAAGGAATTTCCATAGGAACATGAAGAGTGGATGTAGGAGCTTGAGTCTCCGAACCACTATACTTTGTTGTGTTCTTTACTGTTTTACGTTCTTATATTGTCATATGCATTCGATTATAAAGCAAAACACAACACATGAGCTTAAAACGCAAAAATTTGAAATCACCATTCCTTCACCCCTGTTTTTATATGCATTTCATGATTATTCCGCATTTCATGGGTTTTCCACCAGGCCTATCAATTGGTATCAGAGCGGGAGTTTTAAAGTTCACTAATTTCAAAGTGAACACCTGAACTGATCTTTTTAAAAGAAAACTCGTTTCTTTAAAAATGCATATATTCTAATGTTTTGGCTTCATTATCAAAAAGGGGGAAATTGTTGGGATATTTTAGTTTTGATGAATTATGCCAAAACATTATCAACTTGTGTTATTAAAGCTAATTTACAGATAACAAGTTGAGGGGGAACGAAAGAACAAGTTGAGGGGGAACTCACGAAATCGTAAGTAGATGATCAAGATCGACGAGATCGCAGACGGTGACCGATCGAGATCGAATGAGTTAGATGAGTTCGAAAGTTAAGCGATGAGTTAGGCAAAATCGAAAAGAAGAAAAGTTAAGCGGTGATCGTAAGATCGGATGACCCGAAACGAACTGATCGATGATCGGAAGAACGAGCAGTGATATGGTGATCGGAAGAGCGCATGACAAGATCAAAAAGAAATTGTCCGAAGATCATAAGAGAAGGTTGCGGATCGGAAGAGGAGCGGATGAAGCGGATGATCAAGATCGACGCGTGATCGAGATCGATATCTGAAGATGAAAGCGGATGATCAAGATCGACGTGATCGAGATCGGATGTGCTAAACCGATATGCTAAACCTAATGTCTTGACTGATGTTATCCCGAGATATTGATCTGAAGAAGTGTTGATCGATCGGTCGAAATTTCGATCGATCGTGCAAAGAAGAAATCGATAGCTTTGAAGTTAAAGTGACTGAAGGTCGGGATGTCCGAATTCAGAGAACTCAACTCGGCAAGATGAGTGTCGGTGATGCCCGACGACAAGGTCCGGCCAAGAGAAGTCTCACGAATAAAAGTATCCCGAGGCTCGGATAAAAACCCGAGGCTCAGATGAGAAAATCTGAGACTCAGATAAACCCGAGGACTCAGATAGAATCAAGACTCGGTATGTCTCTCAAGACACCGAGACTCAAAGAATCTGAATGATTCCAAGGCGAGGAATCGAGGAATATAGTCAAGTAGAATCACCTAACGGGACCAATGAGAGGAAGACAACCAAATGAAGAAGCTTTGTACTTACAAGAATAGTATGGATTTGAATGTGATTCTCTCCAACGGTAACATTCAAATTCACATCAGAAATACAAGTTCTTCCTTCATTCTAAAGTGTGGATGCGGAGATTATAGCACGAGATGCTACAGAGCCAAAGAGAGTTATACCCAAAGCATTCCCACCCTATAACACAAGTCTGTAGATATACAAATATGTTCAAGAGTGTTCTAGAATCCAATCTAAGCAACCCACAATGTATCCTAAGCTTAGAGAGATTTTCCCAACCTTAGCATTGAGGCTAAACAAATGTAAGGGAAAATCTCAACCTAGTTGGAAACCAAACAAATCTTACCCAAATCAGCCGGTTAAGTTTGTAGGTGAGTGTGAACTCGGTAAACATCTAGCAATCCCGAAAGGGAGGGTAGGCAATCCCGAGAGGGTGATAAGTCCCATTGAGTGTGAACTCCAGAACATCCTCAGAGGCAATCCCGTGGAGGGTGATAAGTCCCGTTGGAGTGTGAACTCTTAAATATCTAGAGGCGAACCCGAGAGGGGTGATAAGTCCATTGGAAGGAATTTCCCTAGGAACAGGGAGAGTGGATGTAGGAGCTTGAGTCTCCGAACCACTATACTTTAGTTGTGTTCTTTACTGCTTTACGTTCTTATATTGTCATATGCATTCGATTATAAAGCAAAACACAACACATGAGCTTAAAACGCAAAAATTTGAAATCACCATTCCTTCACCTTTGTTTTTATATGCATTTCATGATTATTCCGCATTTCATGGGTTTTCCACCGGGCCTATCATCCTACGTACGAGCCTATTTGTGAAGAGGTTTGTAAACTCATAAACAAGTCTGATCGCGAACAGGTTCGTGAACTAGATCATCTTCACATGGTTCCTTTGGATGTTGGCTAGCGTTCAACACTAAGTTTTGTATCTTGACTTGATCTACACTTTCTTGCACATGTTTACCCATTTGTTGCATACATATTGAGATTCTCTCACTCGAATTAGATGCAAATTGACCATAATTCCAAGACTTTTAATAACACGATTTCGTTGCAATAATAACCTTAATCACCCCAAAAGTTGTAGCGGTGTTCGTCTCCAAACAATAATACAAAACGAGTTTGAATTACAAATGGTCCCATAATTTTGGTCTCAAATAAATTTAGTCTCATAATTTTTTTTGTTATCGATTTAGTCCCAATAATTTTGACAATGTCCAATTTTAATATCAAATCGGTCGGAACAACGTCGTTTTGCCGTTTTAATTTGAGGCTTGCCCGCGGATGTTGTGATTAGGCTTTCAAGTGTATATATTTTTTTTAACAATTGAATTTCAGTCATATAATTATTATTTTAAAAAAACTTAAAATTAAAACAGAATTGACAGCAAGAATTAGTCAAACATACTTAAAAATATATGTGGCAGTCCAGTGATGAGAATCGCATTTCGGAACACGATAAATTCGTCGCCCTAGCGCAGGCTAGTAGGAGAACGAATATAAAACACGATAAAATCGACGCACTGACTCAGGCCAGCAGGAGAACGATTGCTTTTTGACAGAGTTGCCAAAGGAAAATTATTATTATTCATTGAAAAAAGAAGAAAAGTGTCTATGGGTATTTAAAGAACAAAAAGGACTAACCCTAATCTAAAAAGGACCAAATCTAGCAAATATATCTAACAACTTGATAAATACAAAATTAAAGGATAAAAAACGAATCTAGACAATTAAATAATAAAACTAGGACAATTTTGTGGATCTTGCATATCTTGTCAAATCTTGGATCTTGCAAGAATCAAAACTGGGACAATTTCTTTTCTCGCATGGCTCATTGGGCCAAAATCCTCGTTCGCATCATCCAGCCACAACAACCGTCAGAAAGCCCCAAATTGAAACGGCAAAACGACGTTGTTCCGATCGATTTTTGGACTAAAATTGGACATTATCAAAGTTATTGGGATTAAATCGACAATAAAAAAATTTATGAGACTAAATCTATTTAAGGCCAAAGTTATAAGATCATTTGTGATTCAAATTCAAACTAAACAAGGGAATGATAGAAATATGTCAAATAATTGCGTTAATAGCATATCATACTTGTTACTTCATAAACATAAATTCCAATTGTTGGTGCTTCAAAATCAATTAACATATGAGAAATATATAAGCACGAAAATAATCAAGTAATTATGATCCTCACATATATGAGTGTTTATCTCAACTCTCGTAAGTATATAGGATGTGTTTACTCTCACATGTCAAATTACAAACATGCACTACCATATGCTTATCAAAGATTACATCTTTTAGCTCATTCTTGTGTCTCATTACCAAATCAAATAGCAACTTCACTTGGATAAAATATGCAAATCTACAATTTTGCAATTAGGCCCTAATTCTTACACCACTCTTATTCTGATTTTTTTATCTTGATATATTCAAATTGAAAACTTTATAGTTTGCAGAAGAAGAAAACATCAATCCAGTGTCACTAAACACATCAAAATGGAACACATTTGCACCGTGATAAGACAAACTGAGAGAGAAGTGAGGAAGGAGAGAGCACAGAGCATAAGAAAACATCAATCCCAGCATGCCTACTATATTTTAATTGCTTGCCATTTTTATATTTTAGTGGGTGGATCTCTTATACACCAGGTGCACCATGCATTTCATAGTGTATTTTTTAAACATATAATTGTTGCATTAAAATATTCAATTTATTTATATTGAAACGTGCAAAGTGTGTTCGTGAAACAAGTTGTATGTTTCAATGCAATCAAGTTATATGTTTCAGTAAAACAAGTTGTATTTTTTTTAAAAAAAACCGTTTAAAATGAGGGACGCCTGTAAAATATTTCACATGAAATATTAGAACATTTAAAGGCGGATGATGTTGGGTTATGGAGCCTGATCGATCGCTATCACGTCCCAACTTCTTGGTGATCCCTTTTTTGGCAGTCTCGACCAGAATGAGACTTTAGGTTTTGGCCCAGTTTCGCCTATAAATACCTATCTGATTCGTTGTATTTGTTATTACCGAAATAATAGTAAATCTCCTAGCTTGGTAGTGCCCACAGACGTAGTCATTTCTGACGGACTGGGTAACCAAATCTGTGTTATTTAATTCCGTTTTCTCTCAATTTCTCTATAATTGCAGTTTAAATCCTAACAGATGAAAATTTGAGGATCCTTCGATGGTTGCACTGGGTTAAATGGAATTTCCCTACGAATTCGTGCGGAGGCAAAACAGAAAAATTTGGTTCTATGGCCGTGTTACTATAAGGAAAAAACACGTGTTACTGTAATGACAAATAACACATACTTATCCTTTTCAGCACACATACTTGTCCTTATAGTAGCACATGTAATTTATTAAAAAATGTGATACTATATGAACATAAATGTGATACTGTAAGGAAAAATGTGTGTTATTGTAAGGAGAAATGTATGTTATTGTATGAACAAAACGTAACTCCCCCTATTTCTTCTGCTTCCCCCTATATTTTTCTCAATTCCTCCCTTGGATTGGGCCATATTTCACGAATTCTTGATCAGTGAAATATTTTATATAAGTGTTTGTGATTTAAAATAGGGTATAACCCATTTATCCAAAAACTCATATATTCTATCACATTTTCTTTTTCTTTCAAATTTATTTTCTCTCATTGTTCTCATCCGTGAAACACTTGCACTTTTACGTGAAGAAAATTTGTACGTTTTAGTGAAACAACTTGTATTTTTTAAAAAAAATCCATTTTAATTATACTGTGCAATTGATGCATATATGACTTTGTCATTAAAATTTTTTAGTATTCACACTCAATTAACATTTAGTCATACCTATGACATTAAACTTAGTTGCAGAAAACAACGATGTGGCTTTAATGTTATTTTTCTCTATAGAAGGAGAGAAGAAGAAAGTAAAAAAGAAAAATATTTATGTGCTACTCTGTTAGGCATACAATCGGATTCTGATAACCACATCAGATTTTTTGGAAAGTTCTTTTTAATCGATTGGATTAAGTTAGATTCGATTTATTTATTAATTTACAAACCTTTTTAATTTTTGCATCTTTCAGTTTTATTGATCATCTAATCCAACTGTTTTTATGATGTTAGAGTGATAAAATTCTTTTTTTGTAATATGATGTCTAAATTGATCATCATCAATCATCAATGCCTTTATCTGTACATATTGAAAAGCAAATGCAGGAATTTTAACCAACCATCAATGCCTTTATCTGTACATATTGAAAAGCAAATGCAGGAATTTGAACCATTGGACAATTTACAGGTGACACAAATTGATTAGTTAATAACTTTAATTTCCTTTTTATTTCTCCACGTTTCAATTGGTGGGTTTGGCATAGGATATGGAAAAATTTGCAGTATTTTTTGTTTTAAAATCTAATTTCTTTTATTTTTAGCATTGAAAAAGGGAGAAAGCAACCAATAGTGCTTTTAATGAAGAAATACGAATCGGGAACATACAAAAAAATGAAGAAATTACAAAAACGTCAAACAGGATAGCAGAGCTCCCGAAATTCTGGAAATATGTATTGTGTAAGTGTACATATTTTATGTGAATATGCATCTTTTGTGTGAATGTATATATTTTATGCAATTGTGCATTTTTTATGTAAATGTGCATCGTTTTGTGCAAATATGCATATTTATAATTGAATGTGCATCTTTATAAGCGAATATGCAATTCACGAAATAGTACAATCCAAAAATGGATGGGCCAAAAAAAAAGCTTAAATATAGTAGAGGCCCGAAAAATCAAAATTAGAAAGAGACTCAAAATGGACCGTCCGAAAATTAGTGACTCAAAATGAGGATTGTTCGAAAATAGTGACAAAAAAAAATAATAATTAAAAAATAATGTCTCGAAAAAAATGACGACCTAAAACTAGTGGTATGGTTAAAATGATGACCCGAAAATAGGAGCTCAAAAAAAATGACGTTCCAAAACCAGAGGCCCGGAAAAAAAAATAACAGTCCAAAAATAGAGGCCTGAAAAATAAAAATAAAAAATCTCGGGGGAATGAAATTCAAAATAGTTTTGGGTGAAAAAGGTAAATGGTTGCATTTTGATAAACTTAATTACATCCCATTTTGTGGTCCAAAGTAAAGTTTTTGAAAAGTTTTATCTCTGGGTAATTTCCTAAGACTTTTTGTAACTTTAAGTAATAAACCCATTAATTTAATAACCTTGGATCGGAATAGAAATATCTATAATTTCAAAATAGACCACAATTTTCAAATAAAAATTATTCGATTAAAACATTTCTTAACAAAACTGTTTTAAGTTATGCAATAAAATGTAAGATATGGGATGTGTTGTAATTTGGTTAACTCAAACTATATCATACAAAATTGTCCTTTTCTTTTTCTTTTTTACAAATTCATATGTCCGGAAACTAGTGTTGTCTCTCTAAAGTAAATGCTTAGAAATCGAATAAAATGCATAAGAGAACTTATGAGAAAGAGAGCTTGTTTATAACTTTTAAACATTTGATACAAATATATATGGATTGATTACAAAGGATCTCACTTCTCATAACTATGGACAGTGAAGAAGAATTTGATCCTATAGTTTAGAGAGACAACACATCACAATTCTAGAATTTTTCATTAATACTTTAAACATACTTAGATTATTCTCAAGAGTTCTTCATACTGCTGCTAGAATCCAGAGAACTCCATATGACTCCTAAGACAATACGTATATGGATTTCAACAAAATTCTAAACCTCTACACAAATTTAATGCAAAAAATTATATGCACCATACAAAAGATTTTATTAATAAATTATTGTCTACACCACTTTCACCATACATCACTATGTTATTGGTAAGGATCAATATTTTACAATTAAAGTGTTGATAAGGATCAACACTTTACAATTAAAATATTGAACATTACCAAAAATAGTAATAATGGTGTACGGTGAAAGTGGTGCACACAATACATTCTCAAGTTCGATGAATGTATATATATATGTGTGTAAAAATAAAAAAAATAAAGACAAAAATTCATATTAGACGGTCTCATGCATAAAACAGAACACAACTTAGCACAAATTACACCCACCTCTTTCAAAGTGTTAAAGCGTCAATTGTCAACTTGTGCCCCGTCCCGTATAAATGTGTCTCAAAAATAAAATTTATTATGTACGAAGAATAATACTTTTGTAGGTTAAATAGTATCAATATTTCTCAATCTAAAACTAATCGATTTATTTTCTATGATTTCACAAAGAAAAAAAAAATCCACTTAACTGAAAGTTTGTGGGACAAAATTGCATAGGTTCGTGTAACGGGTGCACCAAAATGTTATTTTAATTATATTCCACACAACATTAAGACTTAAAAAAAAAATTAGAGTAGATATTATATGCACCACGTGTACCGTGTAACTCAAGTGTCTTTTTAAAACATGTAACTAGTTTCTCTGAAACATTTAACTTATTTACATTGAAAGTTTCAACTTGTTCAGTGCACGATGCACCTGGTCAATTAAATGTTTCAGAAGAATAAGTTGTATTTTTTAAAAATACAGTTGAATAGCACGGTGCACCTGGTCCTATATAAGACTTTGCCAAAAACTTATGCAACTTTTATATGAATCTTGATAAGTCTATATATAAAACAACATAAACTCTCATCTGAAATTTGTTCATAGTATGCAATTAATATCATTATACTTCTAAGTTGATATCAGTGTTATTATAAACTAACACAAATAACATTTAATACTATAATTATAGTTTATAAGGATAATAGTTTTAGTTGTTAAATATATTAATATTAATTTATAAATATAATGATATAAATTTTATATTATAAATAAATTTCACCGAAGACATGCTTAATTATAAGGATATGAGTTATGGGTTGAAGCTAGGAAGACATCAATTTGGATATAAGGAGGCCCAAATTGAAATTCGATTTTCTTAGAAGAGTTGGGCTTGAATTTTGCCGAATCCACAGTCATTTTGCCACCCATCTCTCTCTCATATTATCCACTAAATTTTTTCCAAACCACTCATTTATATTACAGTCTTTGCAGAGCCTTTTCTAGTTATTTAATTTCGATTTCTACTGGTATTTACTATTTATGCCCATATATTCTTGAAGCTAACAAAAATGCCGACATTGAATTTGTTCATCAATGTCCCAGTTGATGGCGTTGTTGCGTCTGATATACTCAAGGATGCCACCAAAGCTGTTGCAAAAATCCTCGCAAAACCTGAATCCGTAAATCCCTCTTTTCTTTCTGCATCATTTGTTTTTTAAATTCTGTTGATATATGCCTGTGTTTTCTTCATGTTTGAATTCGTACATCCCTGATAAAAATCCTTTTTTTTTTCTTTTTTGGTCCAGTTTTGCAATTTCTTTAAGCGGTATGTCTGATGTAATTTAGCTTCTGGTTCATGTTCAAAGCCGGATTTTGATGTGCCTATTTCGTGTTTGATAATATTCCTCTTAAGCCAACTGCTGCTTGTGTGTATCTTGATCTTTATTACGAAGTACGAACTTGTGTTTATTGCCTAATAGGTGAAAAATATAACCTATTTGTCAACTTAGAAATGTTATATTTGCTTGATTTGTGAAATGAGTGTATATTTGGGTATGTGCAATGACTGTAAGGCACATAAGTTGGAATATAAAGTTACTTTTGGTTCTCTCTAATGATGTGGATTCACAAGCCTTCAATAAATCTTCACATTGGCAAAAATTACACCAAATTGACAATTTCATGGATAAATCAACAAGAAATAGTCAATGTAGCACAATCTCACAAAGATTTAGGGGGCGTTTGATTCAAATTCTTCAATGAGAATGCTAATAATAATCACTGAATGGCCAATTACAATGAGAAAGATGTTTACATTGTTAGTAGTTTGCTCAAATCTTGAAGTAGGTGGGGGCAAAAGATATTTATTTAATTGTGGAGTAAGGGAATGATTGAGGGATAAATATTATAAGCAGAATGTGATTTATCAAAATGGGATCTCACTCCTTTGTCAATTCCCATTGAAGAATTTTTGAACCAATTGCCCTAGATTTTTTGGACAATGGTGTCTTCTTCTAAATGTTGTTTATGTGTAACACCCCATATTTCCCCCTTTGTCCATTCAATATTTATTCGTTTTGCAGTACGTGATGATACTGGTGAATGGAGGGGTGCCAATTTCGTTTGGTGGGACGGAAGAACCAGCTGCTTACGGTGAATTGATCTCCATTGGAGGTCTAGGCCCAAGCGTCAATGGAAAACTTAGTGCAACTATTGCAGAGATTCTGCAAACCAAGCTCTCTATTGAAAGCTCCCGGTTTTACATCAAATTTTACGATGTGCAGGTATACGAACGTACCTTTTAGAAGATTTTCGCTTAATTTTGAGTGTCTCCTGTTTAACATATGAGCTATAGAAGAGAAGCACTTGAGAAAAAAATCAAGCTTTCGTTGGCTTGTTGTGAAGTATTTAGTTTGAGACTAGTTCATTCTCGCATGTGGAATTATCATTCCCTTCAAACTTTAGGAACCGTTTCCTCAACTATAAATATATTCGATTCTTTTAAATACACACCATGTGCATATAAGTTAGGGGAAATAGCTTTTTTAGTCCTATAATTTACCCCTATTTCGATCTCAGTTCACTAATTGAAAGTAGTCATGTAACTTTCAATTTTTTCGACATTTTGGTCCGGGGGCCCACTGTAAGAGGTGAAACATCCGGTTGACCAATCATATTTCGCCATGTGGACAAATCAGACTCTACTACGTCAGCATCAACAAGATGTTCACCTCCCACAGCCGATTACCAGATCAAAATGTCAAAAATTGAATGTTATAACAAGACTATTTTCAATTCATGAAAGTTGACAGGACATGAACCAAAATAGGGATAATTTTGCAGGACTAAAATAAATTGTTTTCCCTATAAATTATGTGATCGAATACATGTGACGTATGTTGGTTATCTCAAAGTATTAGAAGAATCACCAATCCATTTGAAATGGAGGATCTTGTGTGCATTCATCTAGTGTAAGGTTCATTCAACATCAAGTTTACTAACTCGGTTTTCTCTCTTTCTCCAGCGGCCATTCTTCGGCTTCAACGGGTCAACTTTTTGATTGTGGCATAGCATAATTATGGTGGACTGGAGTGGGAGTTGAAAGCTTATATGCTTTAAGTTGGAGTTGATATGTTAAGCCTTTAGAACAAGGCTTAATGTGGAATTTGCATATGTACTTTTTATTTGTTCTTTAAAAAATTTAACTGGTAAGAATTTGCTTTCTATATATATATAATTAAAAAAAAAAAATTAGTAAGCACTCTCTCTCCCTCCCTCCGTCACCCCCCCCCTCTCTCTCTCTTGATATAATTGGAGATTAGAGAATAAAATTAAGAATTTTAATCTGATTGTTTTTGCTCCTTAGTATTGCTGCTAATTGAAGAAAGCTATATATGTACGTTGATTGGGTTATTCTTGGAATTAAGCTTGATAGAACCTAACCTTCGGTTCCCGTAACCAAGTTTTCCTTTCTCGTACAAGGAGATTTATTGATAGGTACATTTTAAAATTATAATTTATAAATAGATACAAAATAATTGTGTATATGTAGATATATTTACACTTTTACATGTGATTTTGACTATATATGCAATCCAGTTTGTACTTATTAATAATTTTTACAAAAAATTTGTACCTATTAGTATTTTTCCGAAAATACTAAGGTTATTGTGACATTGAATGTTGTTTTATTAATATGCTGTCGAATGTAGGGATATTAAATTGATTGGGGGTAGACAACCTAACAATTTAAACAGATAAAAATAAGTTATGGTTAATTTTTTTTATAAATAAAAAAATCTATCATCAAAACAGTACATTTTTTAAGTTTTATCAATTCGAGTGCGGAAAATGGTAAAAAGTTTATCAATTTAAGGCGCGAAAAGATTTTTTTTTTATCGATTCATCGCACCGAAAGATAGAAAACTATCAATTCAGGGCCTGAAAGATAGAAACTATCAATTCAAGGCTTATAATTGTAAGGCCATGTTTGATGCTAAAACCCTAAACCCTGAACACTAAACCCTAAACCCTAAACGATGAACCGTAAACCTTGAACCATGAACCCTAAACCCCCTGAACCGTAAACCCTAAAAATAAAAAAAAATAAGAACATGAAATAAGGATATGAAATATAAGTGTCAAACATAGTCTTAAAATGTGTGAGCCTTAAATTGATAGTTTTTATCTTTCAAGCCCTGGATCGATAGTTTTCTATCTTTCAGGCTTTGAATCGATAGGAAAAATCTTTAAGGCCTTAAATTGATAGTTTTGTCATCTTTCAGACCCTGAATTGACATTTTACCTACATTTTTTTTTGGCCAATAAAAGTGTTATTTTGTTCAATTTTGAAAAGATAAAGTGTTTATTTGCATTAAAAATGTTTTAAGAGTTTAGAGGCAGTTTGTATGTGATATATTATACATTTTCAAATATTTGTTATAATATATTTAAATCATGATTTATTTTATTTTAGCAGTTTGTGAATATCACTTCTGTGAAATAGATCTATATATGAACTCTATCATTGTTATGTGCAAAAACTATAATTGTTATGCAAAAAAATATAAAATATTTTTTAACAGTGATAATTTTTGTGCATAACAGTCAAAATTTTTATGCATAATTGTAATAGTTTTTATACATAACCGTGATACAAAAAAAATATAGTCCATAGTGAACTCGAGTTAACATAAGTTTTGTCTTGTTATGATTTATAAAGACATGATAATTTATTTGATAAGCATTAATTTTACAATTGTACCCCCCTTGTTACATATTATTTTCCCAAAATTATATCCCTTTTTACATAGAGCCATAAAGGGTCATTTACGTCAATTGACGTCAAGATCCTGAATCGTTCTGTTCGTTGACCCTCATAGGAGGACCGGTCCTACATAAAGGGTTATTAACGTCAATTGTATCAAGAGATGGTGCTTGATATTATTAATACCATACATGAGGTGGTATGATTAAAGAGAAAAGTCATAAATTATAACAAACACTTAAAAATAAAATGTGAGATATAATTTATTTATTTTTCTTTTCCTTTATTTTCCCATGAAATAAATTGGCTTTCGCTCTTACTTAAAAAAAAAAAAACTGAATGATTTAAATATGCCAATGTACTTGAAGTCTTGAACCTGAAATATTATTTCATGGGGTGGAATTTCCTAGAAAAATACGTGGACATGATTAGGAGAATTGAGGTAGGCAAGTTGCAACATATGCACGTCATGATCTAGTGGCCATTATTTGACTTACATGAAGAACTCATGTCTAATACTCAATTGGTAGTAAGACGGCTATAAAATGAACATGAGTAGATTCTTAAAATTGGATAACGTAATTTGGAGGATATAACTTAAATTATAAAAAACAATACTCCACTTAATATAACTAAAGGAAATAACTCATGTAACCGAAGAATACGATTTGTATTATAAAAAAAATTAATCATAATAATTGAAGAGTATGATTCGTATTAAAAAAAGACAAAAAAAAAATATAAGTTACTCTCCTGTTGCATTGTGCAATTTAATTCAATTTTAATTTGGATGAATTATATATGCACTCTAAATCTTAATTTCTAAACAATGAATCTTAAATCATATATAAAACATTCGGGCCAGGTGAACCATGAATCACTTGGATCGAGTGAACCATGAACCACTCGGACCGGTTTTGTGTCCGGGTAAAAAAAAAAAAAAAAACTGAAATTAAAGTTAAAAGAAAACAGAAATTGAAAAAAAAAAAAAAACTAAAAAAATTTAGAAAAAAAACTCATAAAATTAAATTGTTTGTTTATTGGTGCATAAGTGAATTTGCCAAAAAATATTAATAATTATAATTTTATAATAGGATCTTAACTCAATTAATAAAAAAAATGCACCAAATTTCATAGGAGACCCAACAGACAAAATTTTGTTCTTATCCACTTTAACATGGGCAAGCAAAGCAACAATGAGATTACAAGCTTCTCTAGTTATTTATTTTGAAGTTGAATTAGTATGTATATATAAGGTGTATGTTGATATATTGTTGAAGCAAATAAACAGAATGCCAACGTTGAATTTGTTGGTCAATGTCCCAGTTGATGGCGTTGTTGATTCTGATATACTCAAGGATGCCACCAAAGCTATTGCAGAAATCCTCGGAAAACCTGAATCCCTAAATCTCTATTATGTTTCTCTATCATTCTCTTCCGTAAATCTCTATTATGTTTCTCTGTCATTCTCTTTTCTGTTGATATATATATATGTGTTGGTTTCATGTTTGTATTTGCAAACTCTAGTTAAAAAAAAATGAAGGATATTTTAAATTATT